>JAKKCX010000003.1:0-600000 GCA_022023575.1 Geotrichum ghanense (nom. inval.) | reverse complement strand
ATCCATTAATTGACCTCAGCAAGAAACAAAAGGAAAACTTTTTTGGACCACAGCCCATGAAATTGATAAGTATACCTGGAAGAACTAATAGAAATGGACTATTGGGTAGAACAATTGTGGGAACTTATTTACCAACTGGAAATGGACTTATTAAATTTTGGCAATTAAGTCTCGATCCAGAGCAAGATAAAAATTGGCTTACTGATTTGCCCGGATTCAATAGTCTTGAACCTAAGATTCCAGATGGATATTCCACATGGTTTGTGAATGACTTCAAACTGGTGGATAATATCAGTAACAATGACAGTTTATCACTCTCAATTTTGTGGAAGAGTAACACCAGTTCAATTCTTTATGATACTTCAATCAAAGCGAATATAGATGGCGAAATTATTTGGTCACTATCTTGTGAACTGGAGGAGTCTGATCAGGAATATATCAGTGTGAGCAATTCTCAAAATGACATTACAAAAGTCTACATTGAAAAGATATTTGGGCCTAATGGATATTCTTGTGGAGTTTTAGAAACTGGTCTTAAAATATACGCGGCTCACTATGCCATTGATCTTTCAACTGAAAAGCTTGAAAGATCTGAATTTTCTCTGAAGGACCAGGTTTGTCACACCGTGGGAACTGCTGCTACTCTGAGTAGTGATAACAACTCGAATTTAGACTTTGCCATTTATAGAAAGGATGTTGCACAGGAGTGGTCTCGTTTTGACAGACTGTGTAGTGGACTACAAAATCAAGGAAATGAAGCTTTGGCAATGGAATGGGATTCATCAAGTGGATTATATTTTATTGTGAGATCATCGCTTGTATCTGTTATTCGCCCTGCGGCACCTGTGGAATTGTGCTACTTCAATAAATCGACTTTACCAAATGAATCAATCTCGAAGATTGTTATTGATGCTTTGGGTGTAGATGACCCTATTCTTATCACAAAAATTTTATGTCTTTTAGATACTCTACGCTTGTTTCGACGCAACTTATCACGTCCACATTTGGGTGAAATTATTACCAGTGTTATGGATGACTATTCCTACAGACCTAAGTTTGATATTGAGGAGCATGTTACCCTTTTATATCAAGATTTTATTTTGGAGTTAGTGTCAAATTCTGCTTTGGATATACTTTACGATAACATTGTTTCAATTGGCGACGTTGACGAAGTTCTTGAATTTATTATTAAAGTAATTTCAGAGGCATTTGGTATCCAAGACTTGGAATCTATGTCACCCTTGACAAGTATTGGCTGTACGGCACTTTTTAATGGTTTAGTTGATCTTCTTATCACTTCTCGCCTTGTGATATATGATGTTCTATTGGCATTGATTGCTTCGAGTCCAAATGAGAATGTTATTTCGAATACCACAAAATTATATCAAAAATTCTTGGGGTTGTTGAAATCAGTGAATTCTATGCTTGACGTTTTAAATCTTAGTTTGACTCTTCCTAGAGATACTGCAAAGGGTAATGAAAGCACCATGGAAATCATACCCTTTATGGAGTATCTTACAATGAGCAAAAATTCTGCAAACTTTCAGATTCCTCTTACAAATAGAACATTTTCTTTTGCACTAAATCACATGTGGAAATTTATTGATCTTTCAAGTTACAACTCTTCAGCTTGTGAAGTTATTGCTGAATTGTTAGCTTTTGATTTATGTCAGGAAGCTCAGGAGATATCAAACTATTTACCAATAAACAGTTTTACTACTTTTATCAAAGCTAATATTTACTTGAAAAATGGTGAAGGTAGTAAGGCAAGATCATTATTTAAATCGGCGGCAGGTGAATTAACTCATAGACAGCTTTCTGAAGTTGAAAAGGACGCAGTTATGAAATTAGGTGTCAAAAGCTTCAGCGAGTCTACATTTAATAAAGGTGGCGCAAAGTATTTTACAGATGTATCTATGATTGCTTTGGAGAGAGATCTTTCAATCACGGCTACTAATCTGGCAAAGGATGCAAAATTATGTTTGCCATCTGACGAAGAAAACTTCAATTTTAGTGAGGATGAGATGTTATCTTTGAGAGACTTGGTTTTACAAAATGTTTTTGATACATCTCTGAAAAGTAGTTCATATGATGATGCTTACAAGACTTTAGAGGAGATATACAAACTACACGATAGCCGAGAGCTTAGTGAGAAGCATCCTAAGCAAACCGTGAGAGATGCGGCTGTGACGCCATTAATCGAAGCGTTGGTACAAGCTATGGTTAAAAGCGGGAACGTTTCAAAGCTGATTCACTATAGCTTTAGTGGATTCGAAGATCTTGTTACGAATTTCATTTTTAAGAGGGCAACAGCAGCATTCCGTTTAACTGTTCTTTTTTATCCCAATGTTGGTTTATCAAGTGATGGGATTGATCCTTATTCATACTATCGGCTATTTTTTTCGTGGAGCACTAGTCGGAATAATTTTAAAGATGGTAAGTTTACTTTTGATGTTTTACTTTAACGGTCTTCAAGTATATTTATATATATATATATATGGTTTGGAACTAACTTTTGCGCTTGCGTTTTTTTTCTAGCTGCTGTTTCACTTTATATGAAAATCCAGTATATGGAAATGTCACTTTTGTCTTCGAGTGATCCCACGAAAGTGATTGATGAGATCATAAGTACGTTCACTGTTTTGAATGCGACCCTTGAATGTCTGTCTGAAGAGGATCGATGGATTTTGGTTGAAAAGATAGTGTCGGAGTCATCATCAACAGATAGATATGGTGATGATGGAGATGATGGCAATGGAGGGAAGGTAGTGAAAAAAATGAGATTCAACGAGCGTCCTGTTGACCATGTGAAGCGAGTAGTGCTTCAGGCATGGGAGATACAAGCAGAGTATCGCAAATATTTACTACGAAAGCAGGGGACAGTCAACGGGAATTCTGTAGATTATAATATGGTATGAAGTTGCACATTTATAGGAGATAGAGTCTATAGTTGGCATATAGCGTGGTGTAGTAGCATAGACATCTACAACATTCATAAGATTAAGAGGAGATTAGATCCATAGATGAAACATAAGACTTCATATGTGGAGAGAGCATTGAAGAAGGTTTTTTTTGTCGTATAACTTTTAAGGAACGAGCGAATGCCAGTAACAGTGGGTGACGTGATGTATGAAAAATGTATGAAAAATGTATGGCTAAAGAATATATCAGGTTAGTATAAGATATAAAAGGGATTTTTAATGGACTATATATGTATATTATAAAGACATTAGATGGTTACGATATGAATTAAAAGATATTTGATGATGATGTTGGTGTTGGTGTTGGTGTTGGTGTTGGTGTTGATGTTGATGATAATAATGATAATAATGATAATAATAATGTTGATGATGTTGATGATGTTGATGATGTTACTTTTACTACTGTAATACTTTTATACAGTATATAAACCAAACATTTTGTATTATTTTTCAAAAAAAATATTTCACAAGCTTCTCGTATCCTCGTTTTCTATGGCTTTAAAGGAAACCCACCAAAAAAAAATCTTGGAAAAGGCCAGCAGAGACGTAAAAATTAAGAATTAAGAATAAAAATTTAAAAATTAAAAATTAAAAATTAAAAATTAAAAATTAAAAATTAAAAATTAAAAATTAAAAATTAAAAATTAAAAAAAAAAGCCAGCAAAGATCAGATTCCGGGTGATTTTTTTATTTATTTATTTATTTTTCACTCATATATAGGTTATAAATTGGTCTAAGCTGGAAAAATCTTATCCAGGTTCAGCTTAGGTTGACTTATCTCAATTCGGTTACTTTTCTCCCTTTCTTTGATTCTTTTCATTCTCTCCTTTCTCTCTTCTTCTTTTTCTCCCTTCTTTTTTCTTCTTCTTCTTCTTCTTCTTCTTCTTCTTTTTATCATCATCTCCTTTCAACCCACCAGAGTTTTTTTTCATTTTTCAACAAAATATATATATATATATAAACATCCACAATGGCTACCAAATTGGCTCCTAAAGACTTCAAGGCTGATGCAGATTTCGCAAAAGCCCTTCATGGTGACTCGTCAAAGGTTGGTCTCACTGCTGTAATCAACAAGAATGCTGAAGCTCACAGTGCTGCTGTCGAAGGTTACTTCAAGCATTGGGATGACAAGAACGCAGAGAATCAAACATCTGAAGATCAAAAAGCCCGTTTGGAAGACTACTCTTCCCTAACCAAGCACTACTACAACTTGGCTACAGATTTCTACGAGTATGGCTGGGGTACCTCTTTCCATTTCTCCAGATACTACAAGGGTGAAAACTTTAAGCAGGCAACTGCTAGACACGAGCACTACTTGGCCTACAAGATGAACCTTAAGCCTGGCATGAAGGTCCTAGATGTGGGCTGCGGTGTCGGCGGACCCGGTCGTGAAATCTGCAGATTTGCCGACGTTAACATTGTTGGTCTCAACAATAACGATTATCAAATTCAAAAGGCTAACCACTACGCAAAGACTCATGGTTTGGCTGATAAGCTCTCATATGTCAAAGGTGACTTTATGCAAATGGACTTTGAAGATAACTCGTTTGATGCTGTCTACGCCATTGAGGCTACTGTACACGCTCCTGTTTTGGAAGGAGTCTATTCTGAGATTTACCGTGTTCTCAAGCCTGGTGGAACTTTTGGTGTTTACGAATGGGTTTTGACTGATAAGTTTGATGAATCCAACCCTCGTCACCGTGAAATTGCTTATGGTATTGAAGTTGGTGATGGTATTCCCAAGATGTACAAGCGTGAAGTTGCCGAGAAAGCGCTCAAGAATGTTGGTTTCGAAATTCAATACCAACAAGATCTTGCTAATGTTGGTGACCAAATCCCTTGGTACTATCCTCTTGCTGGTGAATGGAAGCATGTCCAATCTGTTGGTGATCTTTTCACTTATTTGAGAACTTCCAAGTGGGGTCGTTATGTTACTATGGAGGGTACTGGACTTCTTGAGAAGTTGAAGATTGCCCCTGCTGGATCTAAAAAGATTACCATTGCTTTGGAAGATGCTGCTGTGAATCTTGTTGATGGTGCTAAGCTTGAAATCTTTACTCCCATGATGCTTTACATTGTCAAGAAGCCCGAGTAATCTGCTTATTTTTTTACTTTTTTTTTTTTTTTTTCTTTTGATCTTTAATGAGTTGTTTATGATATCCAATAAACGAGCTAATTTAAAAAAAAACTAAATTGTTTTCTGGGATTTTGTTTTAATAAACTAAAGAGAACTTTACGATTTTGCATGTCAAGGACGAAACAGATCTGGAAAGGTTAAAAACAGGCTGGAAAAAAATTAATAACAATAATAATAATAAAATAAACTTGATAAAAATAATAATAATAATAATAATAATAATAATAATAATGATAATACTACTACTACTACTTGGAAAAATGCGTAATAGTCTGCACAATGTTAATTCTAATGCTATATATATATATATAATACACTGGTTATACTAACTATCGTTTTTTAATGATTATGAGAGCATGGAACGATATAGAATTAGAAAATTGTATTTAAAAAAATAAATAATTTGTATATAGATCAAAGGTAACATACACAAAGGCTTTTGTAACTACCTTGGCTATTTTACAAGCTTTTTTTGTTTGTTTGTTTTTACTATAGCATAATAAATCTGATTGGTTAGTATTCTATGAAATAAAATTAAGAAGATGATTCAAGATTAAGTATATCACATGGTAACATGTGGAGAGAAGTATAATGGTTTTAGATATTTTATCAGTAGTATTGATAATAAAAACAAGAAAATTATGGTGAATGATTAAAAATTCTTAGATTTAAAGAAAAGAGAGTGTAAGATAAATAAGTATTAGCCTAGTATAAATGGTATAGTTTTATAACTAGTTAATAGGAACAGGAAAAGCTTTCCATATAAGATTGAAACATTAAGAGGTTATTTTAAGTATTTTGTTACAGATCAAAGTGTTCTATAAATGGTAATGATTTGAATGCAAATATAGGTATTAAGAGAAGGTATATTAGAAATAGGTAGGGTTTTTTTTTAAGCAGTAGTTGCAATTTCTCTCGGCTAGCGTTGACGTAACCACATGAAAACATGGATTTTTCTAGGACTAAGGCATAATTTATAGAACAACTGGATGGAATCTTCTGTAGCAGCAACGGTTTCAAGTACCAATAGAAAATTTAAAGAAAGGAAGGGAAAAATTATGGTAATTTCCTGTACAAGTTTTGTATAGGGTTGTTTTGGTTATTGGATTGCACTAAGAAAGGTGATGTAAGTTGGATTGTATGGTTTGTTCTATTCTTGTCTAAGGAGGATTTATTTTCACTAGAAGTGACAGCGAGTTTATTCCATATAGCTGCTAGAATAGTAGCAGAATAAGTAATGAAGATTCATACTATTTTGAATTATCAAGATCACGAATATATATATATATATATATATATATATATATATATATATATATTACAGGTTGATTCATTTAATATGATTACATGGTCTTAATATGTGGAGGTAAACTTTTTACCCTACAAAATAAAGTTGGTAACGTACCTATCAAGTTACCACGCATCTTGCATTCTTTTTTTTTTTTTTTTTAATTTTCTCCTTATTTTCTCTTGTACTTTTTCCCTTTTATTTCTTTCTTTTCTCCTTTCTGACATTTTTCTATTACGTCTCTTTCATATACCCAAGCTTTCCTCACATCTTATTGAACATAATTTGAAATGTGGAGCAAGTCTAGAGTATTAAAACAGTTGGCCTTATTGGTTTTTGCAGTGCTGTTCTTCTTGGGGTCCTCGGCTCTTGCTGAAGAACAAAAGAAGGACGAAGAAAATAAACCAGAAAAGCCCTTCAAGAATGCTGTTTTCCATGACACCTACATGGTCAAAGACGAGTCCTTTGTTTCGCCCAGAACTCATCCTTACCTGTTTTCATTTTCAGGTAGATGGCTCAGAAGAAGAAACGTATACCAAGCAAGCGCTTGGCCAGGGACTTCAATGACTGCTCTGATTTACGGTCAAACATGTAAGCTGAAGATCAAGAGCTACGCTAAAACAGGTATCGTCAAGAATCACCATATCCTGGCTTCTGTCGATAATGGCCCACAGGTTCTTCTCGCCCTACCTGATTATAATGCAACTGAAAATCAAGTTTTTGACGTCAACATCGAACTGCCTGCGCTGGATAAAAACTTGGAAGAAGCCTCGAATGATAAACAAGTCTTGGTTCCTCATGTTGTCGAACTTACTTCTGAACCCGGCTCTCCTCTTTACGTCGTCGGATTTACCATCGACAATATGCTTGTCAACCAGGGTCGTGACTGGCTTAAGAAGCAAGATTTGATTCCTTCTGTTGAATACATTTCGGATAAACTAGATGGCGCTCTGGTATTGAACCAGTCATCTGTATATCGTGTTGCACGTCAACTTGGTCTTAGACAGGAGTACGTTGTTGACTACAACGTTTGTTTCTCAGGTGAGTGTTCAAGAAAACAAGCAGGTCTGTCTGAGGAATACTCTTTCTTTTCGCCATTTCATGGGAACCCGCGTCCTCAGGATGCTCGTGAACCTATGCCTAATCGCTACGTGTTCCATCGCGACGATCCTATGATGCAAGTCAAGGAGCCAGAATTTGTCGTTGTAGATGTTGGCGACAACGATCTTGAAAAGCAAGTTGATGGACTTGAGTTCATGAATAGTTTGCAGCACTTTTTGGGAAACCTTATTCTCAACGCACGTCCTAATGCTGAAATCTTTGTGTTAATCAGGAATGGAAGATATGTAACTGAGACGGAAGATGCTATTGTTTCAATGAGACACTCAAAACTGCATGCTGTCAAATTTGGCACAGACACGCCTGAATGGTACAAGTCATTTTACTGTTCATACATTCTGCCATTAAGCGATGATAGCTATCCATACAGAGAGCTTTGTGGCTCTGCATATGAACAACTCACAGCAGGATCTGGCGTTGATGCAAGTGCATTTATTCATGGTCTTTTGATTGTAGGATTCTTGGTTGGTATTGTCTATGCCTTCTATAGCAAGAGAAGAGCAATTGCTGGATATATCAATGATGTTAAGGGATACGGAAAAATCCCACTTGCAGAGAGTTCTTGAAAGCATTCATCATAGTCACCGACATCTTCATTACTGTTACATGACTGAATATGCTAAAATACTCGATGTTTATTTATGTCTTTTTTTCTAATTCATTTATTTTATATATAAATCGGAGTTTTTTTTAAAATACCTGAAGGTATAGGTATAATATATGTTTTTAAACATACTGATATTAAAGTAAATGAAGTTATAGACCAGGGAAACCAAAAATTGAATTTTTTTTTTTTTTTTATTTCTTGCACTACAAATTCCGATAATTTAGGTTATATTTGGTCTTTTTAAAGATAATTCATATATAGTAATGCCCATATTATCATTATCATTATCATTATTATTATTATTATTATTATTATTTTTAAAAACAAATAAAAATAAAAATTCATGTAGTAATTTGGATCATTTTATTGATTCAGAGTTTATTATAATCTTCTATTCTACATTGAAACTATTTTTTTTTTTTTTTTTTTTTCTGGATTTAAATGATAAACATTTACAACAAGCAAAAATTAAAATACAATTACCATTATTAAAATTAAACAGACTTTCAAAAAAAAAAAAAAAAAAAAAAATTAAAATAATATAAAATAAAAAATTAAAAAAATTAAATATAAAAAGGCAAAATAAAAGAAATCGAAAAGGCCCAGTAATGATACAAAATCCCACATGGTTCAAAAACAAGCAACAAAGTGACATAAAAAAATGTAAAAAAAATGAGAAAAAAACAATCAACACCAAAGGTCTAAAAGAAAATGAAATAAAATTAAGAGATTTTGAAGAGAAAAAAGTTGTAGTGACAACAAGCAATAATGTAAAAAGAAGAGCTTTAAGATCCTTGATTGTTTTAGAGGCATCTGTAAGTAAAGAAATGCAGTCTAAAAACTTGTTCAAATTTAAGAAATAAAGGTAGTTTCACAGAATCCATGACCAGTTTCCTCAGCAATTACTTGTTCACCCTTGGTAATTTTAACCTTCATGTTTTTGTCACTGAACTGGTAAATATAGGGACGAGCACCTGAGACTCCAGATACAACCTTTTTCACAAAATTTGGAATTTCAGCCATAACATCGACACGTTCCACAAGGTTAGAAAGAGCCCCCTCCAAGTGTGCTTGAAAGGTAGGTTCTGGAGACTCGGCTTTGATTGCTGGACCAGCGAGATCAAAACTGATACTCTTGGGTGCTGGCCATCCAACCTCATCAATTTCGGCGTCATGATGCGTCACTTTGACATTAGCAGAAGTGAATAGTAGCTTGTTGTCATGAACAACACCACCGATACTGACGGTACAAGATCCGTACGACTCCGGGGTTGTAAATTCCATCACAACCACTGAAGATTCAGGACCTTGGAAGTTGACAAAGTTCCAACGAGCAGCCGCGTGATGTGGTTTCATTCCTTGAAGTGCCATAACGTACATGGATTCGCCATCGATTTCAATTGGCTTACCTTTAATGGAAATAGTTCCCTTGACAGAGTTACGAGGCCAAAAGACATGGCGCATGCTACCCCAAGGACTCTCAAGATCCTCGCCATAGAGTGATGTACCAGTTTTGCCAATCTTAAAGCCTTCTGCTTGACGGGTGACTGTCAGGTCAACAATAGAACCTTCATTAACATGTGCTGAGATTTTATATTCGGTCATTTCTTCGTTCAAAGATATAGAGACACCATGTGCTCTAAACTCTGTTCCCTTTGCTTCAAACTCCTCCAAGTGAGTAGAGGTCCAAATACATTCATCTGGCTTCTCGTCATGGACAACTCTACAGGTGAACTGAGAAGTAAAATGTAAACCAACAGGATTTGAGTGAATGACTTGAGCGAATCCATAGTGTCCAGATTTAGAGGTAAAATAGAAAGTTTGGGTCTCAACGTTTGAGCTCCAAGGTGCTCGCCATTCCAGATCCTTGCGAGTCAATTCGCCATAAGGGTTTTTATCCTTGACTGTATCAGCAATAGAATGAAAAGCTTCACGACCATAAATTGGTTCAGCTGAACCAGTGATTGCAGATACGCTTAAATAGTGTTAGCAATGATGCGGATCATGAGATCAAATCAAAATTGAAATGCGTAGTTAGCAACATACCTTCCTTGAACCCACTTCAACATTGTGCTTTAGCGATATATTAGTGATTTTTATTAATTTAAAGTGTAGTAAGACGATTGTTCGTACTAAGTATTATTGTTTGCTTTACAGATCGAAATCGGTCAAAAACGAGACTTTTTTATTATTATTATTTTAAACCAGTGAAGTTGCAAAACTTATTTGATAGAACGAAATAATCGGTATCAAGTGTGTAAACTTAAAATTACAATATGATCACAGTTAAGTAGTCCAAAACAATATTTAGCAGTAGAAAGGAGAATAGGAAAAGAAGAAAGAAGGAAAGGAAAGGAAAGGAAAGAAAAGTAAAAGGAAGAAAACAAACAAACAAGAGAAAAAAAATAACCCAAAAAAAAAAAAAAAAAAAAAAAAACGGGAAAATTTTGGGGGGGGTGTGAGCAAACGAAGTTTTATCCCATTCTAACTACAATTCAACGTAAGAAAATTGACAGACTCAGGCTATTAAATTAACTTCAAAATATAGTAGAAATTCTATATGTCATGCGAGTGATTTGCTTTCATTTTAGTGTGTATATCATACTGCGAATCCTTTTCTTTAATCACTAATACAATTCCGTGATTTTGAAGGAAGCAGTCTTTTGAAAGCTTGCACTCTTACATTGCACACGCTCTGGTTACTCATTGACCCAACAAATGAGACAGACATCAGGCGTATTGAAGAATGATTTGAGTGCTAGCATCTGACCAACCCCCTATTCATGTGCTGTACGTGGCCACTGGACTTTAAACAAGAGAACGAAATGGGAGGATCAATTTTGTTCCCTAATAGATTCCGCGCTTGCCTGCTTTTGGCGTTGAGCCGGTATGCGGCAGAACCAGGAACGGAAGGTATTCATTAGTAGTCTGATTTTTCCGCTTGTAAAAAAAAATTTCAAAAATATGTGCGAATTCTGTGGATCGAACACAGGACCTCCAGATTACTTTAGACCGAATGACTTCAGTCTGGCGCTCTCCCAACTGAGCTAAATCCGCATCTCATGTTTTGACAAAGTTATTTGTTATACTCAATCATATAATTCATTCATGGGTTTTTTTTTTTCACTCGCAAGAGGTTTTTAACGCGGCAGCTGTGTACTACAGTAAGTAGTATGAGACGGGAATTCATGAATCAACCTTACCTCAAATTCATGCAACTTGTCTAAGTAGTGAAAACTACAATTATGAATATAAATAACAGTTCTTGATGATATATGTAAATTCTTTTAGATGTAACACTTGAATAGACAAAAATAAATTCATTCATTCATTCATTCATTTTTTGTTAATGTTATTTTAATAGTCAAAAAATAATTTATCGAATAATATTTCATTATTACATCAATTTTAAATTTTCTGTATAGGTAATAAAAGCTACAAATATGAATATAAGTAAGAGTTCTTGATACTACATGTATTGTTTACACTTGACTAGCCAAACATTAAATTAAATAACACTAAAAAAAATTATCTAATTTATGACAAATATTGATCAATCAGGAAATCATCTACATCAGGAAATAAGGACTTGAATAATCTTGAATTTTAATAATGCTAAGTTTGTCAGGCTCATAATAATAAAAAATAACCAGTTTACTATTCCAAACTATGGTTAATATAGAAACAAAGTAATTAGATTTCGTTGTGATGGATAAAGTAGCGTTCTATTGATTCCATGGCTGGTTTTTGTTATTTATTATTGACAAATAAAATCAGTTTTATTTGTATATTTTTCAACTCTAAATACTATGCAACACAAGGAAAAAAAAAAAAAAAAAAAAATTGATATACTGAACAGAAATGTAGATGGAAAGTCAGTTTATTGTTCCTATATCTAAAGGCTATACTAAGAATAATTTATACAACAAAATACATGTTTAAATGAAAAATATTCAACAAGTCCAATACTTCCACTCACTATCGAGGAATGGTTAGGAAATATTAATCTTTTCAATAGCAAAATGTACCCATATGATGATCTTATATGTACAATTTCATCTTGTACTGCTAAAATTCAACCTCGGTGGTTACAAAATTCTAATTGGATATGAATTTTATTATTATAATTATTTTCATTGTTCATTCAGTTTTGCAAAACAAACATTGTAACATTTAACACAATCTCTATACGTATCTTATTTCATTAATCATATATAGAAGACTTGTGGTTCCTATGTAACTGAAAAGTAATTTATATTGCACGAAAATTGATGATTAAGTACGTTATTACAGAATCAGATATATTAGATAGCCTTTTCTAAACAAATTTTACAGTAATCTCAAATAGTATCTAAGTGACAGATATATAGATGTAAAAAAATCAGGTTATTGTCGTTAAATCTATTGTCCCCTTGTTTAAAGGTTATCTATTGGCCATACTAAAATTATTTAGACAACAAATGACTTAAGTAGAGTAAATTCAGTTTATTTATATGAATATTGACAAAGCAGTGCTTTCAAAACGTTGACTAAGTTTTAATACTTGAGGATATGAAAGTGTTTTTTTGTTTTGTGTTGTTTTTTCTTTCAACAATATCAAGTAATATTATAACTGACACTTTATTGATACTTAAATAATACTACAACTAGTATTTACGTTACATATTATTTTGATGAATCATTATAAATAAATTTCCCATCAGATTCGCTATACTTTTCGTATTGAATATGATTAAAACTGATCTACGCAAATAAAATACAAAACAATTTATTTGCTATTAGCTCTTCAACAACAGAGATTCCTGTTTATCTTTTACTTGTTGCTCATTATTGAAAAAAAAAAACTTTTATTGTATGAAGATGATTGTAATTAAGTCACAAGTCGTATATGGACTTAACATTTATTCGCACATAAAGTAACCATGAGGTAAGAGCAGTAAAAAAATATGACGTTACTTGTAAATATATATATATATTTTCAACTATGTTTAAAGCACTACTTTGTCAATAAAAAAAGACAAAACTTCTAAATGGAACTGTATCTTAGCTTTGATAAAAGATGTGAAATTAAAATACTGGAGTCTTATTGTGTAATATCAATTTACCTTAGTATCACCAATTTAATTTCAAATACAGCTTACTTTGAGCATTGTTTTTAAGCCTTTTTAAAAAGAATGCTTTAAATTTAAATTGAGAATTTTTTTGACTGTTTGGATAAAAAAATTCAATCTTGTGAATAAAGTAATGTCAATGGTATGAAGTTGATTTTGTTCAAAAAAAAAAAAAAAAAAAAAAAAAAAAGCCAATAATTTTGATTTCCATAAGATATTATTTTTGGATCATAAAAATGATATGAATTTTTTTTTGTATTTAATCTATAATATAAATGTTTTAAAAACATAATTTTTAAATTGAAAACTTCTCTTCAATTAAGCGCTGTGAAAATCAAAATCTTCTGATCATGTTGTTTAATAGCCTTTATAAAATTTAATGAAAAATGCTGTTTTTAATTACCTTAAAGTTATTGAGCCAAATCACTTTCAATTGTTTCCAAAAGTTTTTCTAAAGAATTTGTAATTTTTGAGATGAATATACTTGAAATGAACGCTATAAGTATAATCAATAATAAAACATGATGAAAAAAGTCGTAATATATTTTAAATTTATTTTTAATTTAATTTTCAGAATATTTTTCATTAAAAAAAAGTAAAGATTTATTCTTTTACAGAGTATTGATGTAAATATAAAGATCTAGATATGAAATATTGATGAAACATGTATTTAATAATTATTTTTTAAATAATATCAAAGCGCTAAAAATTAAATAGAAAAGAATTGTTTTTTTGTTTTTTTTATTTTTATTTTTTTTCAAAAACAATTCAAGTTTGTTTTTGAATAATAACTATAATAATAAATCTACTATTGCGTTAGTTCAAGTAGATTTATTTCAAGAAGATTGAATACACAATCGTGTATAGTTATATTTTAAACAAACAAACAAAAAAAAGATAAATAAAATTGGAATTTCCAATTTGGGAAGTTGGATTGCACATTGTTTTTGTTCCACTTTTATTTGAATATATATATAAATACTGTACGTAAAAATGCTGGAAAGCCTACGAAATATAATCAAGTATAAACGTTTATAAAATATAAAGTCAATGGTATTTTATTATAAGCTCTAGTGTATAATAAAACATTACAGCAAAATAAAAAATAAAAATCAAACATGAAAAATAAACTAGAATTGAGGTTTAAACATTTCAGTAACTATTTTATGTTTGTTTTCCTTTTGTATATCAACTTGTTTAAAAGTCTTGATTTTTTTGTATTGTTTTGGAAAAGTTCATTCAATCGT
Source organism: Geotrichum ghanense (nom. inval.) (assembly GCA_022023575.1). Lineage (NCBI taxonomy): Eukaryota > Fungi > Ascomycota > Dipodascomycetes > Dipodascales > Dipodascaceae > Geotrichum > Geotrichum ghanense (nom. inval.). Next base: position 585,510 of record JAKKCX010000003.1, on the reverse strand, counting down.
TGTGATACTTGATATATTTCATTTAACCGACCTGATATTTTATTTTCGTGAAGACTGTTCTATTTACTATAAAAAATTAGAGACACTATCTTACATTGTAGTGTTAAACAATTTGAAATTTTTGATTGGCCGATAACTTTATCCTCATCAACATGATTTCATTTAACCCTCCTGAATTGCGCGCATTATTGTTTTTATTTATTTATTTATTTATTTATTTATTTATTTATTTATTTATTTATTTATTTATTTTTTGAAAATTTCTGTTTCATTTACTAGTCTATGTAGAATTTTGATAGTAACTAAATTTTAACGGGAAAAAAATACTAAAAAATAATAATAATAGTAATAATAATATGAAATTGCGTTTTTTTAGAAGCGAATTTGTAGGTAATGATCATGAAAATAAACTCAAACCGTTACACTTAAAACAATGGAATAGAAGCATTAGAGCAACCTATTTTAGAATATTGTATGTTAAAGCTGTGATTTTTATTTTTCAGTGGTTATATAATGGAATGGCACGCTTTGATTTTTATTTTTTATTTTTTTTAAAAAAAGTTGAAGATAGCCGCGGTCTCTATGACGTGTGACCATTGCTGGTGGGTATCGCTACAAAATATTTTAAAATAGCGCGCTTAAATTTTTTTTCTTTCTTTGCAAAACATTACTTGGGAAAAACAACTTTTTTTTGGAATTAATAGTGGAGTATAACTGAATATAGAATTATATCTATTTTTTTTTTTTTTCTGGATGATATTATTATCATTATTATTATTTGGTCAAGTTTAGTTTTTTTATTATTAGGAATACAAAAAGTGTAAAGAAGACTGCTCTTATCTTTTGTTGATGTACTCCAATCATATACAAGAATCATAAATACTTACCCAAGATCCAATGGTACTATGTAATTTTGGGAAATAGATGGTTTTTAATAGCCAAGATATCACATAACTGTGATATATTGATATTAGACTACTATGGAAGTTCCAAGTTCTATTGAATTAGGATATATGTCTTTATTTGTAGTTTCTATTCAAGCTGCCACTTTTGTATCATTATACTAGGAACAACCTTCCCATTTAAAAGTTCCAAGCAATTAAAGGTACAAAAAAAAAAAAATAGATTTGTAAATAACCCAATTTAGGAATAGAGTCGGAGAAAAACCCGTTATCACCATTAAACAAAAAGGTTTTCGTGGGGAGGGAAAAGAGAAAGCTGAATATTTCTAAGCTCATTTTGGCATCAGTTTATAGTATATAAATCTGAATTAAGATTAAGTCAGAATTATAGCCAATGATAATCAATTCCAGCATTTATGTTCATTTATATGTTCATTTACGAATTGATATTGTATTTTTGATTCCTATGGGATATATCCGAGAGATGAATATTAATGGAGAATAACGATATCTTTAAGAATTTATTTGCTTCATGTTTATCTATTAGAAGATAATAATAATAATAATAATAATAATAATAATAAAAATAATAATAATAATAATAATAATAATTCAACATTTATTGAATTGAAAACAATAGTAGGTGGAGCGATCATGTCAATAACTTGTAATATTTATAAACATTTGTTAATTTAAATGTATATTCAAGAAAAAAAATATACATTAAAAATTGATTTTATATCTCTTTCACCAAATGGTATATTTGTATATATAATTAGTCTTTAATTCTATTAATTTAAAGTTGTTATAGTTAATTTTGTGCTAAACAACCAGTGTATAACATGAATGAACTTTGCAAATATATTCTATGGACTCTATTTATTTGTCAAAACCATAGAACCGTTATTCATTCATCCTTTAATTTCAATTCAAAAGACTGTGATCATAATGATAATGTTATTTAATCTTTTCTAGAGTCAAGATAGCTATCTTCTTTGCTTTTGGCTTTGCTCTTACCTGGAACGGCAGAGATTCCGAGTACACCTGCTCTATCTGGACATAATGATGCATAATCAGTCCCCGATAAACACCATCAAAAGCCAAAAAAGCTTAAGTAAACAGCCCAGAAAGTCTAATAATTTTCAGAGCTTAGATGGCCGAGTTTGTCTTGGTCATGGGCATCACGCTATATAAGCTCTGGCTTTCTTTTTTTTTTTTTTTTTTTTTTTTTTTTTTTCTGCAACGTCGGCAATCATAATCTAAAGTTGGCGGCTGCTAGTACTTTTCTATCGCTTCAAAGCCAAAGCAAAAGGTGAAGCATAAGGTGAAGCAAAAGCAGAGGACCCTGTGCATGCGTATACTGGCGGGTCTCTTTTTTTTTTTTTTTTTTTGGGAAGGGAGGAAAAAAAAAAAAAAAGGTAGGAGAAGAAAACTGTCTTTGTAGGTTTCTAAAATAATGCACAGTAGCTAAAGTTGATAATAGTAAAAGGAGATATATAGAAACAAAAACAAAAAGCCAAGTTTATTACAGATGGTACTATATATCTATATATATATTAAATTGTTCTTGGTTCATTTAGTTCAATGTTGGCTCTTTCCATCTACTAATGTTGCTCTTCTGTCATATTTTGAATTGAAAAAAGCATAGTATAAAGTATGATTTTAACTATTTCAATAATTCAACTTATTAATTTATTCAATTATTCATCCATTCATTTATTTACATTTGATATAATGCCCATATATTATAAAAAAACTGACTGGTGATAAAATCAAAATAAAATATAAAAGTATCTTACCACATTTTATTCCTTACCGCACAAGAGCGTTACGCGCTTAGCTTAGAAAGGATAAATATACGTTTTTATTATTTTTATTATTTCATTGCTTTTTTTATTTATTTATTTATTTTATTTATTTTTTTTCTTCTTTTATTCATTCATTTGATTTGTTTTAGTATATATAAATCTACCAAATAAAAGTATCTATCTTCAAAATGATAAAGTTCCAGATTGCATGAAAGTTGTATAAATAGTCTGCTATTTCTCTCTGTTTCATGGATCATTTTGAAACTTCACTATCATCATCATTTTCATTTCATTTCATTTTAATTTTTTCATCATTTTTTTTATCATTTTTATTTTGAAATAATCATCATCATCAACTTTTTTTTTTTTTTTTTTTTTTTTTTTTTTTAATCTTCGAAATTGATCTTCTCTCAGTAAAATTTCAAAATTCATATTTTAAATTCTGTGTTCAACAATGTCAGGACCTGAAATTACTACCGCAACTACACTAGAACTCGGTGAGAAATATGTCAGTAAGGACGATAAGTTACTTAACTCACTGGGTTATAAAGCTGAACTAAAAAGAAACTTCAGTGTTGTTCAAATCTTTGGTGTTGCCTTCTCCATCATGAGTTTGGTCCCCTCTATTGCAAGTACTATCAGTATTTCAATGGCCGCAGGACCTGCCGGCATGACCTGGGGTTGGCTTCTACCTGTGATTTGCATTTTATCAGTCGGTGTGTCCATGTCAGAAATGGGATCCGCCATGCCTACGTCTGGTGGACTATATTGGTGGACTTTCAAGTTTTCTCCCAAAGCAATTAGAAAACCATTGTGTTTTTTGGCTGGTTACTCTAATACTCTGGGTTTGATTGGTGGATTGTGCTCTATCGATAGTGGTTTCTCTTCAATTATCTTATCTTGCGCCAACATTGGCTCTAACGGAGCCTTTGTACCCACGAAATATCATAACTATGGTGTCTTCCTTGCTTGTGTCATCTCTCACGGTGTAGCCGGCGCTTTGGCCACAAAGGTCATTTCCCGTTTACAAACCTTTTGCATTTTTGTCAACTTGGCCATTATTGTCATTCTTTGCGTTGCTCTTCCAATTTACAAGGGCCCTGAAAATATGAATCCTGGTTCCTATGTTTTTGGTAAAATTGACAATTTGACAAACTGGCCTGATGGATGGGCATTCATGTCCGCATGGATGTCTTGTATTTGGACTATTGGAGCATTTGACTCCTGTGTACACATGGCAGAAGAAGCAAACAATGCTTCTCTTGCTGTCCCTGTTGGTATTATTGGTTCTATTTCAGCTTGTGGTATCCTTGGATTCATCATTCTTTCAATCGTTGCTGCTTGTATGAGTACTGATGTTGCTGGCATTTTGGGAACTTCTACTGGTCAGCCTTTAGCTCAAATTATTTACGACGTCATGGGCCGCGAATGGGCACTTGGGATCATGGCTGTTCTTGGAATTCTTCAATGGCTTATGGGTCTTTCCATTTTGATTGCAGGTTCTCGTCAAGTTTGGGCCTTTTCTCGTGATGATGCTCTTCCATTTTCTAATTTGTTAAAGGTTGTTAACTACAAGCTTGGTGTTCCTATTCGTGCTGTGGTTTTCATGGTTATTGTCAGTGCTGTTCTTGGTTTGTTGACACTCATTGATTCTGCAGCTACTGCAGCTCTATTCTCTTTGGCTGCTGCTTCCAATTCTCTTGCTTGGTTGTTGCCCATTGCTTCACGTGGATTTTTCAATGTCGACTCTTTCATTCCAGGTAAATTCTACCTAGGTGATATCATGTCGAGAGCCAATAGTATTTTTGCATCAATATATTTGATATTTGTTATTTTTGTGCTTACAATGATGCCATCTGAAGGACCTAATCCTACCAAGGATAATATGAATTATACATGTGTTATCAATGGCTTTGTCTGGATTGGTTGTTTGGTATACTATTATGTTGATGCTAGAAAATGGTTTATAGGACCCAAGCAGAACATTGAAGATAGTGACCGATTTGAAACTATTGAAGGCAATGTTCAACTTTCTAGTGAAAGTGGTGAGATTAATGAAAAACACTAAGTCATTTTTTTTTTTCTTTCTTCATTATTTTTGATTTTTGATTGTTTTTGTTTTGAAATGCTTCTTTTGATTATTTTGTTCAAATATTGGTAATTATATATATAGCTATATAAATTTATGTGAATTTTTTTTTTTTCCATTTCCATTTTCATTTTCAATATTTTAAATCTTTTTTATTCTTAATATATACTAAATGAATAGTTACTGATAGGCTTAAATAGTTGGAATCATCTAAATATCATGACCAATAATGAATTTATTCATTCTTTTACTCGCTTTTTATATTATTTTCATTTTCTATTCATTCTGTATTCATTCTGTATTCATTTTCTATTCATTCTATATTCATTTTCTATTCATTTTCTATTCATTTTCTATTCATTTTCTATTCATTTTCTATTCATTATCTGTAACTTTTGTTCCTTTCAAAGCCAAACTTGTTTAATTTCAAGTTAATAAGGCATTAAATATCAAATGATCCAAGCGTAATAACCAGTCAATAAACCAATATACTCATATGGTTCTCTACTTTCCATGGCACATGTTAGCTTTAAGATCGACTCATTTGTATGTATCAATTGTGTGTCAAGCCTCTCACGTGTATATCCATCACCGGGGAAACAGATGATGAAAATTAAAAGTAACCGAACAATAAACCATCTAAACAAAATTGATCAGAAACTATCAATGAAGAACTAGGTGATGGACAAAAACAATCATGATGAACTCCAGTATCTAGGTCAATATATATATATAAGATATGTTTTAAAATGTTGAATACATTTCTCAATAAAAACAATATATATGAATCATCTTTTGCATTGCAAATTTAATGTCTTGTTGTTGATCCAATGTAAACCCATGGTGAATACAACAATCAATAGTAGCTTTGAAAATCTTTTGTCATCAAACCGGGCCGACAAAAACAGAGCGAGATTTTAGAATGTTGAGAATCGAGGCATACATACTTCAGCCTTCACCATATAGTCTCTCTAGCCAATGAACCCATTAGAACGCAAACAACTAACGTCATAGAGATCTTGAATCATGGCCCAAATGTCCGGTAAGTTGTTTATTACACCCGTGTCTCGTGATTTGTATGTATGTGTGTTTTTTGGTTTGCCTTACAGCTAACAAACAATTGCTTAGTAAACTTTTACTACATACCGTATACAGTTTAATTTATTATGGTTAATCACACAGCCTACCATTTTTAATATGGAAAAATTCACTCCCTCGTTATTGCGTTTGTATATATATTCTTTTGAACGTTTTGTATTTATATCCCACACAGTCCCCCCTCTGAAATTTTTATTTTCCTTCTTATTTTTATTTCGATACAACAAAATAGTATAAAGAGTAAAAACTGCTTCTTTATATATACATATTCAATTTTTATTTCATCATCTTCTACTGCTTTCGTTTTACAGCATCAATCTGAGATACTTTAGATTAAATCTTACCAACAAAACATTATATATATAACAAATACACACATTTGCCCTCAATATGCATTTTAGCTCAGCCTGTATTGCTACTGTTTATATGTCGTCAATCGTGGCGGCTGGACCAGCTTGGTTCTTGAACGACCATAATGTTCGGATAGGTGGTGTTTCATTAGAAGCAGATGATGTTACTCAGGATATTGTCGAATCACAAGTTGTTAAAAGAAACTTTGTGGACCTCTTCAGGAGAAGAAGTGGGTCAAGCGGAAGAGCAAGTAGTAGTTCATCGTCATCTTCATCTTCCTCAAGTGGTTCTAGAGGTTCTACGGGTTCTACTGGTTCTACTGGTTCTACTGGTTCTTCATCAGGTTCATCAGGTTCTTCAGGTTCTTCAGGTTCTTCAGGTTCTTCAGGTTCTTCATCAGGATCTTCTGGTAATAGAGGGTCTTCATCAGGCTCATCAGGCTCATCAGGCTCATCAGGATCTTCTGGTAATAGAGGATCTTCATCAAGTTCTTCAACTTCATCTCCAGCTTACTCTGTCTCTCAACGACCCACTCTCCCTGGTGGCCGCTACGGTGGTGGTGCCTTAGTACCCATTTTAGCTGGTGCTGCTTTGGGTGCTGGTATTGGTGCCTTACTCATCTCTTCTCATGACGCTTCAACTCATCTCCCAGGCCATTGGGGAAATAATAATGTCTATTCTTACAACTACGCTGAGACATTGAATGGTACAAACTATAACGTTACATGCTACTGTATTGCCAACAATCCATGCTCATGTGAAAAGGTTGAAGAACAAGACTACTTTAACAATTTGCCCACAAACATTTCTAAAACAGTGGAGAAGAATGATGTCACTTATGTCTACATTAATGGTACCCTAGACAATTCTAGTACCTCCGATACTGCTAGCAGTACCAGCAGCAGCAGCAGTGCTACTACTTCTTCTACTGCTAACGGAGCTGCGGGAGCTTTTGTAAAGAAGTCAACTTTGCTTGTTGTTGGTGCAGTTTCTGCTGCCACTTTATTGTTGTAGTAGGAAGGTTTTGTTTTCTAGATTTTAATTTTTTTTTTTCTTTCTTTCAAATTTGTCGTTTGTGTTTATTCTCTATAGTAATTAATATTTGAAACTTTTCTTCATGTTTTTGTTTGAATAAAAAAAAAACAATGATTAAAGACAATGTCTTTGGACCTATTGTTTATGCGTGAGTATTTATATATTGTGGAACATTGTTTAAAATATTGAGCGTTGAACACTGAGTGTAAATTAAGAACACATATTAAGTTACCTAATGCTTGATGATCAATGCTTTTACATGTTTAGTATTTTGTTGATTGTTGAAAATTCTAAATCGTTGAATGCTGTTAGAAATCCAATACATTTGATTGTTGAATACAGTCAAACGTTGAATACAGTTAAACATTGAATGCTGTTAAATGTTGAATGCTGTTAAACGGTGAATGCTGTTAAATGTCGAATGCTGTTAAACGTCGAATGCTAAACGCGGTATACAATTAAACGTCAAATACAATTAAATATTGAATACTGTTAAACATCGAATACAATTAAAAATCAAATACAATTAAATATTGAATGCTATAGAAAGAATAGAAATAAATTTTTTTTTTTTTTTTTTTTTTTTTTGAATGGATTGTTTCTATTGATGATACTTATTGTCAATTCCGGCTTTTTTCCCGTAACACATGTCAATGGATTTTAAATACATCATGTCTACAGATTACACAGCACTTGATTAATGACTATTAAAAGTAAAAGAATAGTACTAATATAATCATTCAGTTTAAATGTTTATTTGTTTCAATGATCACGCAGACACAAAAGAATCGGTGCACTGGTAGCATAATCCACACAAGTAATTTTGCACATGTCATGACGGGTTTACTCAACTTGGTGACACTTTATTTATTCCTATTTTCATATTGACTGCTCTTTTCAACTAAATTTGTTATCGCCCCTTTTCTTTACACCAATTTTATTTTATTTATTTTTTTTTTTTAAAATCAAATCAAATCATCTACACTACTTTTATTTCATTTATTATTTAATATTTATCAAGTTGAATTTATTTATTCAATAATTTCAAACATTTTATCAACATCATTTCTTTATAATAAATGTCAATAACTATTGTTTTATTTCATCAGTTAATTTCACTACAATCTGTTTAATCATTCATTCGCACAAAGTACTATTATTGATTAATTAATTAATTAATTTTTTTTCAAGTTTGAAATTCAATTTTTAAAGAACACATAATGTTTCAAACAGAACAAATACAAGAAGATTTCATGTTTTTGGACTTTTCAAATCAACAACAACTAAAAGAACAAGAACAACAAAATCTGATTCAACAATTACATCAACAAGAAAAAAAAATACAATCAAAAGTGATTTATTCCAATTCATCATTGATTTATACTATGTGTAAAATCAACTTGAATCAAGTTGGTTTGATTCTAAATTCACAAAACAGCCCAATTCTAATGGAAAAAGGTCCAGATAGGTGAGTGTATTTCTATTTATTATCATTGTTGTTTGAGTTTTGGCGTACATGTTGTGATGAAGAAAATGTGTTGTTGTTGTTGTGGGAGAAAACGGCTTTGTTGCCCGGATAAACTTGAGGTAGCATTGATTTAGGGAGTAAACGCTAATTCAGGGTTTCTCTCTTATTACTTGTATTTTTTTTTATTTTTATTATTATATTATATTGTATTCATCTCTGTTTCTCCTTCACTAGCACGCACCAACAACTCAGTCTCGCTCGCTCGCTCGCTCAAAAATAAAAATACAAATAAAAATAAAAAATACAACAAAAAAACAAATCTAACTTGGCTTTACTTTCTTACTATAGCACTTGGTTAGCACATAGGCTGAGACTCCAAAAAGGCACCCATAAAATCAAGTTCGTCAACATGCACGATAATACCTTCACAGAATTGGAGTCTAGAGAAATAACTGTTGAGGAGCAACTGCCCCCTTGGGATCACAGTCTCTCACGTCCAGCGCTAACTACTTCTCACAGCGTGGCGTCAAATATTAGCAGCACCAACACTATCATCAATGACCAGCCATCTCCAGGAATAGATCATCACCCCGACTCCTCCTACTTTGAAAAACTACACGAGGAAATGATGGAACTGGGTCTAGGTGCGAAAGAGTACAACATACCTGTCAGAGAGCTGGACTCTAGTCATTCAACAACAAACACAGAGACTCTGTTTGATAGCGCAGTGTCGAGCGCAAGTCGATCCCTAAATACTTCATGCTCCACATCACCAGATCCAAAACCACGACATCAAAGCAAAATCCAGGATCTAAATCTGGATATGGAGTTGGACTTGAATGCTACAGCGCCAGATCAAAACATGAAACAAAACGCATCACTCTCAACAACAACTTTGGCTTTAAACATGATCAGATCAGCAACCGCTCACGAGCTGCATAAATCTCCATCTTCCATAAATCTACGACAAGTAGTCTCCAGCCAGTCACTGGCAGACTCAGAATCTTTACATGCCAACAGGGCCTGTGATCTTCGGCGAAACAAATTCAGGCTACCTAATCTTGGTGGCTACACTACACCCTCTGATAGACGATCAAGAACCTCATTAGAGTATACAAGTGAGATCCCGGAGATTTATACATTTGCTACCATGTCATCAGTAAGTGAGGAGTTTGTGAAAAAAGCCAAAAGAAAAGTATATCTAAATCCTCCACCCATACTACCTGTGCAGCTGGAATGTGGATTTATGAATAAAGATATGGATGCAGAAACATTGAGGCAAGACGATGGAACAAAAGAGGGCTCGAGAATTCCGAGCCATGCAGTATTGAATCATTTGGCGACGTCGTCAATTAAACACGATATGCTAGGTGTTGCGTCAACAACCAGATATCGGGAAAAATTCAGTGAGTAAAAAAAAAAATAACTATTTTGTTGATTTGTTTTGAGTAAGAACATTGCTAACGCGAATGAAATTGATAGTTACCCAAGTGCTGTATAGACCAACGAATTCGTTTGTGTGATACTATATATTTAAGAGGTACTTTTAGATGGCACGCATTTTTTTTTCTCTTTATTTTATTTATTTCTTTTGAAGATTTGATTGATTGATGATTATGAATTAAATAACTATTATATTAACTATTCTTAAATTTTTTATTGTTTTTATTCTTTTCAATATATTTATATACTACTACTTAATGTGTGAAAATCTTTTTTTTTTTTCTTCCCATTCTTTACTTTAATATTCATGGAATAAATCTTGTTTTTTTTTTTTGCTACTCAAGATTTTAACTCTGCAAATATTGCATTATGTTAATATAATTATATCTCTCTCGAAACATTAATAACTTTAAGTTATATAATGAGAATAAAAACAACTCATGTTGCATTCATCGTAGTTACTTGGTAAGAAAATAAGTTAAGATCAATGTACATAACAATTTTCATCTACTCAGAAGCAACAGTAAGTATTAATAACTGCTGATAAACATACAATGAAAAGTAATAATTAGAATCCAAGGTTGCTACAAGTACTAGCGTTCATTCTTCACAAATAAATAAACCTTGAAAATGCCCATTTGATTTCATTTATTTAATTTTCATCATTTGCATCTGTTTTTTCAATTTACAAGGAAAAAAAAACAAACCAAAGTGCGTGTATAGATACAGATAGATAAAGATATATTAAACAAATAATATTTATTTGGTGGAGACAAGGGCATCGTACTTTTGCTTGAACCACTTGATGGTGTCTTCACGAGAAACCTTGTGGCTCTTGCCAACGGAAGCTCTGCATCTCTTTCTGCGAGCAACACGGGCACCAGGTCTGGTCATTCCAACGTAGAAATCCATACCGTAAATACCGATATTGGGGTCGTACTTGATACCCAAGTCAATGTGTTCGTTAATACCGAAACCAAAGTTACCAGTCTCAGAGAAGTTTCTCTCTCTGAGTTCGTATTCCTTAACCTTGAGACCACGCTCAATGATTTCCTCAGCCTTGGGTCCACGAACGGTAACGTGAACAGAGATCTTTTCGTTACGTCTGATACCGAAGGTTCTGACAGTGTATCTAGCCTTAGAGTAAACAGGGGTTTGACCTGAAAGTTGTTCAAGAACCTTAGCAGCACGAGTAAGTCTATCACCAGACTCACCGACACAGATGTTAAGGGTGAGCTTCTCAATGCGGAGCTCACGCATGGGGTTAGCACTCTTGTCACTCTATGAAAAAAATCTGTTAGTATACTAAAGAACTTTTCACAAATATATTTAAAAATGAGCAACAATAGTAATCAATGACTAGTAAAATCACTTGCAAAGTCGAATAACCGTGATTCAATCGTAATGATATATCAACACCTGGATATCAATATGGAAATACAGAGGTACTTTATTGACATCCTGTTCCAACAAATCTCTATCCTTGCAATACTAACTCATGATCACCAATTTGATCAAACGCCACCTCCCTAGCAATAAAATCTACTCCTTCACTTCCTTCGTCACATCACTAGCTGTTGCTCTTAACTTCAACGTTGTCAACTTACCATTTTAATCTAAATCAAACGGTATGTCTGTGTGGTCTTGTCGAACTGCCGGTAAAAGGGGGTCAAAAGGAAAAAAAAAGATGATATTTTTTCTTTCCCATTCCCTCCAAAACACAAGAAAAAAAATTTCAAAAGTATCACCTACCAATTTACTTGTTAAGAGACTGCTCTGTGTTACTTGGGTAAGGTCTTACTCCTTTGGGAAACCTCATGCTTTTGCCTAACTAAAATCCTCATGTTATCAATTCAATATGTGACTGTTTTCTGATATAGGTCTCAGCCCTAAAATCATTCTAAAGTTCAAATAAAAACCATGTCTTAAGATATATGTTTTAAAGTTATTACTGTAGTGTTAAGGTAGCTACAAGAACACAATAATCATTATGTAAAAACTATCTTCTAGCTGTTGAAATTCCATGCAAATAGTAATTTTTTATTGAATAATTATAGATTTATAGATTTACAATTAGTGCGTGCAGATTCATTGATGTATAATTTGTCAACTACCTTATGAAGGCCTGTTTATTTTCCAAAAGCCTTCTTGTTAAGTTCAGCAGCCTCTTCAAACTTCTCCTTAAATGCGTTGGCATTTTCAGAGTTACCAAATCTGATGGCAAGAGTTTGGGCTTCAGGAGCACCTTCACTGATATCAGCAGTAACATTGTAAACCCACGATCTGTCAGAGCCAACATTGGGCTTAAGAGTAGAATCAGCAAGAACTAGTGACAGTAGTTAGCAAGTGATACGATATAAATTTGTAGAAGCAAAAAGTACTTACTATAGTGATTGGCACAGATCTTCAAGGTCTTATCACGTCTCATAACCAAACGGATCTTACCGCTTTCCTTGTGTTTCAAAAACTTTACATCACCAGTTCCACGTTCTTTCCATTCCTTTGCTTCAGCATCAAAGCGGAAAAGCTTAGCACGACTAATGAAATATCACTGTTAGCATTAAAACCTCTTTTCATAATGTCCCAAACGATCTTTAAATTGGAAAAAAAAAAACAAATAAAACTCACATTTTGTAGAAAACGTCTTCCTGTTCCTCGTTGGTCTTGACATCAACCTTTTCAAGCTGTACAATTGGTTCAAAGTGAACGTCAGGAGAGTCAGGTGCTTCATCTTCATCGTCCTTCTTTACATCCTTTTCATCGGAATCTTCCTTCTTAGACTCCTTTTTGGCACCAAGTGCAAAAGGATTAGAAGCAGCAGGAGCTTCAGATCCAAAGACAGTTTTTTCCTCAGTGGCTTCAGTAGGAGCCTTAACAGTTTCTTCAACCTTATCAGCGGACATCTTGTATTATCAATTTAATAAGCTATATCAGACGGTTAGAGCCCTAAAACCTCAAATATATTGACATTGTGTGATATTTGACAAGTAAGTGTACACCCATTGCCAAAATATCATGATCCTCGACATACCTAGCTGTAATTAACTTGGAATAGATTTTTTATATATTCTAACAGCAACAAAAATACTAGAAAGAGTATTAGTTTGGTGGTGACATCTTTAAAAATTTTCGACTCAGAGAGGTGGTTAGGGTACCCATAGAATATTCTTCTTTTTCTTTCGTGCTCCTTGTTGTTCTTTTAAGGTAACGATACAATATTACACAACATGGAAAAAGCATCCACATACAGTTCGTCATTATCAATTTTTATATTGGAAAAAATCCTTTTAAATATAAACGGTAAAATTGAATTATGGAAGATAGTGGCATAAACTCAAACAGTTATAAGTTTTGGAGTTTTGGCACACGACGTGAGATTTGATGTAGGAATCTGCTTTTTCATGGCAAACCCTACGATTTTTTTCAACTTTCTCGCAGCTTGGCTGTTCGGCGAAGAAAATATATCTACTACATTTATTTTTCTTGTCCGCATCAACCTTATAACTAGCCGAATAAACGTTTTAACATCGAAATTATCAGGTATTTTTCCAATCTTAAGTGCCTGTGCGGCTGTATGTCTGAGTGTCTTAATAAGCTTCACTCTTGCTTGAAGCTGAGATATAACCATAAAGTCTGGCTCATATGTGTAGTTAGACTGACGCTCATTGAGATATTGATAATTTAAAGACCAAGTTTCTGCTTTATCTTTATTGAACAGTTTATTATGGCGCAGATTGTATTTAACGGCAGAACGCCAGTTCTCTCTGCAGTTGACAGACCCATAGTAAGGATATAACGACTTTATAGCTCGACAAATTTGCTTAAATGTCACAGCAGGAGCAGGACTAATCCGAAATGCGGCAACAACTAACTGATGAATAGGAATACCTGGTTTAGTAGGCACATCAATAATTTCTGAGGATATTGTACTGTCTGACTCTGAAGATGGGTCTTCATCTGGAAGAGTGAACTTAAATTCAACGCTACCAATTTTTACAATAGCACTACTGAATGTTAGCAAAAGGGCACCGGTTAACAGTGGTATCTAAAAATACTTACCCATTAGTTAATATGGCATTTTCATCTTTTGCGTAGAATGTATTATTAACAGTAATACCGTTAATTCCCCATACGTTTATGATGAAATTCATTTCATCAAATTTGTATATGATTTCTGCGTGTTTTCTCGAAATGTCTTTGAAGCTACCCAAGTCAACATCAATTCTAGACGCGTTATCAGTAGACCCAACCGAGCCTCGTCTACCCAAGACAGCTTGCAGGGTCTGCAGATAAAAGGAGGAGTCATTGAAGTCTAGTCTAGCGTAGGCGTCCAGCTTTGATTGAGAGTTTAAATTATTATTAGCATATTCAGATTCAGAGTTATGGTAGTTGAGCTCAGCATTGTACATGTTGCGGTGTTTACCAGTTCTAAAGCGGGGAGTAATCAATAATTTTTTGACAGAAAAATGTCTGGGGATGCCAGTGATCAAAAATGTATAGTTCAGCGTTAAACCAGAAGAGGTTTTAGCAAAAAGTTAAAAGATGATTATTTTCACCCACGATTAATAGCTATAGTCCAGTAAGAATTGGATGGGTGATAAAATAAAATATAAGGAAGAAAGAAAACGGGAGGAAAGAGAAAAGGAAAATGCTAGATATAAGAATACTTAGCCATCGGTTCATATAAAAAGTAGCTGCTGGGTCTTAGTGATACTAATAACCAATACATGTTAGCAGGTGGATTCAGAACGGTATCACCAAAATCAAATCTTAATTAGACTAACTGAACTAAGATCAACCGGTTTAAACCGAAGCAGCATAAAACTCTTGTGCCTTCACATTAACTCAAACTGTGGACTTTTCTGATGATTTCATTCAATGAGTTTACAACTCTTATTTAGAGAATATTCTTTTGCTCTTTAGTTTATTAGAGCTTCGTGATGGTATCAGCTCCTGAAATGCTGGTAAAGGACAACACATGGACCAGATGCATGTTCACTGCACTTCTAGCCCAACAAGGGAATACTCAGAACACGTCTTTTAAGTCAAAATTGTTAAGGCATTGGCATATATAGGTAATAAGAAAAATAGTACATAAGATATAAAACAAAATACATAGAATACTGAACGGTCATAGCTTATCTCACACAGCCCTCGTATAGGGTGGTGAGGGCTTCAGGAAGGTTGGCTGCAAGTGTGTGTGCCCATTTTTGTTTTTGTTTTTGTTTTTGTTTTTGTTGTTGTTGTTGTTGTTGTTGTTGTTGTAGTTTGCTATGTCAGCTAAAATTTCATCAACGGCTTAATGTCTTCAACCTCGAATAAGATATCAACTATGTCTGTCAGGGCCCTGGAAATAGTATATAGTACAGATTTTCAAGTGATGCATACCTGCTGCATCACAGATCTGTTATGCCTACAATGTATAAGTCAATATAAATGGGAGAGTCACCCACAATGTATGGAGTTTCGTTACTGCATGTTTTTGAAAATTAGACCTTGTATTTTTATAATAGATAGAGCTGAGGTTTTTGACACTGAATTCTGAAATGATTACCTGAGTCGTAAGCAATTAAGGAATAAATTCATGTTACACAAGATTAAATAGGCTCTATCCTATCTGAAAGCAGCAGCCAAAGTATTCAGATTACATAACATGAAGGTAGCGTCTTACTGAATTTCATAGAGTTGTGTTGGATGTGAGACATTTTAACAGCAGTCTTTGGCAGCATTCGCCCTGTGATTGTTGACATATTTGTTGTTGGTGGTATATGAATGTCTCTGCAAATTCTTCTTAAAAAAACTTTAAATTTTTTTCTTTTCTTCAGCAAGATTTTTAAAGCTTTTTTCCACCTATTTACTGCCTATATAGCTATTTTTGTACAAGTTTGCACTTCTCAACCGATACTGCCTTTGAAATAACTGTTGTTGTTGTTGCTGCTTCTGCTGCAAATTTTCTCGTTTCATCGCTTTGTTGATTGTTAATATATTTTATATACTGCAGTACATCTAGCTTTTTCTTCTGTCTCGCTACACTTCTCGCTAACGCTCAGACCAAGAAGTGTATCATACTGCTTCGAAATAGTAATTTTTACCATGTCAACAACCGATATAGCTGCTCATAATCCTTCTGGAGATACGCTGCACAAGAGATTGCCGACTCTATATGAAGTATTAAATTTACGAACTCAACCGCCGGTTGATCTCTGGTGCTTCTATGTGTTTATGCGTGAAGAATTTAAGGGTATAGAATATCTTGATTTCTGGCTCACAGTTGTCAAGCATCTATCTTTATGCAGAAATTATGTTCGCGGCCTTAGAAGAAGCATCATTGCATCAGAGCGTGATATTAATTCCAGCAGAACTAGTTCCGTGCTGCTAGATACTCTTATTCAAGATGACGCAGATGAACACCGACTGTCAGCATTTTTGCGTGGTGAAGACCCAGAAGATCACCCTGGAGGAATGTTCCGACTTTCAACGTTATTAGATACCATGAATCCAAGAGACGGATTTTTACAAAATGAAATCCAGCAGCTTAAGAGCCAACAACAAGCCAATACAGAAAAGCAGAAACCAACAAATCCATTTGACGAGAAGGCAGAAGAAGTGCCAGCCCAATATGCATCCAGGCCACCAGGTACTAGATCAATGTTATATGACCAAGGGCTTTCAGCCAACCCACCGCAACACATTCGAAATGAAAATCACCAGTTACCCTTACCCCCTTCACATGGAAACGATGGCGTATCTTATAGAAATCGATCATCAGCTATACAACAAGCCCAAGACAATGATTCAGCAAGTCTAGTGTCAAGAAGTGATATTAAACAGGCAACGCACTACATTTTGGTGACATATTTCATACCTGGGGCTGAACGTGAAATTATACTACCTCAGCGGATAATGCAAAAAGTACGGCGAGCAATTGAAGTTGAAGGAAGAGATGATCCTGAAATTTTTGATGAGGCGCGAGAATATGTCTTTGAAGCAATGCAGAAGGAAGCATTCCCAGCCTTTCTTGCAAGCAAAGCGTTAGGAAATATTACGACATTTGGCTCCATAATAAGACTCTCTCTTGGCTTGATTGGTATGTTTGCAGGTTTTTGGATGGGCTTTATTTTCATATTCCTAAATTACTTGAGACAAAACAGGCTATATATTATAATTCCGTTTGCAATTGGCTCGTATGGATTATTCAGCGGAATATACAATTTGGACCCAGTACTTTCGTTTTTAGGATACTTTGAATCTCCTTCAACACCTTCCTCCTCAAGTTCACGCTTATTGAAAGTTAAAGAGCCTTTCATTCGCCGCTTGTTAATGAAGCGGGGCTTGTATGTGACATTTCTGATAGTGCTATTTTCGGCATGTTGGGTTGTACTATTCGTTTTTGTTCCTGGACGTCGATTGTAATTCGCTATGACACTAAAGGTTCTATTTTTCAATAGCCCGTGTACAAATTATTGAAAAACATTCCCCAGACTTCTCACCCCAGGTTCAAACAGAGACTAACTCGATTGAGTCCATTCATAAAGACTCTCGGATTGTCGGATACGAGAATTTCAAGGAGGAAGAGCAGACTCAAAGTGTTTCCCCGGATTTATTTAGTGCAAATGAACAGAATCCCTGAATCATGAACCCTGTTTGTTCTCGTAATTGAAAATTCTTCGGAGCCATCGCGAGAACTCGTCGGCCATACTGAACCCCTGCCCTAAACCACGTTGAACATAAATCCTGAAAATGGTTGCAGTTTGGTTTAGCGACGAGTTGTTTTTAAAAACAAGCAAACGTTCTCTGTAGTGCTATGCTTCTTTAGCACAAATAGAGAGAGAGCGAGAGGGAGAAAGAGAGGCCCTTAGATAGTTGATTGAAGGCATTGACAACGGTAGGGATTTAACTGATGGATTATGCTGCAATAGCATAAACAACAATTATAGTTGTATGAGAATAGTCACACCATATTAAGCAATGCTGAATGCAGCAGTTGCTAGAGATTTCGAATCATTTAATTTGAGCTCATCTCGTTTATTTATTATTTATTTTTTATTTTTCGCTACAGCTATGTGATACTAATAATTACACTCTTTTACTCTTTTATGTTATATAAAAATTACCTAGACGTTCTTTAATAACTTGTCTATATTGCAATTTTAATACCTAATGTCGACCAGTAATTTTCAATGAATATTGGAAGTTGCATATCGATTTCAAGTACTATTTTATATTAGCATATACATATAAAGTAATAAAATTGATTGAAATAAAAAAAAAGTATAGAGAGCACTTAAATAAAATGGCAATGCATGTTTTCATCTGTTGAATGGGCCCAATTAACTGACGACTTTACGTCACACAAACTCTGCAAGCTTTTTGCTCAAATATACCTGAGGTTTTGGTTACTGACTATTATAAAAATCAACAAAGCGGTCAATTGACTATCTACAGACAGTATACTGAAAATAAAAGGCTGTAAAAAGGACGTCAAAGTGCCATATAGGACTAGTTTAGGTGTGAGAAATTTGCATTTACCCCTCCATGAGACCGATTATGACTAATCTTTTTTTGATGACAAATAATTGAATTTCCAGAAAAGGTATAGGTAGTGTGCCGGAATGGGCATGTGTCTGTATAGTGTAAGTGCAACAAGGTGTGGATTTCCGTGACTGCAAGGTCAACATAGACACTAACCAGTTTTTAACCGTTAAATAACCTTTTGGTGCGACCCTCAGCAAACTCTAAGACACACAAGTTTGTTTTGGAAGCGGTTAGAACCTCTGAAACGCTTCTCCGGAGGTACTTTGAAAATGTTGGAGGACCATACAGAATGAGCGATGCTGGTTGTTAGCCATCTCTCTCATACTCACCTTGCCCAACCAAAACTCAGTAAACCCAGTCAATCTTTTACCAAACCAATAGTAGACTCTCATACTTTTGACTTACCGTGGCTTTCTTCCTTTCTTTGCTCACCCCTCTCTGTACAAAACTATATAAACCCCGGCACTTGCCCCTCCTTCCATTTTCTCTTCTTCTTTTCTCTCTTTCTTTCCTCATCCTTTTTTCTCTTTGTTCTCAACAATAAATCCTTTACTTTAAATTGCAAATAGTATATCACAATGGTTAACGTCGGTATTAACGGTTTCGGCAGAATTGGTCGTATTGTATGTTATCTCTAATTTTAACTAGTGAATTTTGTATATATTTTGATGAATCAAGATATATATATATATATAATTACTTATCCATCACTTTTAGTATATCATGAACTAACCAATTGCTTTTTTATAGGTTCTTAGAAACGCTCTTAGCAATCCTGAGGTCACTGTCGTCGCTGTCAATGATCCTTTCATTGACATTGAGTATGCTGCTTACATGTTCAAGTATGATTCTACTCACGGAAAGTATTCCGGTGAGGTTTCCCACGATGACTCTCACATCATCATTGATGGTAAGAAGATTGTCATCTATGGTGAACGTGATCCTGCTGCCATTCCTTGGGGTAAGTCTGGTGCCGACTACGTTGTCGAGTCTACTGGTGTTTTCACTACCACTGATAAGGCTTCCGCTCACTTGAAGGGTGGTGCTAAGAAGGTTGTCATTTCTGCTCCTTCCGCTGATGCCCCCATGTTTGTTGTTGGTGTCAACCAAGACAAGTACACTTCTGACTTGAACGTTATTTCTAACGCTTCTTGTACTACTAACTGTCTTGCTCCTTTGGCCAAGGTCATTAACGACAACTTCGGTATTGTCGAGGGTCTCATGACTACTGTTCACTCCATCACTGCTACTCAAAAGACTGTCGATGGTCCTTCTCACAAGGACTGGAGAGGTGGCCGTACCGCTTCTGGTAACATCATTCCTTCTTCTACTGGTGCTGCCAAGGCTGTTGGTAAGGTTATTCCTGAACTTAACGGTAAGCTCACTGGTCTTTCCCTTCGTGTTCCTACCGTCGACGTCTCAGTTGTTGATTTGACTGTTCGCATTGAGAAGTCTGCTACTTACGATGAGATTAAGAAGGTTGTCAAGGAGGCTTCCGAAGGTTCTCTTAAGGGAATTGTAGGTTACACTGAGGACGCTGTTGTCTCTACCGATTTCATTGGTGACAACCGCTCTTCTATCTTTGATGCCTCTGCTGGTATTCTTCTTAACGAGAACTTCGTCAAGCTCATTTCTTGGTACGACAATGAGTTTGGTTACTCTGCTCGTGTTGTTGACTTGTTGGTCTACATTGCTGGTGTTGACGCCAAGGCTTAAAATGATTTTAATGATGTATGTATGCGCTTTATAATGATAAAAGAAATTGATATTACATAATTGTATTGAAAATTGATTCTACATGATTGTATTGAAAATTTAGATTGTGTGCAATCTGCCATTGAGAGCTATGCCTCAATTAGCTGGAAAAGATTGTGAGATATTTTAGGGAATCGTAGTAAATAATTGCTGAGCATGCATTCTTTAGGTAAGCACTACTTACATTGAATTTGTGTATATATGTAAAGGAATTGTAAATTCACGTGATATCAATTGTATCAGATTCTTAATGAGAGCAAAGACGCGTTATATATATAAATATATTTATACTGATGCACTAACTGAGCTGGAATAATAATAAGAATTAATTATAAAAACAGATAGCCTATGTAGTACGTAAATGTTAGATTATTGAGGGAAGAAGGGCGATTGATTTGATTTTGCTTAATTTTCAGAGGATTAAAACGATAACTCAGAAAAAATATAGATAGAAAATCAGTTTATTGTCCCTAGCACAAATACTTGACTTCTTTTACTTTAGCGAACGATAAAAAGATATACTATATTTATCAATAGAAGATTGCCAAAGTACCTAATAGACTATTTAGAGGTATGACACAATTCTCAAACTGTCATGTTTGCGTTTAGGTTGAATCCGAGATAGAATACTACGAAGCAAAGCGGTTTTATTGGGGGCATTCCTATAGTATTATAGAGATACTATTCAAGATCAGTAGTTAGTAGTAACCAGTTAATAGTACAAAAATTCAATTCTCTAATCAGATCAATGGCCCATGTCGATAGGTCTAGTCTGGCGGAACATATGACTGGAGGCAGCAATGGCGTAGTTCGGAATAATAGGGAAAGGAGGCTAAGATCAAAAGGTGGCAGGTGTGTGTGCACACGGGGACTTATACAGCTACAGAAAAACAGAGAGTAGAGCTTGAGGCAAATTAGACATATTCAAAAGTGTGAACAGATTTCAAAAAATGGAGCAGTGAAGCCTCTTCTTCTTCTTCCTCTTCCCCCCGCCTGAGACCATTATATACGTCACGCATCACGTGCATTACTAGCAGGCGTATATGTGCCAGGCGCAGCGAAATTTTCGTGTGTGTAATATTGAATTCAATTTTGAGTGCTAATTATGCTCAGGTACTCAAGCGTACCTTAAGAATCTAAATTGGAACAAATTGCAATTGAAACTGACCTTTGGCACAATATTGAGCAGTACAAAATTTTAAACGTAGACATTATAAAAGGGAAGCTAATTTCATTCTTTCCAATTTTTGTTTTCTTCTTTCTTATTTATTCTTTTCTCAAACACTAACTTTCAGGAAGAATTCTAATTGAGAACAACTCTCTAAATCAACACACTACACTTTTATTAAATTTACCCTTACAAACACAATACAAATGTCTAACAGAGATTTTTACGGTGATAGCAATCAAGGAGGTTACAACTCCAACCAAGGCTACAATAACCAATCCAACTACAACTCTCAAGAGAGCTATGGATCTAATAACCAAGCTGGTTACGAAGGTGCTGAAGGTGAAACTGGTGAGCGTGGCTTCAAGGGTTCCCTTGCTGGTGCCGTTGCTGGTGGATTCGCTGGTAACAAGATGGGTGGTGGTACCCTCAACACCATCGGAGGTGCTCTTGCCGGTGCCTTTGCCGGTAACCTGATCGGTGATAAGGTCTCTGAAAAGCACAAGCAACACAAGATGGAGCAAGAAGCTCAACAATGGCAACAACAGCCACAATATGGAGGCGGTTTCAACCAAGGAAACAGAGAAATGGAAGGTGGTAGCAACCAATTTGGCTATGGTGGCCCCGGCGGTCCTGGCGGTCCTGGTGGCCCTGGCGGTCCCGGTGGTCCCGGTGGCCCTGGTGGCTTTGACAACCAAGGTGGATACAACCAAGGTGGATACAATCAAGGTGGTCCCCAAAACCAAGGTGGAAGCCGTTGGTAAATTATATTCCAGATGTTAGTTTTTACATGTCTTCATCTGTTATATTACATTTAAATACAAATATACATAACCTATCAATTGATTTATGAATTTTTTTTATTATTATTATCATGATTATTTAATGATCCGATTCACGTCTATGAATTGAATTGAGACATTTTTTATTTATTTATTTGATTCAATTGCTGGCAGTTCTTACGCAAGCTCTAATTTCATTTCTTATACCTGTCAAGTAAAAGACGTAAGTGAATTTCATCCAATCAACCTTATTTACCCTGACACATTGCATTGCAACAAACGCACTCTGACCCAAGAAAAAAAAAAAAAAAAAAAAAAAAAAGAAGGTAATAAGACATCAGTTCCAGATTTTTGTTACTATTACTGGATTGCTCCCCACAGGCATTAGGGCTTTTCGGTTATCTATCCTTTTTATTTCGGTATTTCATGACATAACAGGTGTTTTTTTTTTTAGTATAATTCGACTAAGTAAACCTTTACCTGAATATATAACAGTACAAAATTATAATAATAAATAATCCTTTTATAATATGATTTCACATTAAAAGTTATCTCAGTAACAGAATATATACACATATACAAATTCTCTACTACTCTAGCTCAATTGACGTTATAGGCTAATTATCTTCTACCTGGACGTTTGGGTCTAACAAACTTCTTAACATCAGTCGAATTTTCAGCACCCTTTTTATCTATAGATTCTTTTAATTCCAATTCTAACTCTCCATCTTCAGTAACTTCTAAATCTTTATCCACTATGACACCTTTTGATTTCAGTAAGTTTAAGATCTGCTGCTTGTTTATAGCATAAATCATTCGCTGCTTAACTTGAGATTTACTGGGACAAGAATACACAAAGACCGTCTTGCCTGAATGTTGGAATACACTAAACTGAGGTCGAGTTGTATGCATACTGGGAATGGCTGTACCAGAGGCTGAGGCTGCATCACGGGATATAAGTTCTAGCTCTTCGTTATCATTAAACGAGTAACTGAACGCATCTCCAGATTTGAGATCCGAAGAGCTAGGTTCTGAACCTTCTGCAAAACGAAGTGTACTACCCGATGATCCGGTTGCGGGAACATGAGATCTAACAGCACGAGTGCCGCGCATAGCTGTTTCTGCTTCCTTTTCTTTGACATCACGAAGCATTTCTTCCTCAATCGTTAGAGGAGCGTCCGACGATCCAGTTCCAATTGACTTACCGCTAGCTAAATCTTTTGAAGCAGAGGTCTCGAAGCTCAAAAGAAGGTCCTTCAGTGTGGAAGGATGGTTGAATTCAGAGAGTGAATCAAGATAAAGCTGCTTTTTAGCAAAATTGGAACCGCCAAGCTGGCGGAGAAGCTGTGCTGAAGATGCTGCATAGAGCATTTTGTTGCGCACGGTAGTAGATTCTGGTATGTACATTACGAAGCTTACCAGAGCTCCCTGATTCTTATCTTTGACTTCTTGAGCGCCATCGTTGGGGGTTGGCTTGTAAAAAATGTACATAGGGGAATCAGATGACAAAACCCCAATAACGTCTTGAAATTGAGAAAAAGCATGGGAAGAAACATGTTCTATTTGCTCGTCTTTGATACTGGCGAGGAGTACATTATGTGAAGAGCCAGGAGAGACGTAAGATTTGAATTCAGACTCAAGCTGAGGTGTTACAGATATTCCCGAAGAAGTTGACATTTTCTATCTATTTAATTCTATTGTAATTGACGTTTATTGCACCAGTGCTATCAGTCGTTGAACTATATCAACTAAGGGGAAAAAATAATAATAAAAAACAATAGAGAAGGAGGAGGAGGTAACACGTAATATTGGGGAAGGTAAACTTCTCTCTTGAGAAAGATGGCTAATTCCCAAGTTATAAATCTCATCTTGCTTAATTGGATGATAGTAGCATCTGGTGACTACAAATTGGTGAACAGACAGGTAAAACAATTTGCAGCAAACTTGTTAAAAACTATGTACAAAACTTATACTCCGTTCAGTAGGGCTTTTACATTTCTCTCTCTTTTCTCTACAACTCTTTCCTGTCGTCTTGTTAACTTGTAAGGCTCATACACCACCTCGGGCTTGGTTTTGGTCACAAACCATCTTGATTGTTCCCAAGCTCGATCCTTAGCCTTTTCATCGTTTTCATATTTTCCTCCCTTAGCAAAATCTCTGGAATCGAAATCTTCAATTTGCAATGCTGGACCATTGTGCTTTGGCGGGGCCTTAAATGTGAACGATGATGAAGATGAGCTTAGTGGTCTTGACGGTTTATTTGGCGGTAATCGGCCTCGAACAGTAGAGTTGCTGTGGTAACTAGACTGTGGTGGCAGTGGAGCCCCTCGACGTCGTCCAGACTCGTAGTTAACATCATTGGTAGAAACTGGCGACCGTGATCGCGACCTTGAGCGTGATCGCGAAGTTGTGTGAAGTTGTCGCTGAATCCGGCTTTCAATTTCATGGCGCTTTGTATTGGAGCCTCGATCCTCTGGGTGTGGCGTAATAGACTTCATCATATGTCCAAAAATTCTTTTCTTACTAAATATGAGGACTGTTAATATATTTATGCTAAAAGAAAACTGATATAAAGACCTACGCGTCGCGAGAACTCATTGTGTGATTAGTTGTAGTAGAGGATTGCAATGATAATTACTAGCAAAAAAAAAGTAGCTCATGATAGGTATTGGTCAGGGTAACCCAAAATATTAACCTTGTATGTGGCTATAGAGAATATGGAAGCTAGGGAAAAATTACATGTATAGGAATAGGGAAATTTTCAATCTCCCAACTACTAAAACCGAAATTTTTTTTTATCAAGTAACTCGTTTCAATTTTTTTTTCTATTATTTGTCAAACATAACGAAACCGGCTTGTTAAAGCATATTCGCATATATAGTTTCATATACAATGTCTGACGAAGTAGGTTATATTCTGTTTTAATCCGTCCAAATCTGGCACTACGGATACTAACGAGTCTTTATAGATCATTTGGCAAGTGATTAATCACCAATTCTGTGCATTCAAGCTTAAAACTACCAAATCGCAAAACTTTTGTCGAAATGAGTACAACGTGAGTGGTTTGTGCTCGAGACAAAGTTGTCCTCTTGCAAACGCACGTTATGCTACAGTACGATCTGTTAATGGACGGTTGTATCTCTACATGAAAACAGCAGAGCGAGCACATACACCAGCAAAGCTCTGGGAGCGTATTAGACTGTCCAAGCAATATTCAAAAGCACTACAACAGTTAGACGAGCGACTGGTGTATTGGCCCAAATTTTTGGTACACAAGTGCAAGCAGCGGTTGACAAGATTGACACAAGTTGCAATTACACAGCGTCGGTTAGCTCTCAAAGAGACCGAACGTAGATATGTTGGTGTTAAATCCAAGGTGCGGAGAAGAGAACAGACAAGAGAACGCAAAGCTCTTGCTGCTGCTAAAGTAGAAAAGGCAATTGAAAAAGAATTGTTAGAACGTCTGAAGAGTGGTGCTTATGGTGAGCAGCCTCTCAATGTTGACGAAAAGATTTGGAAGAAAGTTCTTGGGAAAGAAGAGGAAGAGGCTTTGGAGGATGAACAAGAACTCGAGGGTGAGGAAGAAGATGAGGAAGAATTTGATGAAGAAGAAGAAGAGTCTGATGTTGGTGAGGTCGAATATGTGGCAGGTGACGATGAAGACGAAATTGTCGATATGGAAGACTTGGAGAAATGGCTGGGACAATCCGATTCTGAAGACGGTCAACATTATTCTGAATCTGGATCTGATTCTTCGTCGGATGAAGATGATGAAGATTCTGAAAGCGAAGAAGATTCATCAGATGATAAGTCAGTTAAGCGCAAGCGTGCTCCAGAACCCAAGAAGAAGAAACCTGCTTCCTCTTCTAAGCGTTCGAAAAGTGGTAAAAGAATTGAGGTTGAGTATGAACAAGAACTCAATACCAATCAGCCTGTTTCTACAAATTGGTAGATTTCTCCTTCATTTTGATTTTTAAATATTTTTATATATCGTTTTTATCTTGTTTTGTTAAGTGTGTTAATAGATTTTTTTTTCATTTTTAGACTGGCTATTTTTGCTCATGTGAAAAAATGTAATTGTAATATAGCATCTATCTAATTGGCCCTTCACAATTGGCATTTACATATTTTTTTGAAAAATTATTCGAGAAAAAATATTATTAAAAGAAATAAAACGATAGCAAATATATATATTTATGAAAAAGAACAAAAATAGAAAAAAAAATAAGATTGAAAACGAAACAAGAAAACAAAAGTGTTAGAAATTAACAAAAAAAACCCATACGCGCAAACTCGTCAAATGATTCTCAAAATCAAGGGGCAATATTCACTTGAACATTTTGTTCTGAATGAACACCAAATTTACCAGAAGCTACCGTTACGATACTGTTGACCGTTCTTGGCGGTTGGGCCCCTTCTGAATATTCCATTTGAATTCTGTGCGTATCGGACTCATCTCCTTCCTGATTAACAACTCTAATCTCAGTATCGGGGTTTTCATTGACTACTCTAAATTTAATTTCAATACCTCTAACAGATTCCTTTGCTGGTCCGTCTGTTGAAAACCGACATAGTAGTTTTTCTTCAAACCCTGCCTTGACCACAACAGGCTCATCAAATTTCCATACAATTCTCTGTTTGGCCTTATTAAATACAGCATGTGGTTTCGATACAGCAGATAATGCGTGACCGCCTTCTACAGGTACTGAAATGACCAAGTCTCTCAACACAATAGGGCTTTCTCTTAAATAGGAATTGGCTACCTTATAAGTCAACATAAGACTGCTCTGGTTTTTCTCTACTCTCCAAATTGGCGAAAAATCGACAGGGACAAATTTCTCAGCATTCTGTGACATGAACTTAAATCCAACAATTTCTTGGCCAGCAGATATGGGCTCATGGTTAATCAGATAGTTATTGGGATCGGTATCGACAGACTGAATAAAGGTGGAGTTAGGGGAGAAAGTATCAAAAATTCCAAGGTTGCTTACTCTAAGATTGAGTGGTGTTGAAATACTACCTTGAAACTTAAAAGCGACTTCGCCAACTAACTGAGCTCGAGAAACAACACCGTCCTTTACAACAGCACTAACAACCTCAACGATTGAAGAATTAAGGCCAGGCTCTGAGGGCATTCTAGGGTGTGCCAATGTTGAACCAATAATCAAGCTTTGAGGTTGGGAAATAGGAACTGAAGACTGGTCCGATAAAATCGAATGTGTATCAGCTTCATTTACTGAAGGTAAGCTTGGGTTTTCCAGAGTCTTTATGTGGCTTGCTGAAGTCTGAGGGAATCCACCAGCAGGAGATTGAGGTTGTGTAGGAGATTCGACACCTGAAGGAGGTATATTGGTAAACAAGGTTGACTGGATATCACGTCTTCCTCTTTGACCTCTTCCAGACACTGTATTTCTCTGGCGTAGAGTTGAAGCAATCACAGAAAGTGCAACATCATCATCATTAGATCCAGGGGTACTGATATTGGATTCAGGCTTAATATCAAATTTCAAAGGCACGCTACTCTGCTTTCCCTCCTCTTCTTCTTCTTCTTCTTTAACGGTTTCAACAATGTTGTGTCTTTCATAAGATTCTTCCTCTATAATTGGTTCAGGACCTGCGCTTCTTGGAGGAGCCGATAGTGAAATAGGTGAACTTAAAGACCCTGAATTATTATTACCACTGGAAAGTTCCCGGTGAGCTGCGGATAAGGAAATAGGCCCGGCTCCACCACCATTTGCCTTTCGAGATGGTGGAGGAGGAGGTTTGCGGGTGCCCAAAGTAGCATTTGCAGGTGGGGAACTTGGACCATTAGGTGGAGACTGCGGTGAGTCGTTCTCACTTGATGTGTAAGATGCTGGACCAGGACGGTATCTCTCTACAGAGCCAGTTCCTCCACGCTGAGGTGAAGAATGAAGTGATGTAGGAGCAGGTACAGATGCTGGAGAAGGGAAAGAAGGCACACTCTTATCCTTCTTTTTCTTTGAAGACCTGAAAATAGAGCCAACCTTAGAGCGAAGTTTTGATGAAGAGGAAGCATGCTGATCATGTGGATTCTCATATAATCCATTTGAATTATTAGTACTGGCATGTGTCAAGGATTCAGCGATACTCCCAGGGCGATTAAAATGAGAAGAAGTCAAAGAGTGTGAAGCTGCTAACTCCTCACCTCTGCCGACTTGGGCTGCGTAAGTAGCAATCTCATCCATAGGTTCATAAGACAAAACATTATTAAGTACTTTTTCAGAAATTTTTAAGGACTTATCAGAGTAGTCAGCTTCAACCGTACCATAAGTGGTGAGTGCATTCTTGAGATATCCAAGTCTGCTTTCATCTATAGTCTCAGCTTGCTCTAAAAGGAAGGGAGCTTGGCTTTCCCATTGTACACGGTTTTCATCATTCGCGCGGGTATTTCTGTGCTTGTCGAGCTTCACAGTGTTTGCTAGCGTTTCGAGCTCACTTTGAAGAACCTTCATATCTGCCCATTGAGCAGACCTGGTAGTATATTGTCTTAATGGAGCTTCGATTTCCTTATGAATTTTGGTTGCAAATGAGCTTGCAGCTTTTGCATTTTCTCTAGTCGAAGACAATACTTGTAGCCAAACTCCTTCAAAAAGACCGGATTTTGACAGTTCAGCTATGTTTTTCTTTCCATGTCGCTCCAACTCTGCCGCATAGTTTTGCTCTATTCTTGCTCTTTCTTTAAACCAGTCAGCAATCTCGATATTAAGGATTTCAGCAGAAGAAATTCTAGATTTCAGAACCTTTGCAGCATCTACCGGCTTATAGGTCTGCAAGATTGCGTTCGAGTATTGTGTTCTTTGCTGTGCCATTGATATCTACAAACACTACAAAACACAAACAACTAGGGTCAAATATTCAGTTGAGAATAATTAAAAAAACAGCTAAGTCAGTCAATTAAAAATGCTTTATGCACTAATAAAAAGTGAAAATTGAGCAAGTTTTTTGTACACAGAAAGTCGGAATATCGTGTAGGCCAACAGTCTTGTAGGTGATGATAAATGATGGGGAAAGAAAAACGTCTTGAAATAAGTGGGTGGAAAGACAGGAAACCAGTTAAATTGCCCGCGAATTTCCAGCTCAGCCCAGTCGCCGAGATGTGCGTTATGATTATATAAATAATTATCTAAGCGAGCGATTTTGAAATTTTTGGTAAATGAATCTGCTAGCATTTCTACTTTTTGTAACAGACTAGGCACGGATACTTTTGTAAACTACTTGCTTCCGATAAGTTTGTATATGTATATATATATATATATATATATACATACATATATTGGCTGAACAAAAGTGCTAATCTTTTGACCTTTTTATTCATGATATCTATTTAGTAGCATAATTTACTTTTAGAACTAATTTTGCAGAAACATTATGAGTTTGTCAACTTGCTATCGCTATCTAAAATGTTTACCATTTCAATTTTAAACGGAATTCTTGGAAGAAAAAAAAAAAAAAATACAAATAAAGAACATTAAACAACACTATTCTGCTGCAGTCAATGATTTAACTCTACAATGTTACTTGAATAGTATATAATCTAAATAGAAATTCTATAAACCTCTATGCTTTGATTTCTTCGCCAGCTTCTACTCTTCGAAGAATATCAAACGCGTTTGCTCGTTCATACTTCATCCACAGAGTCTCATCGTCAATTTCATTTACAGGTACATCACCAAGCTGGTTGGCCAATCCAATTACCTGGCTACTATCTGCATAAGTCTCCCAATCTTTTATCAACTCTTGGTACTTTTCTGGATTTTCTTCTGAGAGGTCTTTTGTCTCACCAGGATCGTTCTTGATATTGTATAGGTGCCAAATTTCGTCACCATAAGGCTTTGCAAGGAACGTAATTTTCCAGTCACCCTTACGAAGAGCACCGTGTCCAAATAGCTCCCAACCAACAGTATCATCTTTTTGATGGATTAGGTCAACGGAATCAGGGTTGGAAAGATATTTAACCCAAGATTTACCTCTTATGGGTTCAACCTTACGACCCTTGAAGTTTTCCGTATCTGGAAGAGGAATACCAGCTAGCCCGAGAAGAGTAGGAACTATATCCATAACGGTAGTAAATGGGCTTGCAATTTGACCCTTTAGTTTTTCTGATATAAGAGAGCTATTGATGATAAACGGAACATGAATGCCACCTTCGGATGTAAGAGCTTTAAACAGCTTGGATGGTGCTGTAGCAGCTTGAGCCCAACGAGGCCCATACCAGGTATAGGAATCGTAATTACCAATATTATCCAAAGAGTTGTTGTAATATTTTGCAATATGCTCTTCAATTCCTCCAGCTATTAATGGTCTGGCTTCAAAAGAAGCTCCCTCAGCACCGTTGTCAGACATGAAAATAATCACTGTATTTTCCAGTTCTCCGTTTGCCTTGAGGTTTTCAATTACTTTTCCAACGTTCCAATCGAGTCTGTCAACCATTGCGGCATAAGTTTCCATAACTCTAGCTGATTTCTGTCGTTGAATATCAGTCATATTTTCCCATGTTGTACTTTCTAGTCCTACGACTGGATGGGGTTCAACACCCTCTGGTATTAATCCCAACTCAGCCTGTCTTTTCAATCGTTTTTCACGTAAAACCTGAGGGCCTTCATCATAAACACCCTTATATTTTTCGATTAGATGTCTTGGTGCCTGTATCGGCCAGTGTGGAGCAGTGAAGGGCAAATAAGCAAAGTAAGGCTTTTGATCCTCAACGCTTGCTGTCTTATTGTCTTGTCGATGATCTTCAAGATATTCAATAAGTTTGTCAGCATAAAAGTCTGAGGAATAAAAATTGTCCGGAATCTCTTTTAGATACGTATTATTTTCAACATGCAAAGCCGGGGCTGCAAATTTGAATAACTTGGGTATCGTAGCTGGATCCTCGTGTTTCAATTGAGGTTCCCATCCATAGTGGTTTGCACATCCGGGAAGTAGTGCATAGCTTTTCTTAAATCCTCTTTTACTGGGCAAAGTATGGGGAAACAGTCCTAAATGCCATTTTCCTGCCATGATAGTATTATATCCACCTTCAGCTAAAATTTCAGGAAGTGCTGCAACTTTATCATTCAAATATCCTTCATGTCCTGGCTTTTCTCTATAAACGGGTGTGCGTGCAATTGTTTCAAACATTTCACCAACTCCAGCAATATGGTTGTCGGTACCAGTCATGAGCATAGATCTCGTAGGAGAACATGCAGGTGCAGCATAAAAATGATTGAATCTAGTACCTTCAAAAGCCAGCTTATCTAGAGCTGGAGTCTCAATTTCTCCACCAAAAGCTCCAAGATCGGAGAACCCCAAATCATCTGCAACAATGATTAAAAAATTGGGTTGTTGATTACTTTGACTGGTCGACATCTTTTAAAACTCAGCAGGACTCAACTTGCTATTAGTTTTTTTTATAATCTGATTTGTTTTCTGTTTTTTTCTTTGTATTTTTTTTTTGTTTCAGTTAAGCAGGAATGTCTAGCTATATACTCAGATTCTAATATATATATATCATGCTGTTGATGTAATGAGTCAAGCTGAAAGAATTCTTTTCATTATGGCTGATAACATATCATCAGCCACAATTTCCAATAGCTTATGTTAAAATGAAGAAAATTTTATTATTGTTTGGTTATTTACCTAGTTGTAAAAGTGTGGTTTTACATCTTTCAAAGTATATATTTCATAATCCCCTGACTAAATCACGAATGTTGTTCTGTATAATATCTTTTATGATGCAATTTTAGTCCAAATGAGCCACAACGTTAATATTCTCTAGTAATTTCAATGATTTTTGCAGCTAGACTCATTTTTGCAGACGTGATTACAAAGTACTTTTAATATAAATATGTTGTTTGTGCTAACAGTGAATTGTACAAATTGTATCTCTTTCCACACGAATTTATTAAATTATTTATGATCGTGATTTTACCTTCCTAAATGAGCAATTCACAATTAAAGCCATTTTATATGACGCTTACTAAGCTACCGTTATGAAGGGTATTTGAATAAGGTAAAGTTTCCACATGGCAGCAGGCAGATATATAAACTGGAGGGATAGAAAATCAGTTTATTGTCCCTATACCTAAAGGCTATACTAAAACAATTTATATAACAAATGAAATAAGTAGAAGTCATTTATATAACTCACTCATGGAGATTGACTAGGTAGCACCAAATTTTTCGTGGTTGACATCATGTGTAAAGAGAGATATGGGACAGATAAAGACTGCTGATTTAGATCCAGCCCTTTGACACATATGAAAGCCTTTACTAGCCACTATTTACAAACGAATCATCAACATGGTAAGTGCCGTAAAGAGTTGGAAAAAAAAAAAAAAACTTGGTCATTGCTTCTAAGTTATGGAGATTACGATTCGCAGAAACATTTTTCAATATTCCGCGCTCCATAGGATGTACAGTACAGTTCTGTTCAACTGTCTCTAATTGGCTGCTTCCACAATTATAGTTTCTTTCACTAGTATTCCTCTTTTCGAAGTACTGTCCAATTACTTCCTGTGCGTAACTAGAACAGCTTGCTCAAAGTATTTCGAGGTGCGTTCACCGTGTAAGTTCTCAATAGATTGGGGTATTCTTTCCCGTATTATATATACTATATGTCACATAATATAATATAATATAATATAATACTTATTAAATAATTGTCATCTGTATAAATTGGATATACATTCTTACTTTCGATCATATACACGCAGCTTATAAAAGACAGAGCACATTCTTTTCCTTGTCCTCGGATGTTCATCTTGAAATTACCATCTGACACCGATACTATGACATCAGACCTATTTTGAAAATAAATTTCCTGTTCTAGATGGCTCAGTTACTTGATCACTTGTTTTCATCGGTAATGTAAAATCTCTTAGAAAACCTATATAATTTTATCCTTTAATTGCAGCTATGTACAAAGTTAAAGTATTAGTTAATGTAAGAAAAGCACTAAAAGTCAAGTTAAAATATAATCTTTATTCACGCTTATTAGGATCCATTTGCATATTGCATACCTTATTCTACTTTTGCGGGTGTAAATATTTTCTTACTTTCTTAGCTCCTTGTTATTATTATACATACTAAAAATACTAATATCAAATGCCATAAATTTAGGGTTAGGCATCAATTTAGGCTATAGTAACGACGGTATACAAGTGTTTGGTAGTATAATTTAATTATTATTTTCTCCTAAAATAAAAACTTAACATGATGTACGTTTCTTTTTGAAAACTTCCCAAAAAGAATAAAACTAACCATTCAAATTAATTTATTACGTCCTAAGAAAAAAAAAAGCATATTTTGTTTCTAACAATGTATCTGGAACCATTAATGTATAAGATTGAATAATTATGTTTTACCAAGTACTGTATGTGTAAGCGCTATTTATAAACTTCACAAAATACAATCTGCTCAAACCCTCATGTAAAATCATAAAAATAAATAAATTAATTAATATCAATCCGAGTTAAAAGACAAATTACAAAACGAAGGCAGCAACACCAGCGACAACGGCAGCTCCAACACCGGCAATGGAAGCAGCAGCACCGTTAACTTGAGGAACAGTGGTCTCAGGAACGGGCTTGACAACGGTAGTGTTGGCAGCAGTAGGAACTGCAGTAGCAGTAGCAGTTCCGTTGGTAGCAACGGCAGAAGAAGAAACAGTTGAAGTGTAGAAGATTCTAGGTGCAAAAGGAATATCACTAGAATCAGCCTCAGTGTAGTCAATAACCAAGATAGAGTAACCAGATCCTTCAGGGTGAGCGTAGAAACCAAGCTTGTTGTAAGTCAAGTGGTCAGATCCATCATCACCGAAAACAGAACCTTCAGAGGCAAGAGCAAGTTTGTTATCAGAGACAGCAAGGAACTTGTCACCAACCTTAATAGTACCATCTTCAGTGAAAACACCAGTGAAATCGGTAGAACCACCAATAAGCACATCATTGCCTTCGGTGGTAAGACCAGAATTTTGGATAACAGAACCAGAACGAATGGCAATCAAACCAAAAGGAACGCCAGCCTCAAATGCTTGGGCAAAAGAGGCGAGAAGAGCGAGAGCAGCGGAGGTAGTGAACTTCATTATTTTATTTTCTTAGAAATTAACGAGTGGAAATAACAATCAACAAACGAATGTGGGACTTGTGAGACTTGGTGTGAGAATATACCAAAAGGTCGGTTTAAAGAGTAAAGAGTGTAACGAAAGAAAAAAAAATCTAGTCAAGGATACAAGCTCTCTTTTATACTTCCAATGTTGTGAGTGGAGGCGGGCCATGGTACAACAAAACAACAGGGCCGTAGAGAAACAAAATCCAAACCTAAGGTGACAATTACTTGGTGATGTTCCAAAATAGTATGATCATTTCTTTTTCAAAACCACTGTAGCAAATATTTTTATAAATATTATTTTCAGTATCACACAGGATGTGTTACTATGCTTATTTCAACACTAGTATTGTATCACTTAGTTCTTTTAATAACACTCTTCTGGAACATATATATATAGGCTTGTTTATTCAAGTCCACGATAGTATATTGAGACTTTCAAGTAGAAATTTCATTTTGCATTTAGACTTACCCTTAACAGACTATTTGGTTGCTCAATAACCTTAAGATTGAGTCTAACACCATCGAGGAGAAGGTAAAAAAAAAGTCTACATGTAAAATCAAATCGGATAAATAAACAATGATATGAACTAATATTTCGAAAATGTGGATTCAAATGGTGGAATTTGATAATCTGTAATATCAGGTGCAACTACGTTTTATCAGCATAAAAATAAGTTTTCGTGGGTAGTTGGCAAAGAATGAAAAGGGTCTTAATTGTTCAAGTGGGCACATTTATAGTATAGTCTCCACATGCAGGTACTTGAATTGATTCGATATAACCAAACTACCCACGTTGAAAAAAAAAAAAAAAAAAAAAATCTTGGTCAATTTTTATTTCATCATCTTATTATAGGAAAAAAATCAAAGAACTATACAAATAGTTATCAAAAGTATAAAATTATTGTGAAATATCTGTAATAATTGAAAAAGGTTTATTTAATTTTTTTTTTTTTCCTTTTGTTTAGTACTATTAAGATTGAGTTGAAAAAAAAAAAAAAAAAATCAATAAATAAAAATGCTTATACAAAAAAAAAAAAACCTGTATCAAGATCCTCCTATGTTCGCTATATACCTACATATTCACACTCTATATTACTTGTTTATTTGATTTCTATAGTTTTTATCCACATTCAGGAACAAAGCTCTATAAAGATGTAGATCACCAAAATCCAATGAAACATATTTCTAATCAAGATCCACTATATTTTACTCAATATCAGAAACGTCTGAAAATTTAATTTCCATTTTTTTTTTCAAGTAGTGTTGAAAGTAAATTACATCATGATAGAAAGTTTAAATATTTCACATTCCATATATTTGTTGGACCAGACACAAATTAAAAAATAACAAATAAAAATTCTTTTAAGCTACTAAAGAAAAAAAAAAGAATTTAAATATACTGTCAAATATTTTGATTAGAAAATTTTTGAAATAGAATCCTAATTCATATTCATTCATCAATGGCTTCCTTTCAGATTATTTCAGATATGTACAACAACTTGGTTGCTACATTAACTCAGTTCTGCATGTTTTTATTTCTTCTTTTGTCTAAAAGTAAATAAATGTTGGAAAACTTAAGCTTGGAAATTACCCAAGAAATAAAAACTTTATCGTCTTTTATGAGCTTTTAGCTACTTATTTAATACAAATTCTTCAGCTGGCTTGAACTCAATTTTCCTTTTGAAGATCCTTTGACAAAGCACTTAATATCATTTACAGGAGAATAAGGACAAAGGAAGCATAGAGTTCAGCTGATCCCGGTTGTTCATAAATTAATGAAATTCAAATTTTAAATAAATATGACAGTATGAGTTGTTGGTGGGTTTATTTTTAATAAATAAGGAAACATCACATAGATACATTAACACACGCCCTTGCTAGATACTGGTGCTTATAGCTTAATGATCTGCTTTAGGGGCGTTGGGAAGCTCCTTTACGCTTTCAATGATAATGTTTAAGCCCTTAGAAATATCTTCCTTAGAAATCACCAAAGGAGGAGCTAATCTAATAATGTTTTCGTGAGTAGGCTTGGCTAGCAATCCCTTTTCCTTCATCAAGACACAAAGATCCCATGCAGTTCTACCATTGGCTTTGGCGTCGTCAATAACAATAGCATTTAACAATCCGCGACCTCTGATTTCAGAAACAATACCAGATTCTAACAAAGGTTCAAGACCTTTTCGGAATTCCTCTCCAAGAGTAGCAGCTCTTTCGACAAGATTCTCGTCCTTTACAACTTGCAAAGCAGCAATTGCTACAGCACAAGAAAGAGGGTTACCACCATAAGTAGAGCCGTGCGTACCTGGCTCGAAGCACAACATAATCTCTTTAGAAGACAGAACAGCTGAAACAGGGGTTACACCACCAGAAATAGCCTTTCCGAGCAAAACAATGTCAGGCTTGACATTGGAGTGTTCAACACATAATAGTTTGCCAGTTCTAGCAATACCAGTTTGAATTTCGTCAGCAATAAACAAAACATTGTGCTTCTTACACAATGCTGCAACTTTAGTGAGATAATCGTCAGCGGGAACGACAATACCAGCTTCACCTTGGATGGGTTCGACAAGGAAAGCTGCAATTTTATCACCAGCGTTATTAAAGGCCTCTTCGAGGTCTTCAATGTTGTTATATCTTAATGGCTTGTTGGATCCGGGGATGAAAGGACCTACATTGTCAAGATAAGGACCATAGTTCTCTTTAGCTTCAGGGTCGGTAGACATTGAAACAATTGCCAATGTTCTACCGTGGAAATTTTCAGTGGCAGAAAGTACGATTGCCTCGCCTTCAGGAATACCCTTCTTAACATAACCCCATTTACGGGCAAGCTTAATGGCAGTCTCAACAGCTTCTGCACCAGTGTTCATAGGCAAAACCATTTCATAGTCAAAAAAATCGGTAACATATTTAGCAAATGCACCAAATGCATCACTGTGAAATGCACGAGAAGACAAAGTCAATCTGTGTGCTTGGGTGGTCAAAGCCTCAATGATCTTGGGGTGACAGTGGCCCTGGTTAACAGCGGAGTAGGCAGAGAGGAAATCAAGATACTCATTTCCTTCAGGATCCCAAACATGGGCACCTTGGCCTTTTGCAAGAACAACTGGCAATGGATGGTAATTGTGAGCAGAGTATTTTTGCTCATACTCGATAGCAGTCTGAGAAGAGATGTTGATGGACATTTTAATCAATAAGCTTTAATAGAGTCTTGGAGGGGTAATAGGTTGTAAAATACTGTAAAAAGAAGAGAGCAGACTCAAAAAAAAAAAAAAGAAAGAGGAGGACGAATAAATATTCAAAGCACAACACTAAAATTGTATGATATACTCAAACTGAACAGCGAAAAGATTTTGAAAAATTTCCGACGACAAATCAACGAGTTTATATAGTCAAGATCATTGGATAACTCTTTTTTGTTTTAAGCTACGTCCAGTCCTTAATGATGGTTGGAAGTTGCCGCTAAGTGACTGTAAACGCGAGCGGTAGATACACTGAACCCTATAGGCAACAGATGGAGAGGGCTCTTACCACCAACTACCACTTTGTGAGATAAGTGCTTAAATAAAATATACTATGTATTTGCTTCATAGTCAGCTCTTCCGCCTCACCCTGCCTTTTGGGAATTTATTATGTCATTGTTTACATAACAAGACGGAAAGAGACAAAAGATATAAAGCATGAGACTAAAGTTATATATGAACCATTAGCCTACAAGGCTAACAAGACTTTACTGTTCACAATTATGCTTTTGTATACCAAAATACAACTGCCATATATATATATATATACATATTACATTTGAGTAAAAGACAAAACTTGTAATTTTTCAGCTTTAATAGTAAAATTTGTTTGCGTAAACCACAGTTCCTTCTTTTTTGTCTTATACAACTATATGTTCAAAACAAGTTGCATACAGTGTTGTGTTTGAGACACATCGCGTTTTGTGTGACATCACGTAATCTCAGTGAGTTAAAGTAGCGCAATCAATTTAGTCCCAAATAAGAAAAACATACGCGTGTTTTTAATTAGTTGAAGTTGGTGCTACCTACTGCTAAAACCCAGCCGTTATTTAGATTTTAGCCATTTTCCATTCTCTACTTTTCACTCTTTCAAGATCCTAAGCACATCATATAGATAAGTATATTTCTGCCTGCATTCAAGATACAAGATACACAGCAAATAGTATAACACTCTACTCCAACATAAAAAATTGTAATATATATCATTTAAAATGTCTCACGATTCAAAACGAATTTTGACCCCTCAGTATTATGCACCAAAATTGCCAGCAAGCTCAACCCCTCCAAATCTTACTACAAACCACGACAATAAATTTCAACTACCAAACCAACAACAGCCATCTACATCATCTTTTCCAGATGTCCCCGAAGACGTACAGACGAAACTACTCCATATTGGTATGAAAGTACGTAGGCAGGTTGCTGAAGGCCACCACAGTGGCTCAATTCCCTCATATCAGCCAAATTATTGCTCGTTCAAAGAACTGGAGCAAAAACCGTTCAACAGACATATAAGACCAAGTTCTGCAGGTAGAAACATATCTGCTCCCGCCTATATTAATACTGAAACCCAGCCTAATATACCTGGTCAAGGATCAAGGCTGCAGTTGAAAAGAAACCGAGCAGATGAGTTAGACGAAGAAATGGAAAATGATGATACTGATATTGATGAAGACGATGAAATGTATGGCGAGACAGCTAGGAGGATGGTATCGGAAGCTGCTGTGCAGCAACGCAAAGTCTTTTATATTCCAGCAACTAGAAATTCGCAGTTTCAGTCTGGCTCAGACGTAGACTTTGATGAAGCTACATTCCTTGCATCTCGTGAGTCTCTTGGATAATAGTGATATACACGGTGATACTTTTTTTACCATTTCTGTCACCCTTGAGCCAAAGAAATATGGCATGGCATACTCAAATGCATCCAGAAAAAAAACATTTAAAAATATTTCTCACTTATTTATTACTTTTTGCTAACGCTATTTTTAATTAACTAATGTCAACTAACCGATTGTTTTAATTTCATTAATTTTCTGTATGTTATCATAAAAATAAAGTGAAAAAGGTGATTCAAGGTTAGTATATTAAAAATTACTGAAAGCCTAATATACATAAATATATAAATTTATATAGTGATGAGAGTCCGGACAATTATGGAAGTAATAAAAAAGATAAAAAGAATAAAAATAATATGCAAAACAAATAAAGTTACATGGAACTTTTTTGAACAAAAGAGGGAGGTGAATTTTTGATTTCAATTTTCCTGGAATTCGTTGTTCAAAATGATAGGATTTCGAGTGTTTCTAGCAACAGGGGAAGGTGGAACTCCTCCCCATGATGCAAACTGATTTTGATTTTGTGTGTATTGATGAATCGATGGAGTTCTAGGCTTCATTGAGTGTTCATACGAAGCTTGTCCATGAGCATAAAAATGATCAAAATCACCTTGGTCAAGTCCAGCTGCTGTAGATGCTGGTGTTGACAAGCTAGTATGTTTCATGATTTGAAATAGTTCACTAACAGCATCAGACACAGGATTGTAAATAGGAATCGTATGCATATCATTTGACATTTCTTCGTCTACAGAAGCAGAATCGATTATAGATTGACCAGTAGCGGGCATCAAAACAGAAACGTTTGTATCTCCTACCATGTGATTTCCAGAGACAACAATATTTTGATACTCCCATGACTCTAAAAGGGATGATTTACGAGACATGGATTTGGGCCGAGTGTTAAAGAGTGACGGTGTGGGCTTGTTAGAAACAGACGTTGCTCGGTAGAACCTAGAGGAAGAGGTGGCAGCTGATGAAGAAGGAGCTGGAGTTGGTTCATTAGAGCTATCAAACGAAGGAAATGGTATAATATCTGTATAATCTGAAGAAGACTCAGGACGAAATAGAGGAGTATGAAGAGTAGCTGTGGAGAGCGACATAGAAGAAGGTGTGGTGAGTGAAGTGTTAAAGTTTTCTAGTGAGATAATTGACTTCTGATGTCTTCTAGCTTTCAAAGGTTTTGGTGCGACAAGCTGGGGTGAAAATGACTGATTTTGCATTTCAAAAGGTGGTGGAATATCACACATTGTTTAAATGAAATAAAACTGGCGAAGGATAAGATGTTAAAAACAGTGTAAGTAAAAGAAAATTATGCTGTTAAATGAGAAAAGGCGAAGAAAGGAGGTGTGGGTCGAAGTTAACTTTTATTTTTATTTTTATTTTTTACTTATTTTTTGCCCCATAAAAATAAAGAATACCAACAACTGGGAAATATTAGGGACAGTGAACATAGAGCCGATGCTTACTTCTTTTACCAGAGTCCTTTCATAGACACATATCTTTTGAAATTAGTGTACCCTTATTTACTAGTAGAG
The DNA here is from genome assembly GCA_022023575.1 of Geotrichum ghanense (nom. inval.). Lineage (NCBI taxonomy): Eukaryota > Fungi > Ascomycota > Dipodascomycetes > Dipodascales > Dipodascaceae > Geotrichum > Geotrichum ghanense (nom. inval.). Next base: position 544,572 of record JAKKCX010000003.1, on the reverse strand, counting down.
TAAGCGCTGTTAGTGATTTATATAAGGTCTGTTACGCTTAATCTTTGATTCATTCATTGTAGCGAAAACGGCTTTTATATCCTCCTTATTTCATAATTTATGTGCGTCATTGTAGGTTCTCAAATGGGACTTGTTATATGAGAAAAAACAATGGTAATCCTCCAAGTTTTTATGTCTAGCCAATCTTATAAACTGATGGATAATAGGAGGTAAAAGGGGCCTATTTTCACTGCTCCTGAGTCTGAATCCCCTGAAACCTTTTTCTTACCGGCGCTATTACTCTTCAGATATACATACATACATACTAATTAACTTGTATTTATTCATGACATGTAGGAAAAATTAAAGCTGCGTTAAAACATTACCTGCTGAAATCAAATATTAAGTATTCAGGTATGAAGTAAATTCAGAACAAAATATACTTTATCCAACTATCATTTTTACCAGTTGGTTCTTTCGAAAGTAGATCTAGGGTCTGGTGTGGATCAGAATGTCGTACTATGCGATTCAGATCTCTGCCTTTATCATGCAGATCTAGAACCCCTGATTCTAAACTTCCAACCATCCCAGCTCTATATATTATGCATAGAACATTTGATCTCTAATATCAGGTTAGGCTTTTATAGACGAGTGAACTTAGATTCGTCTTGACCTAAACTGCAAATTGTGAATTTAAAATCCAAGTGAAGTCTAACAATTATACATTGTATTAAAATCTGAAATTTACTTACCAGAGATGATTACAGAGTCCGTTAATGGGTTTTTTCAAGATTTGTCATATTAAATTGCCAATCAAGTATTGTAAAAATCTGTTAGTCAAGCTTATCTCAGAAAGTAAGACTTGAGTCAAAAATCAATTTTGCATATCTATTTCGATTGGTTTGTAGTGCTCTTCGATATCAAAATTTAAATAAATTTTTCAAGCTGAACTCTTATTTACTTGAGTTCCAACATGGCTGGAATTGAAGACATCATGGATTAACAGTTCTGTGAAATTTAGGATTTTGCTTTGTCAAAAAGTTTCAGATCAAATTTAAGCATAATTCTGTCTACTACACACCCTATTTAGCTCTGTTTGAATAGTAAGTTTCTGCATATTTATGATAAAATTGCAATTGTTATTAATTATAAAAGCCAAATGCAACTTTATCTAAAGAGTTATTTAACATCAAAAAAGCTATGAGAACAGTAAAAAAAATTTCCAGGTGAAATTTTCATATTCATAATATGAAACCAAACGCAGTATTGCATTATGAAAATAAATTAATCACATTAAAGCTTTAAGTTATTTCTGATCATTAGTTTATACTTTTTTTTTTTTTTTTTTTTTTTTTTTTTTCAAAAAAAACAGACTGATCTAACTTATTAAGTAGAGTAGCTTCGTTCTCACTTGTAGTTGCCGGTTCTGCATATTCTCTGCTTGTGTTTATATTTACTATTCGTTCCTTAGATTGACTTTTATTTTTTTTTTGGTTGCGTGTCGTTATTATAGCTATAAGTTACATATTTTTATTTTTACGGAAAAGTGATATTTAGACTTGAAAACAATATTCAAAAAGTGTTTTTTTTTACTTTTCAATATAGTGCAAAAACCTTTAATATGAAGGTTTAAAAATAAAATCATAAAAATATATTTATAAAATGCTTGAACTTCAGGCACAAATGTCAATGTATCTATTAAAAGCCTACATTACTGTTTTTAGTGGTATTTATATGATAGCTTAAAGATATAAAATCAATCAAGGTATACCAAATGCATTGTGATACATAGTATTAACAATGATTTTTTAGACATAATCAGCGTTTTAAAATACCCTTTTAAGTGAATCCTAAATTAAAAGAAGCAACCGAAAATCCACATATGTCACTGTTGTCTACTAAATCTGTTTAAGATCTGTAAAATGTTTACTTACAATTGAGCAGAGCTCATTATAATATATTACAATCTTCTACTTCAAATTTTTATTTGGAAATCTTTGCAGTTTGGCGAATAAGCCAATTCTTGCTTAATTTATCACCTGATAAGTACGCAACGGTATCTTTATAAACATATTGGTGGTATTGATTGATCCAATCAATCTCTTCAGCAGATAACATTGAGACGTCAATTAACTCTCTACACAAAGGCACACGAGTTATTGTTTCAAAACCAAAATATTTCTTTCCCCCAAAATTATTTTCCGTTTTAACTTCTTTTACTACTACTACACTTTCAATTCGAACACCAAAAGAGCCATCTTTGTAGTAACCAGGTTCGTTGGAAATAACCTGACCAACTTTCAAAGAAGTATCAGCATAGTTAGGTTTGATACCAATACCTATTGGTCCCTCATGAACGTTGAGAAAACTTCCAACACCATGCCCTGTTCCATGTCTGTAGTCTAAGCCTTTCTTCCACAACGGCTGTCTTGCCAAAACATCTATATAATACCCATTTGTACCCTCAGGAAACACAATTGATGCAAGGGCAATATGTCCTTTTAGGACAAGGGTGTATGCAGACACTTCCTCTGGTTTTGGTGTGCCAAAATGCATTGTTCTAGTAGTATCAGTAGTTCCATCAAGATACTGCCCACCTGAATCACATAGATAGATTTGATCTCTGTCAATCATAAATGTACTATCTTTTGCAGGGGCATAATGTATGACAGCAGCATTAGGACCCGAAGAAGATATAGTTTCAAAACTTAGACCAACAAAGTCATCCATTTCAGATCTGAATTGCTCTGCTTTAAGTCCACCTTGGTAATCAGATATACTTTTATTGCCTTTGACTGTCAATTCATTCTCAAGCCACGCAAAGTACCTGATTAAAGCAACACCATCCCTAATTTGGCAATTAGCTGCACCTCTTAATTCTGTAGGATTTTTGATACTTTTAGCCAACTCGATTGGTGAAGGTATTATAGAGACACCACGGGATCCTCCTAAAGCCTCCCACAATGCAAACGAAACACCATTAGACACAAGCATCTTGAGCTCGGTTGATCTAAGCTTATTTTGAGAAAGATTATATATACCAGCGTTGCGAGCATCATCAAATACCTCGTCGTAAGGCTTTATGGTAACGTGTTTTCCAAGATATTTGCGAACTTCGTTATTAATTTTGACGAGATCAATATATAAAGTTGCTTCATTTCTAGTAACTAAGGAAAACGCTCGAAAAACAGGATTGAAAGGAATATCTTCACCTCTCAGATTATATAGCCATGCAATCTCATCCAGTGCTGTTACCATGAAGCCAAAACCATTACGTTTAACCAGCACTTGTCTAAGATCAGCAAGTTTATCCGTAAATTTTCGCCCTGCGTATTGAAACTCTAACACTCTCACGGGTGTTTCACATCTAAGAGGACGCTCTGATCCCCATACTAAATCAATCAAGTTTGGTAGAATAGGTACCAAAGCATCACGCTTATCTTTCTCTTGCAACATCTTTGACAATGTAGAGTATTCACTGTAACTAACGACAGTAGGGTCAAATCCAACAGTACTGTTATTACTAAAAACTTGATTAGCAACTGTTCGCTGCCATGATGGTACACCAGCAACACCCTGTTTGAGTAGGGTCCAATTTTTATCAAGCTGCCGCTCAGCCTGCAGGAAGTACCGACCATCAGTTGCAAGATACGCATTTGTCAATGTCACTACAGCTGTACCAGCAGAACCAGTAAATCCAGACATGTACTCTCGTCTATTATCAGATGGACTAGTATATTCACTTTCATGTTCATCTTGGGTTAAAATAATGTATATATCGATACCTTGTTTTTCCATGAGCTTCCTGAGCTCAGAAAGCTTTGTGGACGAGTCTTTTGAAATACTAGTAGTTATAGAAGTGGGTGTCATTTGAGCAGAGTGAGCTAAATAGTTACACTGCCATGCACGTATGCGATATGTCATAGCTAGAGTGAGGGGAAGAAGAAAAGAAGAAAGCGTTAATTGGAAATGTCAAAATATACTTGTTTTGCGTGGTGGGTTGTTTGGACTGATAACAGAAATCTAGCAAAGCTAAAAGACTAAGCAGTCTTTTTATATACTTTTTCGACCTCTGTCTAGCTAATATGCCGTGCGGTCTGCTGCTTACTGTTTATACAACCTGTGCCGTAGATATTTTGGAATTTATCATCAACCAAACATTTTCATTATTTGACTACTTCGCTGCAGAGATTGCTACGATCACTCAAACACCTTTCAATCTTTATCAAATCTTATCCGTCATCAAAACTCTATGTGAAGTACAGAAATTCTTCTCTGCATTATAATTGGTTCTATCAAAATATTTAGCTCCAAACTAGTACTCCGATATAAAAATTAAAATCTTTCATAAAAACAACCACTTGTAGATATGCATTCAACATATTCTCGAGTTCTTAGGGATTGCCCCGGATTGCTGCTTGCCTCTACGCTAACAGACCTACTAAGAAACTAAAGCATTGGTGAGTTTGGATCTGAGTATGTATACCAAAAGACTGTCTTTAGGTTAATACCCTAACCCATAAAATACACTATGCCTACCTTCAATATCTTCTTCTTTTGCTGTATAGCATCAATTAACACACCCTAATATTCACTTCCAATGGCTACTCCTAGCCTTCCTGAAATAGCTGAGGTATGTTTTATAATATAAATTGAGTATTAATTCCAATTTTTATATCAAAATCCTCTAACTTTTTTATACCAATAGCTAGTTGAGAGTTTATACCAACCAAATGTTGACCATAAGATTTTTCAGTATGCTTCTCCTACGTACAAACTTCAGCTATATAGTTAATTTTTAGATTTTGTTATGATGTTTTTGTTTACTAACCTACTGTTTCTAGGGTACAAGGATATCTTCAAAACCTGCAAAAATCTGAGTATGGTTGGGAAATGGCTCGCTACTTAGTGCAAACTAGTTCACCAGTATGTCAATTCTTTGGTGCATTAACCTATACTGTAAAAATCAATACATCGCCTCCAGAAAAATTACCCCAGCATGAAATAGTTCTGGAATTGTTGCAAATTTTGGCTAAGTACACTCACAATGATACACCAACTTTTGTTATACGAAAAGTTCTTTCCACTCTAGCAAGGTTGTATATAAGATACCCACTCTTTTGGAAAAATTGCATATGTTCTGTCATGGCTACAATTCAAACAGGGATGCCTGTTCTAGAGAGTTATGATGTGCAACTGAGCGAGAAAGACACTATCTTTAGTCTTGAATTTTGTACTATAGTGGCAGAGGAATTAGTGAAAGACCATCATGACTTGAACACTAAAGACGTTAATGATATTATTAGCGAAACTCTTCCGAATGTTGTATCATTATTAAAATATACTTCGATGACTGTGTTTCTGAAATCCAGAAAAAAGGAAGTGTGGGAAAAGTTTATCAAATCCTTTGCCTCTTGGGTGATAGACAATAAGTCTATAAGTTCATTTCTTTCACCAGTGGCAGATATAATTTTGGAATTTCTTAGTAGTAACAATCTTGGTGATGATTTGAAAATCATGACGTTTGATCTCATACCTGACATTCCTTATTACTCTCCTGCTACATTCAGTAAAAGTCAATTGAGTAGATTAGCGTACATTTTGACTGAGTTTGGTAGACCCTTTGAGCAATTAGTCAGAGATAAAATTACCCACTTGCCCCAAAATTACATCTATGAATTTGACGATGATATAGATGAACTCTATACAGCAACTGAAAGTATTTCAAAAGCGATTATTTACTCAATTGAGGCTGCACCTACTGACCCTTCATATACGAATTTGGTTGATATGCTTGTCTCTTTCACGAATTTTCCAGGTGTTCCGTACGTTGATAATAATATTACTATGATGCTTTTAGAGTTTTGGTCATCTTATATTGATTCTGTTGAAGGAAATGATAATAGTCTGTATTTTTCGACTATCCATCAAGTAATTGAAATACTTTGGAATAAAAGTAGACTTCAGAAATCATTTACTGCTAATTGGAAGCGGGATGACTGGAATGCTTTCAGCTCTTTTCGATACGATTTTTACGAATTTTTAGATTTAAGTTATGGATTAGTAGGAGTTGAGCTGTTCAACACTTTTGTGTCTAATATCTTAGATGAACTGACAAAGAATGACTGGGAAAAGGTTGAAGCATCATTAGGCTGTATAAATGCTCTTTCAGATTCCATACCTGCTGAATCTTATCGAGAAGATGAGCTGATAACACAATTGTTCAAATCTGACTTATTACTGAAGTTGGCTGATTTAGATGATATCTATATTCGAACAACTGGTGTTAACTTTATTGGAGAATATGATTCTTTCTTTGAAAATGATTCTGGTAGAAATTACTTGTTCCCAGCATTAGATTATTTGTTCAAAGCGCTAAACGTTCCCAGTTTAAGTATGACAGCCTCCAGATCTATTCAAAAACTGTGTTCAAGTTCTAGAGAATTTCTTTCTTCCAATGCATTAGATTCATTTTTTGAGACTTACGAAGTTTACAAGCTACACGAAAATCTGATGAACACTGCTCATGAGCGAACTGTTTTAGCAATTTCTTATGTGATTCAAGCAGTTGAAGATCTTAATAAAAAGGCTTTTTATATAAGCAAGCTGATCTCACTTATTATGGGTGAGCTCGAAAGAGTTTATATTAGATATCAGGAGCAGCTTGATGATGGAGCGTTTGAACGTATCCTCTCTTTACTTCGCTGTATTACAAATGTGGGAAAGGGACTACAAATTCCTGATAATTCTGATCAAAATGTACCAAAATCGAAAACTGACGATCTACAAAATTTCTGGCAAGCAGACCCATTATACATACAAAAAAATTTATTACAGGTTGTAAAAGTATTTGGATTAGATCGCTCTGATGTCAACAAGAATCCTTTAATAACCGAACGTTGCTGTGCAATAATAAAATCAGGATTTTCGGAAAAACTAGCTAATCCATTTGTATTTCCTTTAGACACTGTTCTAGAATTCATTCAAAGAAAACGTGAGATAATTGGGACTGGTGATGGATACTCTACTCTAGTTGATCTTACTTGCTGCTTTGTATCTTCTCATTCTGTTGGAGATTGTTCAATTCCAACGCAATATATGAGGTCACTAATTGAGTTGTTTTTTCAAGAAGACCCAGACGATCCTGAGTCGCAAGTTGGGAATTTGAAGCTAATTAGACAAATATATACTTATTACGGAGAGGTTATATTCGGCGATGGATTGGAAAAAATCATTAGCTTTGCATTGAAAATGTTAAATTCATCAGAGAGATTTACTCTTCGAGAAGCAACACAATTTTGGACTGCACTATTGACAAACCCCAATTATCGAAAAGAAGAAGAATTTCTTTTAACACAAATTGGGTTGGAGCTAGTAAGGGTCCTTATTTTTAAAATTAGCGGAAATAGCGCCAGAAGTGAAGTAGACTCTTATATTGATGTCGTTAAGTCTATAATGAGCAAACACGCTCGAGTAGGAAAAGAATTATTCCAGCAAGTTTTGGTATCAAACCCTGAAGAGTCGATCACTAGAAGAGCAGATGAAAAACAACGTAAATTGCTGTTCCAACAACTTGTCAACCTTCGTGGAGGGTATGAAACTAATAAGGTCCTTAAGCAGTATTGGCTACTTACACGTGGTTTAGGAACTGTAGATTATACAAAATCGCAAGATTAAGAAAGTGTTTAATGAGATAAAGTTCACATGGCAATTAATTTATTAAAAATTATATCATAAAGATAGATCCAATTCATGTTCATTAGATATATTTGATGATAGAGTAACAAGCCAGAGCAAAGATTTCATTTAATTTGCAGCTTCTTGTGGGGTAGCATAATTAGTGGGGGAGTTTAATTTATATGAGCTAATCAAGAAATTGTACTTTTCAAATTGCAGACTCAAGTCACATGAACGAAATTAAAATTGCTTGTGAAACTGTAACACCTCGGGTTTCCTGTGTTGTGTCTAAACTATTCAAAATATGTTTAAAAAGAGAGCAATAACCACCAAATTTGTATTTTATTTTTATTTTCTCGTACCTCATCGTTTATCTATACTCTCTTGAACTATATATTAATCGAACTTCGTCAGCTTGAAAAAATCAATTGAACTACTATAAAATGTCTTTGGCTAATCGTATGTGTTTATGAACATGTGCCAAACACTCTCTGTGCTAACCACTTAAATATAGCCGATTTCCCTGCTTCTGCTACTTTCGATCTTATTTCTGACGCTTTCAAAAATGATCCCGAACTTGTAAAGAAGACTTTAAAGTCTACTAATGCAGTTATTGTATTCAAGCTAGTCAATTCGGCAAAAAAGACTGAGGCATGGTATATGGATCTTAAGAAAACTGGAACTGTCGGTAAGGGTGACAAGGAAGATGCAGATATCACTTTGACACTCAGTGATGAAAACTTTGCATCTCTGGTATCTGGAAAGGCCAATGCTCAAAAGTTGTTCATGGGTGGCAAGTTGAAGGTCAAAGGAAATGTTATGAAGGCTGCTTCTATTGAGGGTGTTCTTAAAGCTGCTCAAAAGTCTAAGTTATAAACGAAGCACTTTGATAGTATAAGTTGGAAATCTTTTGGACAGTAAATACATAAACCTTTTATGTCTCAATAAATTACTTGAATCTAACTCTCTTATACTTGGGTCGATTTCATATAACTGAATTAACTGTCGAGCAATATGAAACACAGCTGGCTGCATAGATTTTACTAATTAACAAATTTTGCTGGCTATATTGAATGCTTTGAAAACTATTATTGCTAACTGCAGAAATAACGTATTAGGAAAACATTACTATAACTCTAGCTGTAAATGAGTTTCATGTGTCTGGCTTTGGTGTCTAATAATATACTGTGTCTAGGTATTAATACGTAGAAGTTTTATTTGGTTGAAATGTCAGTAAGCAAATATAATATGTCGTTTTTGTTGGCTTAAAAACTTTAATGTAGGTATATATGTTTCAAATAATAAGCTGGAAGTCATATTTCTTTCAAACTATTCACCGTACCTATGTCTTACGTACTGACATCAAAAATTGAAACTTCCAAAAGTGGACTACTATATCACAAATAATTCCATGAGTAATAACTTAAAAAGGCAAAATTTAATACATAAAAGATTTATACAGCACAAATTTTATATTAAAAAAATGAATTGGTGAAAGGTATATGTAGTGTGCGATTTTTATAACACGGAGTTTTTCGTTCAAGAGTTGGTGATAAAAGCAAATTGAATAGTTAGATTGTTAATAAATATGTTTGATGCAAAAATGAAAATGATTCAGTAAAATTCAAGGCGACACAAATGATAGTAATCATATTTTTGTGGATCTTGAAATATTCATTTTATTTGGCTAGAATTCCAGATTCGTGAGGGTGACTTCCATAGATGCTCTTCTTAAGTGGCAAGGCAAAAGGAAGTATCAAGCTGGTTGAAATGTACAACAGTACTAAGCTTTTTTGCTGGCTTTGTTGAAAAATCTGTCTGGAGGCGTTCTGAAAAGACATCTTAAAAGGTGTTATAGTTAAGTTCAAAGAATATTGATTTTTTTAGATAAAAGACTGTTGAAAAAGACTAGTAATCTTTGATAAGAGTTAAAAATTATGATGTTTTGTTAACAATGATTTTTATTATTACCATGGATATTCAATGGGATTTATAGACGTCTAATTGTATTACAAATACACAACTTTTTATTGGACAAATTTGCGATCGTATATTTATTGACCAATTAAATATATTTTATTTGTAAGCATTTAGAAAATCACACCACATTACAATTTTTATTGCCATTTCTTATTTATACTGAAATTCAAATTAGGTTAATCAATCTTATCAGATTTTTTTTTTAAAAATAAGAAATCTAGTAGCACGGCTAGAAAAAGAACAGATATAGGTTGGTTAAAGAAGTTTTCATAGTAGGTAATCAAACAGCTTGATATCAGTCTACACTATGATATCGTTGTGTCTTTTTACTACAGTTCAAGTTTTTTTTTTTATTTTAGAATATATAGTATCCATATGAGTAGCTGTACAAATAAATGTTTCTTCTCATTGACTATATTCATCCTAATTATTGTATTGGATCAATTATGTTAGGCTTTAAGCTGACATTTACTGTTTTAATGTGTAGTAGAGCTATGTCGCATTTGCATTAGGTTAGTTTCAAATTAACTGGTGACCCTAAACCTTTTCTACGCTCTCTACCACCATTGCATGATTTTTTAATTACCATCTCAGTAATTAATTTACTATCCATGAGTAGATTTTTAGTCTACCAAAGAAAAAGGGCCAGCACTTTACTATCAAACTTTGTATCGATAGCAAAAATGAGCAATTCTACACTTGCATCGTCGCTTGCCTACACTCCGCAACGTCAGGCTGAGCTCAAATTAAACTTACAACATGTAAAAAGCTCTGTTCCTGAGTCTGTTAACTTAGTAGCAGTTTCAAAGTACATGCCCGCATCAGATATTAAGGCACTATACGATTTAGGTCATAGGCATTTTGGTGAAAATTATGTTCAAGAATTATCTCAAAAAGTTGAAATTGTAAGTCCAATGTACAGCGGAGTTCGTGAATTTTGTATTAACATTCATAAAGCTTCCTTCCGATATCAAATGGCATTTTATTGGTTCTCTTCAGACAAATAAGTGTAAAGTTTTGGCTAAGCTTCCTAGCCTTTCAATAATTGAGACAGTAGATTCAGTTGCCAAAGCACAGAAATTAAACGATCATAGAGGAGATATGGAACCTTTGGGAATCTATTTGCAAATTAATACAAGCGGAGAGTCTCAGAAAAGTGGACTTATGTACGATCCAAGTACCCCCGAAGGAAAAATTAGCGAAGAAATTTTATCAATTTCCCGTTATATTGTCGAAAATTGCCCTAAATTATTATTATTAGGTATAATGACAATTGGTTCCTTTGATAATTCCACCAAGGAAGGTGTCAATACAGACTTTGAGGTAAGTTTACTGTTGTGTTTAGTTTATTTGGAGTTTATCTTCTAACTATTGAAATAGAATTTAAGAAATTTGGGAAATTACATTTCGCTTCAATTGAAGCAACCTGTGCAGCTGAGTATGGGTATGAGTTCGGATTACGAAGAAGCGATAAGACAAGGGTCTACTAATATAAGAGTTGGACGTACAATTTTTGGTGCAAGACCAGTTAAATAATTCAAATGTGCTTCTTATTCTTGTATAATGATATAGAAATTTATCATATTCTTCTAGAGAGATTCTCATAGATATCTAAAAGTGTGTATATAATAATTTGCCTATACATGCAAACTTCTAGATTCATTTTTTAGCCTGCCATGATTTATATTCTACAAATGTACTATTTTACAGTATATGAAAAATAACTTAATAATATACTTCTCTAAAATATAAAAAAAAGTTAGATATTAAGTAAAATAGTTTGAATTTCATGTTTTATGATAAGGGACGCTTTTATTTACATTTCAATATCTATTAAATACCAAAGGAGTAAGTTTCACTTTTTACAAATAAATTGACTGCGTCTTCACCAAACAAATCAGCTTGCGGGTTGTCAACGTTCAAAAACTTGTTATCAGGCATTCTTTTTTCAATAAAAGCCTCCCAGTGCTCACTTGGATTATTTAGAACCCCAAAAATAGCTTTGGCGGCAGCACCAAGAGCACATGCGTCTTTCATATCTTGAACAACAAATGATCCTTCGGATGGAACCAGAACTCTGGAAAAAGCTTTACAAATTGACTGGTTTTGACTTGCACCTCCCACAAAGTAAACCCTTCGAGGAGATTTCTCAGTAAGCATTGGTGCAAGACGATGTCGTATGCTAAGTGCTTGCGATTCTAAGATACCATTCACATCTTCTTCAACTTCATTAAACTTGGTTGATACAATTTCATTTCCCATAATAGAATCCCATTGTAGTCGAATTTGACATGCATGGACATTTGGAATAATTTCTGATAAAGGAAAATAAAATCCCACCATATGTGAAGAATTGATAAGAGTTTTATTTTCTTGAATATACCTGTCTAAGGCCAGATTAAATTTAGTCCAGTCTTTTGAATGATCCTTACCATTGATTTCATCTCTAATTTTTTCTCGAGCTAATGAGCCATTGCAATAGCAGAGCATGCCCATAAAAGCATGTGGATTCGTAGGATGAACAAATAAATGATATAATGGTGATGGAACATAGTTATTAGTAACTACAAGTGCTGTAGTACTAGTTCCTAATGACACAATAACATCATTAGGTTTCAAAGGTAACGATAAAATTGTTCCTGGATTATCGCCTGTAAAGGGCACAATGGAACAGTCAGAGCAAAATCCATACTTAGATACAAAATATGGGCTAATTGAAGCAACAGGGCTCTTTCCATCTTGATTTATATCTCCAATCAAAGAAGCTATTTTATCAGGGTCATCAAAAAGAGTTAGAATTGAAGCATTTAGCTCCTTCTTTTCTATGTCCCAGAGATTCATACCACATGCATCAGACTCGTCAATATTCACTATTTTCCCAGAAAATATAGAGGCAAGAAAAGAGGAAACCAAAGAGACTCTTTCGACGTTGCTGAAAATTTGAGGATGTACCCTTTTAACTCTCAAAATCTGAGGTCCTGTAAATCTATGGTGTGCTTTACTGCCAGTAATAGCTGCTAATTGATCAGGCCCGCCTACACTTTTTTCAAACGCGTCGCATTCCTCTTGAGTACTATGGTCCTGCCAATTAGGGCTCATATCCCAGGCAAAGCATTTTTCAAGTTGCTCTTTCAAAGAATATTTTGCTGTCATGTTTTTCAAGGTATTCGTAGCATCATTATTCCAAAAGACACTTCCATGCTGTTGACAAGCACCTGAGATTCCTTTGATATCTGAAATAGAAAACGTGCCTTTCTCTATCAGCCTTAACAACAAAAGATCAATTGCCTCCAACCACATTTTTACAGGCGCTTGTACCTCATCGCCGTTAGTATAAACACCTTTCCTAGTGTTGTAATCAGGGAAATCTACTTCAAATTCGACATTTGCAATTTCGACTTGATTCAAGTTTGAATCGACAACTATACCCTTGAGTTGCTGGGTAGAAAGATCCAATCCAAGAAACAACATAGCAACGTTTTTTCCCTATAGTTCTGATACGTGGTGAGTTGATTTTGTATTTAGAAGATAAGAAGGAACTCAGGATTTATATATGGCGGTGGGAGTATTCTGGGGTAGTGTTAAGTCTTGGATTTTTATGCTTAAAATTCTAAGCCGGCATTTCATCCGATTTTTCCACCACAGTACTTAATGGAAAATCTTTATGGGAAGAATAAGTACAATCTTATATTAAGAGATTTTACCGAATCCTGGTTGACTACGAAGCTACTCTTTGATGATTTGTCATTTGAAATCCGTGAATCGAAAGTTTGATATTAATCTAGCCTATGGGTAATATTTAAAAAATATATATATTATGCGAAAGCTTAACACCAAAACAAGCCACTAATCTCTATTAGTTTTCTTTTTTTTTTTTTTGAATATATATATGATTAGAACAGTAATATTAATATTTAAAAATATATATTAAAATGCTAGTTATTTTAGAAGCCTTTTCGAGTAGAGAGTAATAAGAAAAGTCAAAATGTGATTTATCAACCACAACTAAAATATACAAATAAAAAATATCAGAACAAAGGTACAAAAAATAAAATAAAAATAAGAATAAACAAAAACAATGCGATTTTGATATCATAGTGACAGATTCCCGTAATATAATGATCCTTGTGATGAAAAAAACTAGCAGACAATACAGCATCCTCCTGATCCATTTGAACGCTCACCACCTTCGCTAGCTTGCCCATCTGATCTTCCTCTACTACTCCTTCTGCGTCTACCACGTCTGCTCGCATTCGAATGCCCATCCCCATCATGTGCTGATATTTTGCTTGAAGCATTTAGCTTGTTATCTGTGGCGTTGTCCGGTTTTATAGATAAATGCAAAACGTTAAATGAATTATTTGAAGAGATAGAATAATCGTTGAATGTGTACTCGTCCAAAAGCACCTTCCCAAGGTGAATGATGCGAATAGCGTCTGGAGAAGGTGGAATCGGCAAAAAAGAAGCAAGTTGGACACCAAATGAGTTTTCTTTTCCTAAAGCATCCACAGAGCCATTATCATCTTTTGAAGTAGGCTCCTTACAGGACTCTGATGCTGAAACCATTTCAAGAAACAAAATTTCTTTGAATTTTCCAATACGGATATGCTCAGAATGATTAAGCGAAGACTTTGATAACTTTGCATCATCATCTTCTAAACCTGTATTTGAGCTATAATTAGATGGAGAGCAACCTAATGGGGCATCAGTGTCACGCTTACCGTCCTGTTTTTCATCGGGAAGCTCGGTATTGTTGTGAGTTGTAGGGGTTGTTATAGGTGTGACTTGAGGGCTAGATTGAGGTACACATCCATATTTGATCAAAAAACGTTTATCAACCTTTACCGGTATCTTTTGACCTGTCGGCAAAAGTAATACAAGATTAAGAGAGCAGTCTGGATTCTCAGAACTCATTTATAAGTATATAAATATGCAATGCTAGATTGTGAAATGACGAAAATAGTGCAACAAAAGGATAGATAACAATGAAAGTCTAATTCAAGTATAAGTGACTGCAACAGAGTTACTTGAATTCAACAATAAAATAAGAGAGTTGTGAAGGAAGTATGGAAACTAACACAAGGATTTCAAGGGTGTCAAGGGTTTCACAAGGTTTCACACTAATTTAAGGGTCAAATGGCGCAGAGTGCATACTATTACAATGTATAAGGAGACACAATTAAACCCTTTCCCTAACATAACAAAAAACAAAAAAAATAAAAAAAAAAGGTGATAAAGTTTAAATCTGAAAAATTATTGACAAATACTTAACATTTTAGTTAAATTTTAATTAAAACAAAAAACATATAATTTTTACTATAAAATTTTAAATAGAGCTTCAAGTTGAATTAATTAAAATATTGATTATTAGTCAAATAAATTAAAAAAAATACAAATGGTAGCATTACATGTATAATGAATAAAGTCTATTTAGCGAATATTAATATGAATCAAATGAAATTAGATGAGCCTAATAAACGAGCATAAATAATATTTTTGTGAACAAAAATTGTATATATATAAGAAAAAGAATACTGCTGTTGATTGAACAGTGATTATTTAAATTCAAATATTTTAAATGAGGCTAGTAACAAAATCCAGATTTAAAAAAGATTGAAAATAATTCATTAAATGATTAAAATGATTTTCCATTACAGTGAAATGTGAAAAAAAATCAATTTTTTATAAATAAATTTAACACAAATGAGAAAATTTGATTAGTTTAAATATTTTCAAAACTGGTATCTGGATATATTATCACAATTTTCGAGTACATTTTAAAACCACAAATGTCTATTCTTCATTCTAGTGTAACTTTCGATTCTTGTCAAAAATAAAAAACAAATAAAATTTAGTTAAGACTTGTACAAATGGGTATAAATCGAATAATAGATAGGATTAATTAAATAATTTGAAATTTTTTTATTTTAATATCAGAGCTGTTAGCGGTCTTAAGCGTAACCATTACATTTTGTAAACCACTATT
Source organism: Geotrichum ghanense (nom. inval.) (assembly GCA_022023575.1). Lineage (NCBI taxonomy): Eukaryota > Fungi > Ascomycota > Dipodascomycetes > Dipodascales > Dipodascaceae > Geotrichum > Geotrichum ghanense (nom. inval.). The sequence goes on along the minus strand of JAKKCX010000003.1, from coordinate 528,950 downwards.
ATTTAACAATTAATACATTATTTTTATCAAAATATTTTTTAGTTTTGACAAATTGATAAACTATTGAATCAAAAAACATTTCAGTTATTTTGGTTATTTTCATTTACATTTGAACATAATTTTTTTGCATAGTTTTGATCATATTCAAGGACTTAAGTTTTATTTAAATTTTATTTCAGAACTAGTTTTTTTACTGTTTATTCATTTTCATTGATATAATTTATTTTAAAATTATATATTGTTATCTGTACAATATGACATACATCAATTTTATTTTTAAATCAAATTACTTATCTTAATTTTTTACTGGAGAGCATAACACTTTATTTTTATTCAGAGTTTTAATTTAAACATCAAATTACTTATCTCAATTTTTTACTGGAGAGTATAACACTTTATTTTTATTCAGAGTTTTAATTTAAACATTGTTTTATATATTTCCTACTGTAATTCATTGTAATGTTGTACATTTTCCATTAGTTCAAATTTTGGACATTATATATTTTTTGTTTATGCTACCCATGATACTTTGTTCTAAAGTTTCATTATTCATAAATATTGTTTTCACTGATTTATTGAATATAAAATTATTTATTACAAAACTCAATTCAAACTATTCATTTTATTTATGGCTTTTTTTTCCCATTTTTTCTTAAACTATTTCCCATACCAGTAAATGAAGTTTCGTTTCCTTTTTGATCTTCATTTTCACGTTCTTTCTCTTCATCTAAATTTTTTAGTGGAACCCAATGGTAGCCAAAAAATAGCTGGCCAAATGGTAAATTCAATGGTGCTGCTGAAACTGACTTGAATTCTCTCTCAAGATCTTCTGTAATATTTTCTTCCTGATTTGTACTTATCTCATTTGATGAGGTAGTAACGTTTTTTCCTGATAATTTTTGTCCTTTATTTGTGAATGGATCAAAACGTTTTTTCTGCTCCAATCCTTCTTGTACCAATTTCGAATAGTTAATACTAGATGCCATAGTACCCTTCACACCTGATATTGGAGTGTTCGGTTGAGCAGACAAAGGCGTAGCTGTATGTGAATTGTCAATATAACCTACTGGCGGGGCGAAATCAACCTCCAAGTCTGTTTCTACTACACATATACTATTTTTGTCGTTTTCTGGCTTGACTTCTAGTACTTTTATTGAATAAATTTTATCGTTGTAAGATATTTGAAAAATGTCGTCCAAAGTCAACGTCGAATAACTTCTTAATGCATTTTCCAAAACAGCCTTTGGATCTGAAATATCTAAGAAGTCGGTTGATTGTGGTTCGATTTTTACAAATGAACCCAAGGCTAAATTTGTATTAGTTATTTTGATTATAGAGCCAGGAGACACAGCCAAAGATTCCATCATCCATTGAGGAATGTAAACACGACCTTCTTCTGCAATGAATTCTAACACACCGCCAAACGTTTTTAAATCAGTTTCTTCAGAGTGAAGTTCAAAAAGCATTGGGTATGATATGTTCAACATGGTCAATCTGTTTAGAGCGCTTGGAGGCAAAAATATTTTACCTCCAAAATTAGAGCTTTCTCTACCATTTCCAGGAATCATGGCAACTGGATAACATCGAAAAAATTGTTGAAACTTAGCAGTAGATCGACCGCTCGTTGCAAATCCAGGGAAAAAAGAATGGTCTTGTTGAAAAGGAAACTTTTGAAGGTTAGTATATGTAACATTTTAGGCTCTTTGCATACTTACCATTATTTAGAGATAAATTTTAAAAAGAGGTGTAATTCTATAGTAAGGAGGCGAACTGGAATAGATACAACAGCTATTTTTCTAAAAAAAAATTGTTAAATTGAATATTCCAAATATCTCAATGATATATATTTTGAGAAAGTAAATTATATAATATGTATGTAGCTCCTAACCTAATTGTTGGCTATAGGCAATGAAACTATTAAAACACCTAACCCATATTTACAATACGTTTTATGTGGGGTTTAATATTAACATGTGCCTTCTATAAAAAACATACTGGCTAATAGTAATAAGCTACTTCAATACTGGACTGAAAAGATATATTTAACCACCAATTTCAAACTTGTTGAAGAAAAAATTTACTTGTTCTTGAGCTACAAAACTGACATAGTATTATCATGCTCAATGCCTGGAGTCACACTGGCTATAAACTTAAGAAATACTATTAGATATTGATCTACCCTAATAGCATGCTGCGATTCGGAAGGTTTGATTTCCTCCCAGTCATCAGCATTATCAGCAGAATTCGATTGCTCATTGCGAGGGAGGCGATGTTCAGCTTTAGCTAGAAAAGTTTTCATAACACTGGCATGACGGCATGGATGAATTGACACTAAAGTCATGTCATCTTCAAATGGAGCCTTTTCTATTGTTGCTGTCTTATTCCTATAGTCAGCCATTATGTCTTCGAACATTTCCTCAGGTGTCAATGGAATACCTTGAGAATTGAAACCACTCAGATAAAACTTTGGAACTCTATAGGAAGTAGAGTAAGAAATATACAAATTGTATGAACGAGTGGGGGTAGAATCAGGACTAAATGTGTTAATATCTTCGTCATCTTCGATAATTTCATCATCTAAATCAATGTCAATGATTTCTTCAGCCTCAGAAGTTTCTTTCTTCGAAGCTGATTCTTGAGTCTGCTTATGACCATCAATAAAAGATGTGGATGTCCATCCTTCATCGTCCAATGTTTCTTCCATTCTAGAGTCCAATGTTTCAAATTCAGAGGCTCTGCAGCGTGATGGGACATGCTTTGTGATTAAATATTGTTTGTCTTTCGGTAAAAATGATTTCTGTTTAGATGGTGGGGCGGATGACCTAAATATTTATTAGCTATTGACAAAAGTACTGCCTGTTCATGAAGTTCTTACCAGGACCATGTGGGAAATTTGTACACCAGATAATCGCCTGCCTCAACAAATTCTTCAGGAGTTATCTCACCAGTTTTAGTAAATGTTGAGACGTGCGACACTGGTGTGATATACTCGCGCAAAGATGAAAGTGTTGAACGGATCATAGAGAGCTATGGTGTATATATTATGCTATGACAGTGTAGAAGGAAGAGTGAGATGCAAAAAGTAATAGAATCAGAGAACAACACTGATAAGGAAACAAGCCAAGCAAATAAATATAGGGTTTGCCTTCAGGTAAAAAGGAAGACAGATTACTATATACAAAAATCATTATTATTATGTAATAATTCACTTAATATTCACTTATTCAATTATATGGATAAAATCATTATAAAATTCTAGGTGGCAAAGTGCTTTATTTTAACATAGTGAAACTAGGCTACAAAACAACACTAGGGTATAAATTGAAGTAGCTTTTGAACTTAAAGTTTTAATCTTAAGATGTAAGTCATTTGAAAATTATGTATTATATATTTACCACAACAAAGCTCATGTATCAAAGCGTGTAGCTACCTTCCAAGACTTTGGCTACCCATCACCTTCTTTGCTCATGCCAGCTGGCAGCTGTGTACATCTCGTCAACTTTTACCACTGTGTTTTTGCAAGTTCCTAATACGTCGCCTCTTCTTAAAAGACTTTTCTCTTTTTCTTTTTAGAACTTCTTCTTCTTCTCTTTCTCAATTATTAAAGTCGTACTTCAGTCAACACCGTTCTTTACCATGGCTGAAAAAATTGAGTTTGTCAAGACTCCTGTTGCTCCGAAGGCTCCTCCTGCATCCGAAATTACGGGTGTTCGCACTACTGATGTATGTTCTTTTATTACCATCAATTTTAATTTTTTTTTTGAAATAATGAAATTCTTGTCTAACTAACTGTTTTTTTTTTCTTTTTAGCTGCCCTGTATTAAAAACGGAACTTATCTTGTTGACGGACCCTCTTCTCGGCACTTCTCGAATACTTTGCTGATTTCACTTCTGCTACTTGTGCCAAATTACTTCAGGTACAAGCTTGGTGGTGGGCTGTGTACATATGTTTTCTTCTTTCTTATCTGGTTTTTCCCTATTCTTCTTGCTTTTTGGACAATTGCGTCTACTTATTCTCCACGTATTTCAGACAAAGTAAAACTTCCTAACCGCGGAGTTGAACACTATCTTAAGTTCAAGGATGCTGAACTAGCAAACAAATACAAAGGCGACAATAAAATACCTATGGAAACTTTCCATGAGTTGTACTTTGATGGAAAGGTTGATTTCAATGGTGATGCTCTTGACATTCTTGAAGACAGGCACGATTGGGCCAATTTCCGATTCACAGCTTCTTTATTTAAATATTTTCTCCTTGGAATGATTCCCGAAGTTATTATGCATTCTCGTTCTCAAGACGAGGAACAGGTTCGTGATCACTATGATCGTGGAGATGATTTTTACTCGTTCTTTCTTGGACCGAGAATGATTTATACTTCAGGAATAATAGGCGACATTAATCGTGCTGAGTCATTAGAAGAATTACAAGATAACAAACTGCGCATTGTTTGTGAAAAGATAAATTTGAAAAAAGGTGAACAGATGCTTGATTTAGGTTGTGGCTGGGGTACCCTCGCAAGATTTGCTTCCACTCAATATGGTGCCTGTGTAACTGGTGTAACTCTTGGTCGCAACCAAACTGCCTGGGGTAATAACAACCTCCGTAAGGATGGAATTCCAGAATCTCAGAGTAGAATTGTATGTCTAGATTATCGTGATACACCTGTTCCTGAAGGAAAATATGACAAGATTACTTGCTTGGAAATGTGTGAACATGTGGGCATCCGCAATTTTGGTAGTTTTTTGAGGCAATTGTATGATATGCTGAATGATGAAGGTATTCTCTTTTTACAGTATGCTGGTCTTCGTAAATCATGGCAATATGAAGATTTGATTTGGGGACTATTCATGAATAAGTATATTTTCCCTGGTGCTGATGCTTCCACTCCTCTAGGATGGGTGGTCGATAAGTTGGAAGGATCTGGGTTTGAAATTACATCGGTGGATACCATTGGTGTTCATTATTCCACTACACTTTATGCATGGTACAGAAATTGGATGGCAAATCGTGAAAAGGTTTTGTCTACATATGGTGATCGTTGGTTCCGTATCTGGGAATACTTTCTTGCTTATTCAGTCATTACTTCTCGTCAAGGTGGAGCAACATGCTTCCAAATTGTTCTTCGTAAAAATCTGAACATTGTTCATCGCGCTGAGCATATTCCTTATCAATATGGTCTTCAGGTTCCTCAACCATCTACCGGAAATGTATGGCTGCATGACGATTTTGCCAAGGTTGTTCCTGGAAAGAGTGAAGATCTCGTTAACGTTGAAGGTACTGATTGAATGTCAACATTCCAAATAAAAAATAAAAAATAAAAAAAAACATATGTATACATAGTATATAGGTGTTTTTGTTTATATGTATATGTTATAGATATATATATACTCAGTCGATATCCTTTCAGGTATCTCAAAAAATAATATTTTTTCACTCAATTTTTCATACACTTATATGACTGGTAATTTTGGTAAGAATGTCTTCAAATTTAGCATGATTATAGTTTTTCCAGTTACCAATCAAATTATCAATTTTTTTTAAGCAATTCTCGACACCGATTTTTGCACTATTAACGATTAGCAAAAAAAAACAAAAAACTTTAGAGTATTAAATAATTTGAACCATGTAACTCTCACAAAAATGTATTGTTTGTTTACAATAATGTACTTGTAATATAATATATCAAATTATACCGAATGTTTTTTATATCATTGCAATTTTTTATTATCAGAAGCGGTGTATCTTCGAGACAACACGCGCTTCATAGTTATGGGAAGTTCGTTTTCCAATAACTCTTCTGAAAAGGAATTATGTCTAGTTTGCGGCTCAGCGATCATGGAGTGTGTTTGATGAGGCAAGACCGAATTTTTTCTTTTAAACAGCTTGCTTGGTTCAAGCGTTGATTTTCGTTCAAGCATATGCACTTCTTCACCAGTTGTTGGAATCTCAGATTGGAATGAAGGCAGCTTTTCTACCATATTGTAGTCATTCGAGTTATTATAACTTGAAGATGAAGATGTTTTTGATTCAACATTGGCCCAAGTTTCATAAATTGGTCGGCTCAAAAATCCAAATTTGAATGAATTATACCCTACCAAAAGCTTTGATAGACCTACCAATTCTTCCTGATATTCAATAATTTCTTCCATCGCACCACTTGTAGCGCTCCAACCCATGTATCTTTTCAGAAGCATTTTATGGGGTTTGGTATTTGCTGTTGGATTACCTGAAGAAACAGAAGAAACTTCATCAGAATCTGACAAATCATCAAATTTGGTATTTACACCGATTAACGTATGTCGTACTTCATTAATAAGCCTCATGTGGGCAATTCGAGCACTTGGTAAAAATTGAGGAAGAGGCCTCTTGGTGTGAACAGCCTCTTCAACAGCCCTCAGAGAACATAACATACCAGCGTAAACATCTCGTCGGTATGAGTAAACATAAGGATGGAGATCTCTTAATACAGCTGACCCATATTGTTGTCTCATAAACTTGATAGTATCATAGCGATCTAATATTTGATTTAATGCAAAGCACATTTCTCGATATATGAACTGTATATCTTTAAAAGAACCTTTTAGCCTAGGTTCTTGTCTGGTCACATTTAAGTAAGCTTCAGACATAGTGAGTGCATTTCGAGCTTTCTTCATGTAATTGGAAAATAGCTTATCTGATCTGACAATAAGTGCCTCTGATGGGGGGTCTTTATCCAAACCGAGTCCTAATTGATTTTGAACTTTCTGTGCAAATTTTAGAGACACTATCAGTTCCTCAATTAACAGTACTCTTGCTTTTTTGGGAAATATAATTGCTTGAACTAGAACAGCAGATGTTCCACCAACAAGTAAAGCGATAACTCTTTTCACAAAACTGTCAACGATATTTCCAGGCACCGAGCCTGTCCGTAAAGTAGCTAATGGAACCAAAATACAACTCAAAATTGCGAAAGCTCCGGATTTTCCAAATGGTGCTACCAATAAAATATAAAAAAATACTGGCATAGCAAGCATAAATAATACACTCATTACATATCGATTGGATCCCATATTCCCAGCAGAATACAGTGCCAAACCCCAAGATGATCCAACGACGAGAAGAACGGCACGAGTTATCAACGTATAAATAGTAGCACCAACAGAAGTTTCCATAGCCATCATTGCCATAAACCCTGCCCAATTTCCTCTGATACCTATATACCAATCCCGCATACTAGCAGAAAACACCGGAAAAGACAAAAGCATCACTAAGAAAACTGTTTGAAAAGATGCCTTCAAATGCTCTTTTTCGCTTAAAACAGTGTCTAGAAAATCAGCAATCAATGTCCTGATTCTGTAAAATTTGTCAGATATTGTTGACGTTTGTTTAATTTTTGTATATTTTGTAGATTTTGAGCTCACATTTTCACTCATCTCTGTATCATCAGTAATAGACCTCCCTTCCGCTATACTAGCTACCATAGCATCAGCAGGCTCAACGAAGCCAGATTTCATGAATTTTTTTAAGCTTCTTTTTGTATACAACACAGAGAACCACAATTTTTTTCCTGAATATCCTTTACTCTGTCGTTTTTTACGAGTCTCAAGTATCTGTAAAGTGTATTCCAATAACTGTGTCATAACCAGCGCAGTTTCCCGATAGTTCAATAAAAATGAGGATAGTAGGAAATATTCGTCTCTAGGCATTATGTATGTATTATCGTTATCATCAGATGATATATCACTTAAAGCTTTTTTCACAATAACATCGAATAAATGAATGGCCTTAGCAAGATCACTCAGCTGTTCTGATAAATTATCAGGAGTAATAACAGGACTCTCTATTTTATAAGTATCCTTATCTATCTCTGAAGTTACTGAAGACTGGCTTTCAAAATCGATTGGGAACTTTGCATTAGGAACTTCACTCATTGGAACATCATAACATGTAGCCAACGTGTATTTAACTCGATCCATACTCTCAGACATCACTAATAGAAGAGAAAGAACAGGGGCTTTAACAGTTTCCAAAAACTTTAGTAATATTTCTTTATCGGCATACTCTGCTTCTTTATGAGGTTTTGCACTATCTAAAAGTATTTTTCTCCGTTCCTTATTAGACATGTCGAACGAAGTTGATTTACTGTCTTTGATTTGTATACTCTCTTCCGGAACTCGATCAGAAACATAAGACGAAAAAACCGAAAATTCATGTTCACAAGCGACTATAAGTGCGCTTTCTCTAACTCCGATTTGCTTAAGTGATTTCATTACAGGTTTAAGTTCTCTTGGTGACATGAATGCATACGAAATTTCGAAGGTACATTCTTGCATGACCGCTTCGCATTGTTGAAAAACAGACCTAATTTTCTTCTTTTTTGCAAGGAGGTGCCCAAGTTCTGAGCTCAAAACTTTTGTATCTTTTTTGTCCACAGTAGTGAAAAATGTAGTTGTCTCATATAAACAGGTTTGCATTTGATGTAGAGCTGATGTTATAGTATTTCCGATATAAGTTGAGCCAAATTCAGGAAATAATATAATATTAACTGTTAAATTCACTGCCATAGCAGTGAGAATTGGAATACTATAGCTATAATTAAGTCTAGCTAGTGAAAAAGGTTCTTTTATCATAAAACTGAAATGGACTATTAAAAATATGATAAACACCATTGGAAAAAGACGAGCCGACATCGATCTCACATAGCCAACAAATGCTAACATAATGATTTCAAACATTGTAAAAAGACCTAGTGAATTTTGTAAGCTTCCTGTGTGTTTATATATCAAGTTACCAGTGTAATGTGCCAATGAGGTATATCCTAAAGCAATTCCAATTCCAATTAAACTGAAGCAAAAAGTTTGTATCATAGCACCTAAACGTCTACCTGGATGCAAGCTGACTGTAACCATTGCACAGAGGTAAGCAGTTGAGCTCAGTTTCGTATCAACAGGATTTATTAAAACCAAGATAAAACATATTGAAGTGCTGACTGATGCTTTAATGATTCTCTTTGCTTGAACACCTGTAATTCCATAAGGAATAATAATCTTTTTTAGAGTTTTGGTCCAAGGAGGCATATCTGCTATTCGACTTCTATCAAGACTTTGCTTTGAAAAAATGACATGATTCTATCTTGAAAAAACAAAAAGTCGACCTTAATATTGAGATGTAATACTAAGGTGATGCGATCATAAATTTTCCCACTAAGATTGTAGCTCTCTGATTAAATGTAAAAATGGTTGAGGTGTCTTACATGCTTCAGCTGTAAAGATGAAATAATATATTATATAATACATTTTAAAGTTTTGGCGAAAAGAGTTTGAATAGTTTGTAAATAGTCCAATATATATACAAGGTAGCATAGATAATATGTAAAGATACATCTAGGAATCAAAAATAACCAGTTTATGGAAATACATCTGCAACCCTCCATAATCTTTTAATTATTTACAATAGTTACTAAAAAAGATTTGAACAAAAAGATTTATGCAAAACTAAACAATCACTAGGAAGCAAAAAATAGCCTTCTGTTCAGTATCTCTAGGATTAACATAGACACCCCACTGATATCAAGAAAATATAAGCCTAAAGCACAAAAACCTACTAGATAATAAGACTAAGAATAGAAACTGTAAATGAAAGCTGAGAGTCAGCATCTTTTGTATACTATCATGTACTACAGTAAAATGTTCAGTGTTGTTATCTAGTTGTAAAGTACATAAGTATGAGAAGAAAGTCTAATCCATGCTGAGCCGAACTCAAAATTTTGACTTTGGTGAGTATCCAATTGGGTTTTGGAGACAGTAGCTGAAATGCCATTTTAATAGATACACATTGATACGCTTATATCAATATTGTTTGTTAATAAGCATATATATACAAGAATACACAATTCATCACTTTGCTGTATAGTATAAGTATAAAGACGCGAAATGTAAATAAATTAATTTCTCCATGCAAAAATATTACATGATGTAGATATCCACCTGTAAGTGGGTGAGTTTATTACACGATGTCGTATGCAAGTGCTATGTATAGAACCTATTGTACCCAGCAAGACGTGATTCTGCTGTCACCAAAATCCACACATTATTGTTCTAGAGAGTGTAGTCATTATTCATATACTTAACATAGATACTTAAACTTGAAGAAATATCTGTGCCTCTCGACTAGTGTTTTAACCTAATTAATAACGACAGTACTATATATATATATATATATTTGTAGTAGTAATAGCAATCTGTTTTGGATTAGTAACAAGATGCGCACTGTTTTCAGATCCTTTACACAAGAAAATTTATATACCAGTAGTTTTTTTTCTTTTGAAAAAATTACTGTCTGATATTTAGTTCTCGTGTTCGCTTCAGCTAAATTTTATGCTGACAACTTATATTTACAACTATTAATTTATTACTTTTTAAATTCTTACCATTTAGCAAAGCCTTGTATATTTTCATATATAACACTTGGGTTCCGAAGACTCGGGACTTAAAGAACCGGTACACATATTAAACCGATTTGTTCTGCAAGTGGCGCCAAAGTGGCCCGCAGCAGCAGCAGCGAGTTCTTGACCACTGGTTGCCGATCAGTAAGTACTTTCTGCAAGTCGAAGAAAGTGTTCATTTTCCTACAAACGGCTGAGTCAGACCTTGTATGGTATTCAAGTGTTTGGGTGAGTCAAGTGCAACCACTACCCAACCTATGTCTTGTTTATATTTCTTTTAAAATCTAGATTACACACATGCGCTTGAACCTTAAATTTGAAAAGTACTGTACCATCTGAGAATGTGCCTTTTTTGTGAATATTCTGCTAATGACAGTCCAGTACCCATACAGCACTATCACAGCAGTAGTATATGCTGGTTCCAGTACATGGGATATGATGTGCATATACGGACATGTAGCATCGGCGGGTTAGGCCTGTCAAGTAGACTGGGATGGGAAGCCTAAACTAAATGTCATCTGAAAATAATTTTAGATAGACATGTTGAAAATGTTTGGGTAAGTACATACATGGTAACTCTATTGTCCTACAATTTTGACAATTTTATGACACCTGAAAATATTTATCCTGTTTTTTCTATATATTTTTTATTTCTTCCTTTCTCTCTCTTCTGTCCATTTTTCAGACCTGATTTTACTCAACTTTCCTTAACTGAAGCCTCAGCTTTTCATCTCCCTACCGTGCCCATAGCATTAGCATGGCCCTACCACTATGATGCTCTGCCTGGTATTCCTGCTTTATGCTTTCAAGTTGGTACAAGCAGCCACACTTGAAACCTATGGAGCATACCCATGTTCCAGCGATCAGTCAGATATTTCAGTTTCCAATTTCACTTTCAATTTTGATAAAAGCACTAATGATGTTACATATACAGTCCACGCATATTCTACCGCCAATGTTAGCATTCTAGGTAAGTTGCTAATATGTCCATCAAAAAACTTTTTTTCTTCTAACCTTTACATAGCCCAAATTGAAATTTTTGCATATGGCAAAAGTGTTTTAAAAGAACTTGTTAATCTTTGCTCTGTCAACGTTGAAGAGCTGTGTCCTGTTAAAGAGGGTCATTCTATTACTTCAGGTACACATGAAGTTCCTTCAAAGTATACAGACTCAATTTCACAAGCAGCATATTTGGTTCCAGACCTGGAAGGTTCTATCACCATTGATATTTTTAATGCTAGCAATCCTTCTCAAAACTTAGGGTGCTTTCACTCCTCAATAACTAATGGAAAGTCAACACAGACTGAAGGAGTTAAATATGCTACACTTGGGTTAGCTGCGGCTGCTCTGATTATATCTGGATTATCAAGTGCAGCTAATGGTGGCTCATCTGGACCTGCTCCCGCTTCATCGACTGCTCCTCCAGCTGTTTCCGCTACAAGTCATGGAATGCCTGTAGCTCCAACTGGTGCTGAAGCACATGCAGCTACTGGTGCAACAACAGCTCCCGCTGCTTCAGGTCCTGGAACTAATGTAGCAGCTGGAGGATGGCATCCTCCAGGCTTTTCCGAATTCTTTAGTATATTACAGGGCATAGCGGTTTCAGGAATGTACTCTCTAAATTATCCGACTACCTATCGAAGTTTTTCACAAAATGTAGGATGGAGTGTTGGTGTCATAACTTGGGAAGGTTTACAACTCAGCATTGATAACTTTCGGAATATGACAGGAGGTAATTTAACTGCATCAAGTTATCAAGTTCTTCAACAAACAACACTTGTCTATAGGGACTCTTCAAATGCTAATACTTCGGAAATAACAATACAGTCAGTACCTAGCTCAACGAGTACAAATAGTTCATTAACAAAGCGATTTCTAATGATACGACAAGAAGCCACTACAAATAGTACTAGTGAAGACTCAGAAAAAAAATATGTATCTATAGTTTCGGGTATTAAAGCTTACGTTGAAAAACTTACTGTTCCCAGCACAAACACCTTTATGACCTTATTAATTTGGTGGGCAATTATTGTCGGAATTTGTATAATTGTTATTCTTTCAGTGAAAGTAACATTAGAAATTTGGTCGATCCGTGGAAACCCCAAAAAACGATTTGAAGGATTTCGGAAACGGTACCACATTTTTTTGAGTACCACATTAGTCAGGCTTGTACTTATCTTTTATGGAATTTGGGTGCTTTATTGTTTTTATCAGTTTAAAATTGGAGATGCTTGGGGTACAAGGTTATTAGCTGGTTTACTTTTTGCCCTTTTGACTATTGTCTTATTAGGTTTTACAGTAAGGATCATTTATCTGGCACACACTGCATCAAAATACCATGGAGGGCTTGAATATCTTTTCGCTCACAAACCTTGGATTAGAATGTATGGGCTATTTTATGATCAATTTAAAATAAAATACTGGTGGATGTTTATTCCTACTCTCTTGGCTTCCTTTGGGCGAAACGCTTTTGTAGCATTAGGTTATGGTAACGGTCTAGTTCAGGTTATTGGCCAAATTGTGATAGATGTAATTTTGACCATGTTCTATGTTTGTTTAAGGCCTTTTAATACCAAAATGGGAAATGGTATAAATATCGCTATTCAAGTTGTTAGGCTGATATCATTAGCTCTTCTATTGACATTTGCAGTTCAATTTCAGTTAAATCAAATAGTTGCTACAGGAATTGGGATGGCATTGATTGTTGTTCAAGCTATTCTTACTATTCTTCTAGCAGTACTTATCGGAGTCAACGCTTGTTTCGGGTTATTTAAAATGACATGCGGCAATAGGAGGAACAAAAAGAAGAAAGAAAAAGAGGCAGAAAAGAAAGAAGCGACTGAAAACAATGAGTTAGCCAATTCAACCTCGAACTCTTTTAACTCCGAAAAAAATGAAATTTATGCAAGCGTACGATCTGTAGGAACATCATCTATAGAAGGTTCAACTTCTAGCGCACATATTAGAACTTCAACAAATGATTCCACAAATTCCAGTAATAACTACCCACCAGTTCCATCGTTTCCCCAAGAGAGACCATCGCAATCCTCAAAAGATAACATTTCATTGTCTGAATTCGATTTTAGTGAGCACCCTATGAAAAAAAAAAATGATTCTTTAGCCTAATTTTAGGGTACTACTAATTGAAATGAAACAAAAACAAAAACAAAAACAACGTTGGTAAGCCAGGGGTTAGGGCCAGTAAAATCAGGGGTAAACCGTTTTGGGGGCAGAAGTAGCTAATGATTTTTCGGTAATTTTAAGACACCTATCCTGGTCTCAATTTGAAGTTGAGGGTGAGCATGATTTGAATATTTCAAAACTTGGTGAGCCACGCTCTATATACTATACCTCAATGATGAATATAATCTGGTTCACATATAATAGCAATTTTTTTTTTTTTTTTGATTTATTTACATAATAATTTAATTTTTTTTCCAATGCAAATAATCCTTTACGTTTGGCTAAGTCGTTATTGAAATTTCAATTTTTTTTTTTTACATGAAATAGGTTATTTTTCTATAATGCGGAGATTTTATTATTTTAGCTGTTGAATAAAGTATCCACATAATAAAATAAAATATCCGGTACACAAAATATTAAAACAATAAATGGAAAAATGCTGATATAACAATCATAAAGAAGGAAGTTGAGCTTTTAGCAGTACCCTGATTAGCAAAATTAGACGAGCTTGTACTTGAAGCTGAGGTTGATGATGCTGTTGTAGATTCAGCATTACTGCTGATAGAACTAGATATTTTTGTGATTAAAGATGTTGACTCAAGAGTTGCTGACTTTGTGGAAGATGTTATATTTGCTTGAACAGCTGCTGCACGTAGACCACGAGCAGTTGAGGTTAGCTGAGTAAAATATTGTGAGGTCTCTTTTCTATTTGAGGTTGAATGTGACAACGAAGTTATTTCAGGACTTGACGAAGAAGCCGTTATTGTTGTTTGTATTGATTTGGTTATTGAAGAGCTAGAAACCATTACAGTTTTGGTGACAATACTTTCACTGTCAAAAAGCGTCACTCGATGAATGATTGTAGAATAAATAATATCACTAGCATAATCCGATTCGAACTCAGCGGAGACACAATAGAAAATACAAGCTATTGCAAATATGACGGGTCCCAGAAGCATATTATATAGTGATCTAATAAATTATATACTTTCCTAGACTGTGTTGAATTAAAAATTAATTATTGAGACATGAAAATTTCAAAGGGATGAAGTGGTTATAAAAGAAAGAGAAAATGTGACCAACAAAATGAAAAGGAATAATAGTGATTTCCATTCTAGCTACTCTTATCCAACTTTGGAATAGTATGTTTATACTTGAAATGCCATTGATTTCAAATTTACTGTACTATCCAGTTAATTCTAGTTTTGTTCAACAAAAGTAGAACAAAAAGATCTCAAAATGGAAGGTTTGTGGTTAACGTCATTTTCAATTTGGGTTTTAAAATGGTTATAGATCTCAGATTCAAATCCGATTTGGGAGATTTACATTTTTTTGTTCGTGGGGTGAAGTTGACCAATAAAGCCATTCTACTAATTGAAAGACAGCCGAGCTGATTTCAAGGAAGTTCAGGATTAATATTACCAAACTAACTTATGGAAATTGTTGAACCAAGATATATATTTTGCCTAATATTAGAGTTTATTTCATTTTTTATATTAAAAATAACGAAGCAGGCTGTTTTATAAAAGCCGTACTCAGGCCTTGGTAGCAATATATATAATCATTATTGAAACTGCTTCTCTGCTTTAAAAAATAACATGGCTATTTGTGTTTACTTACGTAGATATGTTACAAATGTGTTTAGAAATCGGTCTACTTTTCACCAAACACTTCCAGCCAGGACACGTCTCTTCTCACAGCGTTTGAAACACCTTCATTATATTGGACCCATACTTTCTTTTCGTTTCGAGTAAGCATATCAACTTTTAATGCGGGTTCAATTTGTCTGCTGCTTAAACTCTGTATATTTAATAGCCCTAGAACTGAACTGTCATGCTTTATTTTTTTAGCCGGTGGTTCTGTTAGCTTTTTAAGAGATTGTTGCTTTTCAGCAAATTCCGAGCCTCTGTATCGTTTGACGGTAAATTGTTGAGACGATTCTCTCTGTGAAAGACCTAATTTCATCAATTCTGAATGCAACAAACGTCTCTGCTGATAATTGCCAACAGTAGTTAATATCTGATCTTTATCACCAAAAACAGCAAGCTGGGTTATCGGTGGCTCCAAGTAATAAGCATTTCCTCCGACACCTGTTTGTACTGTTATCTGATTGTTATCAAATAGTCTTAAATCCAATGACAAATTGAAGGCATTCATAATGCTCGTAAGATTTGTGATTTTAGAATCTTTTACTCCACTATCGGTAGAAAAATTGATCATTCTTACCAAATATGGCAAAAGCTCCTGAGACAACTGAGATTTTAAAAAGGCTTGTCTGGAACTGGGTGATATAGTTTGAGTAAACTCATCGAGCAGCTGTTTGTTATGTATTTGTAAATCACGATAGTTTACTTCTGATTTGAAAATTTGAGATTTGCCCGATGCATTAGAGTAGCTAGAAAACAGATTAAAACATACCAAAGGAGCAAACTCATAGTATTCAGTTAAAGACCCATGCTGCTTTCCATAGACTTCCACGTTTAATGTGTCGTGAAATTGTAACCAGTCAAGAAAGTATGAAATATTTTTAAAATTTGAAGTGGTTTTAACCATATCACTGCTGATATCTGAGAACATCATAAAACAGCTATTGATAATTCTATCATATTCGCCAGAAGAGTTGATTTCTCTTGCCACCTCTAACATTTCTGCTGACTTATTTGTAAACTTTCGGTCCCTAGTAAAAATACGAGACACCACAAATGTCCAGCTTTTCTGGCTATCTTTATTTCCCGTGTTTGCTCCAAACTGGATCATATTCAAACAACTCCTCATGTCACAGTCAGTGTCGTTGGCAATTCTAGTCAAGTATCTTGTATCTGCATCAATTTTTTCATTTAAGCAGATGCTGCGAAGTTTGTCAACTATCATAACAGGAGAAACGCGCTTATATGCAATAACTTCAGCTAGTGGTCGCAGAGATCGTAAAGGTGGTGAGTAAACATCATTACAGATGGCGATGATAGGCCTCATAAGAAACTTGTTAAATTTATTAGAACCAAATTTAGAGGCCTTAGCATCAGAATTAATAATATCAACCAAAACTTTTATAAACCCATTCTCTGCAGCGCCTTCAACTTCATCTACTATAACACAAACTGGCTTCTTACTATCCACCCGTGTCGTTGAAATTATACTTTTCAATTTGTCTCTTACTATCTGTCCTGCGCGTTCGTCACTTGCATTTATTTCCAAAATGTCGTAACCTGCGTGTTTAGCAACTATATGTGCTACAGTTGTTTTTCCAATACCTGGAGGTCCATGAATTAAAAGAATTTTTTTTTGGGGTCGATTAAAAGGATCTGGATTAATATCTTCACCAACAACCTCGGTCGGGGCAGTTTTAAAAACAGCTGTTGACCATTTCATTATCCAATGAAGCATGAATCGATGTGTTTTTTCAGATCCAATAAGATCCATCCATTTTTTTGGTCTATATTGCTCACAAAGAAGCTGTGTGCCTGTATATTGCTTGGATTTCTGGTTAGAGAGCTCGTTCGATGATTTATCTACAGTTTTAAGAAGATTATGAATATCGATTCCATAATGACTCCTACCATCTAATGAGCTCCGTTTATCAAAAAACTCAGATCTGATCTTAGTTTTAGATTTTTTTTTGAGGTTGAAGGGTGTACCATTTGACAAACGGATAGTCTTATTTGGTGAAGATTTATTTTCTGTTTGTTCCAAATAATCTTTAGACGTCGGACGTTTACCAAATATGCTTTGGCTAAAGCTCAAGTCATCGTCATGTAATGAAAACAAATTTTGAGGTGTGTTTTTGTTGTATTCTAGATTCATTTTTTAGCTGCTCCAAGGAAAAAACATGGGTGATATGCAAGGGTTTGTTAGAAGTAATTGTCTTTTTTACTAGAAAATTTAAAACGCGATTTTTGAATTTTACGTGTTTTTATTTTTATTTTTTAACACCCAATTTGGATTTTTCGTGTAAAACAATATCCACATAGCTAGAGAAATGGAAGAAGAGATCAAACTCCGTTTAGCATTAGTATTTCATAATGAAATTGATTTTACTTAAATCGTTAGCTAACTATGCTTATAGGCAATTGTGATGCTAAGGAAAGGATATACAACTCCTGACTATTCCTTGTTACAACAAGTAATACAAAAGCACTCCGACTTACCTTCTTTTTGGCGAGAAAGATATTGTACAAAAATGAAGGAAGTAGCAAGTTTAAAATCAGAGTTGATTGAATATTCAATTCAATCATCTAACTTAGGACCTTCTGCGGGTGGGTTCAATATTGAAAAGGAGCGCCCTGAACAACTCTCAATTTCCTCGTTTCATACAGGTATCAATCAGTCTGAAGTTGATGGTATAGAAAATCCTGTTTGATATCAGTTGTATGTTATTAACATTGATAATAGGACTTTTGGCTGATTTAACAGCTCTGAAAGAAGCATCAGACTTGGAAAATTTTTTATTCCAAGCGAATCATCTATTCTCGAAAATATTTGCGAACCCTGTTTGCTATCCTAAATCTGAAATCAGAAATATCTTATTTCATATACAAGATGGGCTAGATAATTATCCAAGTGCATTTACACATGTTTTTGGATTTCTTTTAATTTGGTTTTATGAACTCTCTAAAAATTCTGGTTTACACGTTGGGCAAGAACTTGGTCTTTGTGTTACATTTCTAAATACAATAACAGAAAAAGTCGACTTGCATAGATATAAAGCAATGAATTTGACAATGAGGTTTATATTGGATCATGGAAGAATGACAAGGTATGATACTTCTTTCCCCATGCGTATAAGGCGAAAGCAATTCTACAACTACTGCTATTATCTACACGAGTTTATACGTGTTCAATTGCAAAATTGGAGGCTAAGAACAAATTATTTTTATCAAATGGCTCTTCGTGATTTGAAGTATAAGGTTTTGGAACTAATGAGCTCAAACATCGATGACAATCGAGTGTCTCAAGCATTCTTGTCACTTCCTTGGGATGTCATATAATCGTGGATTTGTACATAAATTTATCTTTCTATCTACGCACTTCATCAAAGTACGGATGGTTCATAGCTTCAGCTGCCGTTAGTCGTTCTTTATGGTCATATCTTAATAGATTGTCTACCAGATCAATAGCTGTATCTGTGGCAAATTGTGAATTCGAAGTGTTAATAAATTTTGACCATGGTTTCCTAGGAAAAGTCCCAAAGTCATCGAATTCTTTACCTAGCTGAATATCGTATTTTCGTAGATACTGATATAGCTCGTCTGTTCCTAAAACCCTAGCAATCTTAACAAGCTGATCAGTATTAGAGTTTCCATGAAAGAATGGCTCCTTTTTGAATATGATAGATGCAAACATCGCACCAAAAGACCATAAATCTAACGAATAATCATAATATTGAAAATCAACTAGTAGCTCAGGGCCTTTAAAATATCTTGATGCAACTCGCACATTATAGTCAGTTCCAGCATGATAAAATTCAGCTAGACCCCAGTCTATTAGTTTCAGCTCCCGTTTTTTATGATCTATCATTACATTGTGAGGTTTAACATCTCGGTGCATTATGCCTTTAGAATGTGCAAAATCCAAGGCTTTCAAAATCTGAAACATGTAATATTTGATATCTAATGACACAAAAGTTGGATAAAGAGTTCTAAAATCGACATTGTATACCCTCTCAAACACTAAAGAAGTCGTTTGGCTTTGATCGTCTTTGACAATATCCAGTAAATTTATAATATTAGGTCCATTTTGTAGATTTTGCAGAATTTTGATTTCTCTTTTAATTTTCTTCTTCTTGACAGGCTTCAATACTTTTATGACGACAAATCTTGTATCGTCTTTTCGGTCCTTAGAGATATCAACACCTTCAAACACTTCGGAATATTTGCCATGTCCTATTTTGTGTGTAATTTCATAATTCGTTTGATCACCAAAAGTGAATACAAAATTTTCGTAATCCCAGTATGATTTGGGGTTCGCGTCATTCACATGAGAATACACTCGCGAAATTAATTGTTGGGAAGACATAGCATAGAGAGATGTCCGTGCAGGTAAATGGTTTGATACTGGTGGTGCGTCAAAAAAATTGGACACTGAAAATGGTTTACAAAGTTAATTCTAAAATTCTATCCCTAAGTGCTCACAAGTAATCAATGGGTTAGGTCATCTTAAACAACATCAAGCAAGTTACTATAAGCCTTAATTAACTTTATGACATGTAGATACGATATCCGTGTATAGTGTCAAATACTTTTACACATTGTTGTCTCTTACGCAACCGTTATATCTACTACTGTGGTCACTAGGAATTGTCTGATCGTGAATGCACAAATACATCAGACTTCTTTTATTTAAAATTACTATTTTGTTTTCTTTAACTTCATGAGTTTTGTAAAAAAAACAACATGAGTTTGATCACTTTTTCCTCTTCTTCGGCTGGCCAGTATTCATATAGTTTATCATCTAGAATTTCATTGAAGCTTTGCACTATTTCTCAAAACGGGTCTAAAATAGAGTCAAGTGGCATTAGTACTATATATCTGAACCCATCTGAATTTATATTTGTTGGATCAGAATCTAGTAGCTCTTATCATATACAGGGAAAGGGCGATCAAAACTTTCACTCGCTTCAAGTGCCATTAAGTAAAATACGAGATGGCCATGTTGTAACGCCATTTTTTGGGCCCAACAGATGGGAAGCAGCTCTTATACCTATCTCTAATGGTGGATTGGAACCCAGCAATGAGCTTTGGAGCATTGTACTGACTTTTTATGACGGTGGCGCATATGATTTCGAAGAACAATTTACAAAATGTAGAAACGCAATGTCTATGGGGTATAACCATACTGAAGATCTTCCCGCTTACACCGAGCCACCTGCTTATAACTGACAAAGGAAACAAAATAGAAAAATAATATATATAATATAATTTGGCTTTGCTTAGTTTTTTGTTTCATGTCATTTGCATTGTCAGAATTATATAATTATTTGTGAAATATTTTATATAGCTCACACAATTTCAAAGACATAGTAGTAGAAGAAATGTTGGAAATGGCTTTTATTACCAAATGACAATAAATTTAGCTGTCAAAAAAAAATAAAAAAAAAATAAGGTTTTTCTAATGATGTTGAAACTCACCAATAATCAGGCTTTTGATTTCTAAAAATTACTAAAGGTTCAATTTTGAACTTGGTTGGAAGCCTATGTACACACCACATAAAACCAAGTAGCTGGAGAGTATCCAGGTATAAATTCGTTGACTCTCCATGATCGGTATATAATGTATCAACTTATATAAAGCGAAGGCCTTCCGTGTCAAAAACAAAAAATAAATAAATAAATAAAACATTATTGATAGTATATTACATGAACAGACCTATTTTAGTTCTTTCATTCATCGCTCTTATTGTTTCTAGTTTGATTTTGTTTATCAAGCCAACGGTACTACATAAACAAGCTCAAAATCCTATACACACTACTCCGACTGTTGTTCAAGATCATATCTTAAAAACAATGCCTACCACGTCCTCCATTTCCAATATCACTAGTCGTCTCAGACCCATCTATTTTGTGTCACACGGTGGTCCAACTTTTATGTATCGCGATGACGATTTTGGTGATGCTGGTGCATTTGATATTGTACAAAAAATGGGACAAAGTCTCCTTGCTGACCCCCCTAAAGCATTGGTGATAGTAAGTGCGCATTGGCAAGAAGACCATTCTAATTCACCTAACGGATTGCCTACAATTGGAATCACGTCAACTGACGGTGATAACAAACTTATTTATGATTTTTTTGGATTCCCATCACATATGTATAAAGAACAATTTCATACTAGAGGCTCCAAAAAGCTTTCACAACATCTCGCTAACAAAATAGCTGCCGATGGAAACTTTAATGTTCGTCTTTATGGAAATCGTGGTTTTGATCATGGACTTTGGGTACCGTTTCGTGTCGCTTTTCCAGAACACAGCATTCAGAAGGAACTTAACTACGTTCCTTTTCCTGTCATCCAAGTTTCACTTCCTTCTTCAGGAAGATCGCTTAGTGCTGTCGAAGATGTCACGCGAGACACATATAAACTTGGTGCGCAGTTGAAGGATCTTCGTGATAGACTTGGAGAAGACATTGCTGTTGTATGTTCAGGAATGTCTGTACATAATCTACGAGAAATGTGGCAATATCAAGGGTCTGTGGCTCCATATGCTAAGCCATATGAAAATTTACTTAAACAAGCTGTTACTGAAATGCCTACCTCAAAAAGACTAGATAAACTGATAACTCTTTTTAAAGAGCCAATTACCTCCCAAGCACATCCAACGATTGAACACATTTTACCAATATCAGCGGCTCTTGGGCTTAGTGAAGAATTTATTCCTCCATCTGTGGAAGGGGAGTTAAGTTATGGTGAGTCTGATTTTAGCAATGCTTCTCAGTTATATTCTCGTGCATTAAGCAGTCTTTCTTGGGGAATTTACAAGTTTGGGAGAGATTAAGTGAAAATTGGCTAAGTCACATTATTTTTCTATAATCTATGTATAGATGATATTATTATTATTATCACCCTCATCATCATAACTTATTGACTTATCGAAATTACTGGTTTTAAAAAAAAAATTCATTTTCGTAGTATATTTTATTTAAGTATACATATATACGGCAGTCGTCAGACAAATACTGGAGATTCATGATGATAAATTTACATTCCGTCATTAAGATTAATTAATTACATATAAGTAAAAATTTTGGTGTCAGTTTTTTTTTTTAGATTTCTCGCAAGTTTTTTTTAGTGGATAGAGATCATTAAATGGTTGAACGAGATTTAGTTGATTACCTTATTCAAAAAAGCTCCGTATTTGTCTTTTTGTGAATAGTATCAACTGCAATATTTTCTTCTATAGGTACTGCAAACTCTCCATCATCTTCCATGTGAAATTGTGTTTCAAAGTCATTAGCTGTTTCGACAAGATCATCTTCAGAAGGACTTTCGCTGTTTCCAGTGTTGCTGTTATTTACAGGTCTCATAAGACCTTGCTTAGGTGCACTTCCGATAGGTGCAGCATATGATGGCTTTAAAACCGTTCGGTCAGGAGTTCCTATAGGAGCTGGGTATGACTGTCGCAACGGAGATCCAGCAATATCACTAAAATTAGAGGGTTTACGGGCTGATATTGAAAGCCGCGGTGATGATGTCCAAATATCACTTGATGAAGGACGAGAACCTCTTCTTTGTCTCTCTTGTGGTGTCAGCAAATCAGTAAGCGACGAGGGTACAAAATCTTCTTGATATGCTAAATTATCATCATCATCATCATCTTCTATAGCAAAATCATCAAAGGCAGAGTTTATTGAATGCCCCGTTATAGATTTTGGCAATGAGGGCATTATTAAACCCAAAGACGTACCTGTGCGTCCATTTGTATTCCAAATAGACTGATTCGATAGGGAGCGATGCGATGATGGCTGAATATCCTCCGAGCGGTTTAATGTATTAGTAGCCGAAGAATTACTATGTACAGAGCTTTGAGGAAAGTTTTGCTGAGTAACAGGAACTGAAATTTGGGTCTGGTGTAAAGATTGCGTTTGAGATTGAACCTGGTGAGATTTTGGCGGCTGGTTTTGAATACTCTGAGAAGGATGACTGTATTGATGCGACACTGTTTTCTGATGAATATTTTGTTGATTAACTCTTCTTCCATCTGGCAAAATATGTGCAAGAGCACATTTTGAACCAAATTTACAGTTTCCCTAAAGGCATAAAAGGTTAGTTTAAACAGACCTAAAGGACTAATGTCATTGATATTGCTAACTTAGTCTCACCTTTTGAAAGTATTTACAAGGAGACTGACCAACCGGGTCAAATGAATGCGAAAATGGACATGCGTTTCCAGCTTGACACTGTCCTTGTCTAAAAAATTTGCATGGGACGTGCGAGAGATCTGTTATTACATTAGAGATTCATGTTTGTGTAGACTGAGATGGTGTACTTACTTTTCTGAGGAGGCAGTTCGGGATGTGGTTGTTGTTGTAGTCCAGTAGAAAGTTTAGAGAAAATGGTATTAGCTTGAGATATGTTATCTCTTGCTAAAGTAGCAGGGGATGTCATAAGTATTTTAGAAAAATTTTGAGTGGTAATAGTGGCCGAAATTATTGAGTGTGATGAAAGTATGGGGGGTTGTGGAAAGAGAAAACTTGTCCAAATAAACACAGAAAATTAATATTAGTCGGCAGTTTGTGAAATTGCTAAATTAACTTAATTCATTCTATTTGCAGATTTACTTTATATACCATCTGCCTTATTTATCCTATTTTTATTTATTTTATTATTTTATTATTTTATTATTTTATTATTTTATTATTTTATTATTTTATTATTTTATTATTTTATTATTTTATTATTTTATTATTTTATTATTTTATTATTTTATTATTTTATTATTTTATTATTTTATTATTTTATTATTTTATTATTTTATTATTTTATTATTTTATTATTTTATTATTTTTTTTTTCAAAGGTTCTAGTATCAACCTAAAGCATTTGTATTCTAATAAGAATTCATGAACCTTTTTTTTTTTTTGCCAAAAGGTATATTAGAAAAGATTATACATGTGTAACCAAGTAGTTTGGCAGTCCCCATGGCTGATACCCTAGCCTCATAGCCATTTTGGCAAAACCCTCGGATTCTATTCTATGATAAAAGCCAAATGGGGGAAACATGGCACCGTCTTTGTGTACCTCCGCCTTCACGAGCATCGCGGTTGAAGCTCCTACTCCATCCAACGGAACCTCAGTATGAATATTTGCATTCTTATCATAAAACTCTCCCAAGGTTTGGCGATGGGTTTTAACATCAGAAAATCCTTCTAGTATAATATCATCTTCGCTCTCCATACTGGCTGCCATCTCTCTGCCAATTTCTGATTCTTGCCATGAATGAAGATCTATTGACTCTACTGTCCCTTGTTTAACAGCATTAGCAACTAGAACCGCTTTATCATGCTGTGCCATATCCTGTATCAAACTGGGAGGAGTTTCAATGATTTCAGGACTGAGCCAAAGAACCCAAGATGTTTTGGGACTTATAGTTGTAGATAGAATTATGTTTCTCGCTTTTGCTAAAAGAGATCTTTGTTTTTTTTGGAGAGCCCGCGACTTCTGTGACTTTTGTTTTATAAGTGGTTCAACACTGTCAATATATGAAGTATCCTGTCTTAATATTGAAATTTTATTAAATCGATCATTCCCAGCATTGGCTTGGTATTTGTTTACTGCTTCATTTAATCCTCTCAAAGAACTATCACCACTTTTTGTTGATGGTACTATAAATCCGATATCAATACGATTGTGGGGAAAATCCAGCTTCACTAGATTATTCCAATATTCAGAATGAAATACCGTCAAGGGTGTTAAAATTAAAATGTGTTCGTCAGTCAATAAAGGTTTGGATGAGGTGATAACTTGGTTTAAGTTGTAGTGTGAAATACTGCCGCTGGCTGAACGACTTGGTATATGAGGCTTACTGTTCGATGAATGATGGAACAAAAGAAACATCAAAAGTATGAGAACTGGGATTGTTACCCAGGTACGGGCGCGAAACTTGTAAAACCGAGTAAATAATGCCATCACTGTAGCAGATCCTTAAAGCTAATATAATTCCAGACCAAGTATCTCCTTCATCTCTTGTCATTTCAACATTCAAATGAAATTTGTGTAGAATCAAGCTAGAAAAAAAAGATACCTTTTATTTATTCCTTTTGAATTGACAATATAATTAATGGCATTAAATAATACACCAAAAATGTCATGATCAAATAATAACAAACTATGATTGTATTTCGATAATGAAAGGATATGCTAAAGATATCAATTGTGTGCTGCAGTAACATATCAGTTGCATTATATATATTCTGGAAGAGATTATTTAAATTTTTGTTTAACAAACTACGAGTTCTTTAATTTACACTAGTATTGTGCTGAGAGTTTTTCTATTCTTTAATACAAAATCTATATGAAATTCTATAGCTCAGAGGGTCTTCTTATTCTATAATTTTAATTGAATTCCTTGATGTAACACATTGATAATTTACTATGTATCATCAAAGAAGTAGTAGTGAGAATTCAAATATATATAGTGAAGTTTATTATTCTTTTATAATCACTGGCTTTCAGTTTATCAATTACCTCAGTATATTTCCTAAATGTTTATATTTGATATTGAAGATTTTCGTATCTTTAGTCGAATATGGGCCCCACGTATTCAAACCACTGTTTTATTTACATTAAAAATGTAAATGTTTTATTCTGGTTATTTTAAACACTACCTGTTATGCATGTTTTTTGTTTTTTTTTTTTTTTTTTTTTTTTGTTTTGATTTTTGATTTTTGATTTTTGATTTTTCAACGTTTGAATAGTAAGATAATAATCGCAGAATAGTTCTCTGTTTATGAAGGTGGTAGTTCCAAAGACTCATGCTTGCAATGATGTTTCAGTATATATATTTAAGACCAGTTTAAGCCTTACAAAATATGACATATAATTTAATTCTTGATTGAAACTAAATCTTAGTTTTTGCATGCCAAATAAGACTCGTTTAGATGTACGGTACTAACAAGTGTCAATCTCTAGCCAGCGTTTATTTAATTTTCTTTTTCTCTATTGTTTCTTTCAGCTTCGATTTTACCAAATTGAACATTTTTATTTTTCAACACCACCTCCTTTTTTATTTTCTTCCTTCCTTTTGTCCTCTCACCACTCCATCTCAGACACCTTCCTTCAGCACTCGCCTTTTTCAACCTGGCACAAATCACATCGGAACGTCTAACGTCTACTTTGTATACACCATTATTTTAGATAAGCTACAGCTTGTCTTTTTTTTACGGTTTTTTTTTTTTTTTTTTTTTTTTTTTTTGTCTGGTCACCTTAACCCGCTATTTATTATATTATGAGCTACCCACCACGCTTAATGCCACCTCCAAATTATAAGTTGAACGAGCTCTTAGAAGCTATTAAACAAGAATTTGACTCCTTAACAAATGAAGCATCTTCGTTTAGAATTCATAAAGATGAGTTTGACAGGAAATTCAATCAACAAAATGCCGAAATGCAACAAATAAGACAAACTGTTGCTGAGCTAGAATTGCAGCATAGAAAAATGAAGGAACGATATGAAGATGAAATTGCTCGTTTAAAACGCGAATTAGACCTGCGTCAGATTCCTCAGCAAATACAGTCTCAGCCTCAACAACAGCCTGTTATTCAGAACGAACCATCCCATGCCCAACAACAACCTCCATCTTTGGGAAGAACTAACACTGGGGTTTTTGGTGGCATCATGTCAGGCCAACCTACTTCCTTACCTCAACAACAACAACCTCCTCAGTCGCAACAAACACAAATTCCACCACCTCAAGGTCCTCCCCAAGGAGCTTATCAATATCCTAATGGTCCGTCTGGTCCTAATGGATATCCTGCTAATGGTGCTCCAGCTCCAGCTCCTATTCAACCGCCTCAATCTAACACACCTGCTCCACCAGTAGCTGCAACACCCAACCCCAACAACAATTCTAATGCTTCAAACGGACTTCCTATTGCTCTTTCTCCAGGTTCCAAGAAAAGAAGTGAAGGAACACCAGCAGCTCCTTCAACCCAAGCTTCTCAAGCCTCTGCTCAAGGCGCCTTAGCTAATGGAGGCCAAAATTCTACACCTGCTACACCGGCACCACAAGCCCCTACACCAGCTCCTACAAGTCAATCTGATATGAATCAACTTGAACAGCAAGCATTGAGTCTAGGTAACATCTTCCCTGATTTTGAAAAAGTTGCACCCGAATTTAAGAAACAAAAAGATGATTGGTTTGTGATGTATAATGATAGAGCACCAAGAAGATTAGATGTTGAGCTTGTTCATTCTCTTGAACATCACAGTGTTGTTTGTTGTGTAAGATTCTCAGCAGATGGAAAGTATGTTGCTACTGGTTGTAATCGTAGTGCTCAGATTTACGATGTCCACACAGGACAGTTAGTCTGTAAGCTACAAGACGATTCAGCGGAACGCGAAGGTGATTTATATATAAGATCTGTTTGCTTTAGCCCCGATGGAAAGTATTTGGCTACAGGTGCAGAGGATAAAATCATTCGAGTTTGGGATATTAAAAATCGTCAAATCCGATATCTATTTCAAGGACACGATCAAGATATTTACTCATTAGATTTCTCTCGAAATGGAAGACACATTGCTTCTGGTTCGGGTGATCGAACTGTTAGAATGTGGGACATGGAGAGTGGACAATGCGTTCTCACACTCAGTATAGCCGACGGGGTGACAACCGTGGCAATTTCTCCTGATGGTCGATATGTAGCAGCAGGTAGTCTTGACAAAACAGTTCGTGTCTGGGATACCTCTACTGGATTTTTGGTAGAGCGTTTAGAGGCTCCAGATGGACACAAAGATTCTGTTTACAGTGTTGCATTCACACCTGACGGAAAGGATTTGGTTTCTGGATCGCTAGATAAGACCATTAAATACTGGGAACTTCAAGCACCACGCAATCTTCAATCTACACATAAGGGTGGGGTGTGCTCAAGGACGTTTGTGGGACATAAAGACTTTGTTTTGTCGGTGGCATCTACTCCTGATGGACAGTGGATTTTATCAGGCTCTAAAGATCGCGGAGTACAATTCTGGGATCCTAGAACATCTCAAGTACAATTAACTTTACAAGGACACAAAAACAGTGTTATCAGTGTTGCTCCTAGTCCTAGCGGAGGACTTTTTGCAACTGGCAGCGGTGATTGTAAAGCCAGAATCTGGAGATACTTTTCTGTCTAACATAATTTTTTTTTGATTTTGAATTATATATTTTTTCTGTGTAAAATAATGGATGGTTTTGTACCGTCTTTGGAAAGCTTTAGATTGGGGAAACAGGCTCTAATATATGCAAACTAACTAATTGATAAAGTTGAATGTGATCCAGACCTTTTTAAAAAAAAAAAAAAAAAAAAAATATAAAATAAAATAAAAATAAAAATAAAAATAAAAATAACAATGGGTAGACTTTTATTTCGTTTGTTCTAAATTTTTACTAATATATGTAATAATAATGATAATAATAATAATAGTAATAGTAATAATAAACAATTGAATAAAAGTAGGATAAAATGAACCTATCGTCTGATATACCTACATTTAGAATCTAAAAGCTAGACTATATATACTATCGACTGAAAATTACCTTTTCTAAAAACAAGTGAAATATTTATGGATTGTTTGATATATTTATTATGTTTACTAATTTTAGACAGAGGTTACAATTTGCTAAAACTTTAATGTTCATATAACAAAAATAAAAAACTGCAATTTTTTTTCGATACAAAATGAATTAATATATGCTTGTCAATGAAGACCTCAACACCTTTTCCATGAGTTTCCAAACAGCTAAAGATTATATATATATGAATAAAAGCATTAATGTATTATTTAAGAAGGCATTTTATTGACTGATTTGGTGTTTTAGTAGAAAAGAAAACAACAATAACGGTTCTAGAATGCATAGTTAGAGTCTGGTATAAATGGCGGGGCCTTATGTGGCAACCTTAACATATTTATAGTGGAAAGCAGGTTAATAATTAAACAAATGGAATTCTCGCATCAGCGCCGAGTACCGGGTTTATTGTTCCGTTTAGTCCAGATATAGCAGTTTGTGACCTATAACTTGTACTTGAGCATTTACGTATATAATGGAAGAATACATCCAGAAAGAAAACAAATATAACTTAACTCGGAAAGTTCGGGAGTACCGGTGCCTAGTCACGGAAACATACTAACTGGGCTCTTGTCTTGTATCTATTCCGTCAACATGTAGTACGTGTTAGTCTGCAAGCAAAGAAGGGGACACTTAGCTACTCTGCGCACTAGTGTGCTTGTGACGGGCCTTTGACTTGGCGGCACTCGGCACCTTACCTGCAGTCTTTAAAAGTGTTTGCGCGTGAGCTTCTGGTTGGCCAATTGCACCGTTGTGTATCTAAATAACCGATATTACTACCCATAAATATTTTAAGCTCAATGTTAAAAGTTCGAGAACTGTTCAATTCTGTTAAAAGGTCTCGTAGACTTGATGATGTACGTCTTTCTTTTTGTTGCACACTGAGAACTCCGTCACAAACCAAAGGCACTGATGCCACGGAACAGCTATAGCGTTGTTATGGGCTCTACTCAACTCAGCATCGAAATTTCTATTGATTTGCCTGCCTGTTTGTCTGGGTAATTGCCTCCTCGCGAGTCTTAGAAGATGTTGCCCTTCTTTCCGCTCCCACCAATACAACGCAAATATTTTTCTTATTTATTTCTTCCCCAGAAATTTAATTCTTCTTCTTCTTTTTTTCCCCTTCCAATCCACTCATCCGCCCTTCTCTTCTCTACTTTTACTCAAGAATTGTATTCAAGATGTTGAGATCATTTTCTCAGTCATCCCGTCGCATTAGTCGATCGGCCCTTAAATCAAAACTCCGTTCTACTTTGGGTGCCTATGTGCAGTCCAGTAAATTTGCAGTATGTTGCTTGAAATCCTTTCAATTTAACTTGTTTTATTTTTTTATTTGACTATTGTTGAAAGCTCATAATCTAACAAAAACAATCTATAGTCCAACTCTGACGATGTATTTATGCAATCTACGAACGCCAATTACATTGATGAAATGTATGCTGCCTGGAAAGAAGACCCAAAGAGCGTTCATGTCTCATGGCAAGTAAGTATTCTCTATTTTTTGATTGGTTGGTATTATCCCAACCTATTCCCTTGAATATGTAGTTTTTCATTGGCTTTTCAGGCAACCCCTAATATTAACACCTCACTGTAGTCATATTTCAAGAACGTGGAGTCAAATAGTCCAACCAGCTCTGCTTTCCAAGCTCCACCTACTATCGTTCCTAGTAATGTTACTGCTGTTCCCGGCGCTCTCCCTTCCGGATCCGGTGTTTCCAATGGTATTCTTGATCATTTAAAGATTCAACTTTTAGTTCGTGCTTATCAAGTTCGTGGCCACACAAGAGCTAAAACAGATCCTTTGGGAATTTCCTTCGGTTACTCCAAGGTACCACCTCCTAAAGAATTGACTCTTGAACACTATGGTTGGACTGAAGCTGATTTGAATCGTGAATTCACTCTCGGCCCTGGTATTTTGCCTAGATTTGCTACGGGTGGCAATGATAAGAAAACACTCAAGGAAATCATTGAAATTTGCGAAAAAACTTATTGTGGACCTTATGGTGTCGAATACATGCATATCCCTTCTCGTGAGCAATGTGATTGGATTAGAGAAAGAATTGAGATTCCACAACCCTACAATTATCCTGTAGATGAAAAGAGACGCATTTTGGACCGTCTTATCTGGGCTGTTTCATTTGAGGCATTCCTTTCCAGTAAATTCCCCAATGACAAGCGTTTTGGTCTGGAAGGTGCTGAATCTACAATTCCTGCAATGAAAGCTCTCATTGATTCTTCAGTTGAAGCTGGTGTTGAGGATGTTGTTATTGGTATGCCACACAGAGGTAGACTTAATATGCTTTCTAACGTTATCAGAAAGCCTAATGAGAGTATCTTTTCAGAATTCAGCGGTTCTGCCTCTTTTGACACTGGTAGTGGTGATGTCAAGTACCATCTTGGTGCTAATTATCAAAGACCTACTCCTTCAGGAAAGAAGGTTAATCTTTCTTTGGTTGCCAATCCTTCTCATTTGGAAGCTGAAGACCCTGTCGTTCTTGGTAAGACTCGTGCCATCCAGTTTTACAAGGGCGATGATGGAAAAGGCAACAAAGCTATGGGTGTTCTTCTCCACGGTGATGCTGCCTTTGCCGGTCAAGGTGTTGTCTTTGAGACTTTTGGCTTTTTGAATCTTCCAGCATACAGTACTGGTGGTACTGTTCATGTTATCGTGAATAACCAAATTGGTTTCACCACAGATCCAAGATTTTCTAGATCTACCCCTTACCCCTCTGATTTGGCTAAGTCAATTGATGCTCCTATCTTCCATGTTAACTCCGATGATATGGAAGCTATGCACTTTATTTTCAATCTTGCTGCTGAATGGAGATCTACTTTCAAGAGTGATGTTATCATTGATGTTGTTTGCTACAGAAAGCATGGTCACAATGAAACTGATCAACCCTCTTTCACTCAACCTCTTATGTACAAGAAGATTTCTGAAAAGACAAATGTTTTGGATCTTTACTCCAAACAGTTGATAGAAGAAGGTTCTTTCACTCAAGAGGATGTAACTGAGCACAAGAAGTGGGTCTGGGACATGTTGGAGTCTTCATTCAAGAACTCTAAGGATTATGTTCCTACAGGTAAAGAGTGGCTTGCCTCTGCTTGGGATGGATTCAAGACACCAAAAGAACTTGCAACTGAAATCCTTCCCCATCTTCCAACTGCTGTTGAAGAGCCTGTTTTGAAGAGAATTGGTGAAGTGATTTCAACTCCTCCTGAGGGTTTCCACGTTCACCGAAATTTGAAGAGAATTTTGAACACTAGACTAAAGACTGTTACTGAGGGTAAGAACATTGACTGGTCTACTGGTGAGGCTCTTGCCTTTGGTTCATTGCTCAAGGAAGGTTATCATGTTCGTCTTTCTGGTGAGGATGTTGAGAGAGGTACATTCTCTCAACGTCACGCTGTTTTGGTGGACCAAGAAACTGAGGAGCATTACACTCCTTTGCAACATGCCTTCCCTGGTGAGCAAGCTCAAATCACTATTTCCAATTCTTCCCTTTCTGAATACGGTGTAATGGGTTTTGAATATGGTTATTCCTTGACAAACCCTGATGCTCTTGTTATTTGGGAAGCTCAATTTGGTGATTTCGCCAACACTGCTCAAGTAATTATTGACTTGTTCATTGCTGCTGGTGAAACTAAGTGGCAACAACGTTCTGGTCTTGTGCTATCTTTGCCCCACGGCTTTGACGGTCAAGGTCCTGATCACTCTTCATCAAGACTTGAAAGATTCTTGGAACTTTGTAATGAAGACCCAAGATATTTCCCTTCTGCTGATAAGCTCAATCGTCAACACCAAGATGCTAATATGCAAGTAGCATATCCTACGACTCCTGCCAATCTCTTCCATTTGCTCAGAAGACAGATGCACCGTCAATTTAGAAAGCCTCTTATTTTGCTGTTTTCCAAGTCTTTACTCAGACACCCATTGGCCAGATCTTCTTTGGAAGACTTTACTGGAGAATCTCACTTCAAATGGGTCATCGAGGATGATGCTCATGGTGTAACCATTGGTCCTAAGGAGGAGACTAAGCGTCTTATTCTTTCTACTGGTCAAGTCTTCACTGGTTTGACCAAGGCAAGAGAAGCTAACAATGTCAAGGATGCTGCCTTCCTTAGAATCGAACAACTTCATCCCTTCCCCTTTGCTCAAATCAGAGACGCTATGAACAGCTATCCCAACCTAGAGGAGATTGTTTGGTGTCAAGAAGAGCCTCTTAACATGGGTGCTTGGGGTTATGCTTCTCAAAGATTGGCCACTACCTTCAAGGCTACTGATAAATATGCTGACATTCCTCTTAGATATGCTGGCAGAGATCCTAACAGTGCTGTTGCTACAGGTAGTAAAAAGGCCCATCATGACGAAGAAGAGGCTTTCCTTAAGGACGCTTTGAAATACTAAGTACTATTTGGGAGTATTTTTGAAAGTTGGGGTTTATGAAGGAAAGATAAGTAAATAAACAAAAAGTAAAACATAATTTATGATAATTGAAGTATACAATGATAGTATTTATCACATTTTCTTTTGATTTTGTCTTAAGTGAGTTTGTCTGTTGGTGTTTTTCTCAAGTAAAAACTTGGTGGTTTATATTCTGAAAATGCACCATATGAACTGCAAATATCTCTGGTTGTAGCGTATATATATATATATATTTTTTTTTTGATGGGTAGTAAGACTAGAATAATTTATGAGATCAAAGCTTATATTGGAGAATACCTCACGGTTGTATGATCCTGGTATACTATATTTTAAATATAAAAATCAGTTAAGTTTCCAATCCGGTTTAACTAGTGAAAGTTGTATATTTTCTAGCATGGCAAAAACTTGTATGAATATTCTTATATAAAACCAGCTCCCAACATTCAAGTTTCTGTTAGATGATTGAATATTGACAGAATTTATTCTTAATTGTATATAAGTAATATTATACCATTTTTATATTCAACTGTTTTTGCACAGATATTATTTAAAGTTATCAGTTGACAGTTTTTCCTGAAAGGATATCATTGCTTACTGCTACGAATAATCAAATTGTTTAGTATCGAAACTTTTCAGGTACCACTAAGTAGTTTACAATGTACAGAGACATTTACATATTGCATTCTTAAAAAGTAAATGAATAAATTAACATGTTTCTGAACTGGTTTCATATGTACAAAACATATAAGCTACAATTTATAGTTTATTAAGTAGCGCATTGCAATGTTAGAATATCTAAATATGATTATACTAATAATTTCTAAATTGTTATTAATATTATTAATATGAATTTATATTATTTTGAATTAGAGCTACAAATCTTTCAATAATTATTGAATTGTTTTTAGTATATTTTTATTATCATCATTCAAGATTAATTTAATGAGTTCTCATTATAAAACTTAAAGCTCCATACTTTATCAAGTAGAGCTCAAAAACAAACAAACAAGCCGTATTCTATCATAAGAGGAAACCCAGCCAAAACCGTTTGAGATGTTTTTGTAATTTGATAACCGTCGGAACTATCAAAAAGTTGCTATTTAGTATAATTTATTACTGAGCAGATACAATTTTCAATCATCAACCGAGATGTTTTTTTTTTCTTTCTTTCTTTGTATGTAATCGGCTGTCGTTTTAAGCAAAATCTACTATTATCATAATTTGCAAAAAATTGAAACGGCTTAATAAAATATTTGAATTTCACAGCAATACAATTTTTGTATCAAAACGCAATGCGAATAGTGTGAATATATGGTGTAATCAAAACGTCTATGAGACTGCTATAAAAAAATGAAAAAAAATGCTATGATTTTTACAAATCAAAAGATGACATTTACACTTCAACAAATATGCTGGTAGTAGATTAAAAAAAAAAAGAACCTGATTTTTATGTTGGAAATTAGTCCTGCAAATGCAGCATATTCGAATATAAACACGAGACTTTATTATTAGTATTTTTTGGAAAAAGCTTACAATCATATGCTTAATTTCAAAATTTAGATTCTGGTTTCAAAATGCCATCTAAACCTTTTTAGAGGAGTACACTTTGATATATATACATAGGAACTTTTTTATTTTTTGGTTTCAATTGATTAGCTTAAGGGTATTTCAGATAAAAACCATCTTTAAAGCATGTGCTACTATCTGCTGTAGTCTGCAATTGTACTTGATGTCAATGTTAACGAAACATGAAAAAAAAAAAAAAAAAGAACGAATGGAGTATACATATTTATCGCTTCACCGAATATTCTCACTAGCTTGAAAAAAAATGAACCTGCCCATTTCTTTCCCACCACGCCACTACATTATTACATAGAGAAAGCATTTGAGTTATAAAGATTGACGAAATCCCTATTATTGTATATATATATATATTCCTCGCAAGTTAATTTACCCCTCGCCTCAAATATTAACCCAGTTTTTGTATTTTGCTATCCGGATAGTATATTTCTGATGTCGAAACTATTTAAATCCCCATTATTCTCGAAATCTTCAATTTCTTCATATTCAATTGTCACTAAGCGTTCGTTTTCAACTGGAAAAATCATCATGTCTACTATTCCCAGTTTCCAGAAAGGATTTACTTATAAATCAGACAGAACTAATCTTGTCTTAAAAGAACTCCCAGTACCTAAGCCAGGACCTGGAGAAATTCTTATCAAAGTTGCAGCTTCAGGTGTATGTCACTCAGATCTTCATATTATAGATGGTACATTACCTTTCCCTGGAGAGCTAGTTCTGGGGCACGAAATTGCCGGCACAGTTGTTAAACTTGGTGAAGGTGTAGATCCTAAACAATATCCTGAAGGGGATCTTTTTGCCGCCGTTGGTGTCAACCCTTGTGGATCATGCCAGGTATGTCGCAGTGGTAAAGACAATTTATGTACTTCCACTACTCGTAACTATTTTGGTATTGGAGCTCCAGGTGGATATGAGCAATACCTGATTGCTTCTCCAAGAAATTTGATCAAAGTGCCTGATGGCGTGAGTCCAGAAATTGCCGCCGTTACTACTGATGCAGTTTTAACTCCATACCATGCTTTGAAAAAAGCTGGTGTCAACGGTTTGTCTAGAGTTTTAATCATTGGACTGGGTGGTCTTGGAATCAACGCAGTTCAGATTGCAAAAGCCTTTGGTGCTCATGTTACTGCATATGACCTTAAAGAGTCTTCTCGTCAACTAGCCAAATCTCTTGGGGCTGATGAGGTTCTAGAAAACTTAACTGCTGAGTCTGAATGCGGTGAATATGATGTTGTTGCTGATATTGTTGGTATTCAAACTACATTCTCTATTGCAGTAAACCAAGTTAAATCAGGTGGAGTTGTGATGCCTATTGGATTGGGGTCACCTACGCTTTCATTTCCCACCTCACCTGTTTGTTTTAAGGAGATCAGAATCTTGGGCTCTTTCTGGGGTACATCGTTAGATTTATTAGAAGTTTTTGAACTTGTTTCTCAGGGAAAGATTAAAGCTCAAATTGAAACTGGCAAATTTAAGGACCTTGACAGCATTTTAAAGAAGCTTCAAAACGGAGAAATAAAGTCAAGACTTGTCTTAACAGATTTTGATGATGTTGACTAGGTTTCTATTTATACCAAATATTATTTAAATAAATAAATTAATTTGTTTGTTTGGTTTTTTTTTTTTTTTTTTTTTTTTTTTTTTCATATAGAATTTTATATCACTAGAATTGCTTTATCACGGTAAAAATTAACAATCTAATTGAAAAATTTCCACTTTATTTTATGTGAATATGATATTTAATTAATTGATATTAGATGATTACTAAAATAGTAATTTGTCACATCCTATTTAAGAATGTTATAATGGCTAAAACTATACCAAAATTATATAGTTTGGTTCAGAAATAATAAGTGATAAACAAAAGAGGTTTATTAGCTATAAGTGTGCCATGATTGTCAAGGCTTTTACAAAAATATGATATGCTCATATTCTTTGAAGTGTTAAACTAGCAAAATTCAAAATAATGGTGTTTCGACGAGTTGTAGGTATAAAGTAGTAATAGAAGGCAAAACTTTGCCCTATTTACACACTACCTACTTCTGTATTGATCGGCTTTCGTATATTTATGACCCATTGGTCTTCTAAAAGTTCAGTAGCACTAGGACGTTTGACGGGATTTATTTCCAAGGCACGTTGCAAAAATCTGAGACCAAAAGGACTAAGCTGCTCAGAGGTTGGAAATGCTGGTTGCTGACCTGCGGCAATATGATACATGATTGCCCATTCATTATCCAAGTTGGCCCACGGTCGTCTTCCAGTTGCCATTTCAAGCACGCAACACCCCAATGACCAAATATCAATTTTGGAGCTTTCAGTACCACCTGTAGCACCTGTTATCACCTCTGGAGACATATACATCGGAGTTCCGGTTAGCGAGTTAAGCTTAGCATCATCTGTGTTAGGTTGAATCGAAGCACTTCCAACTCCTCCCCGCCGAGTTCGTCCACTAGTCGCAATTACTTTCGCTGCGCCAAAATCTACAAACTTTATAACTCCATTATGATCCAAAAGAATGTTTTCAGGCTTTATATCTCTGTGAATGACTCCTTTACCATGAAGATACGATAAACCCTCTAGCATTTGAACCGTATAAACCTGAATAACATTTTCCTCTTCAATTCTACCATATTCTAGTTGCTTAGCTAGCGATCCACCTTGACAGTATTCCATAAATATAAACACCCTATCACGGTGAACTTCAACCCCTCTGTATTCGACAATGTTAGGATGTCGTAACATTTCAAGCACTGTCATTTCATCTTTTATAGATTTCAGTACCTGCTTCATACTTTGTGCATCTTGCATTCTAATTTCTTTTACAGCCATCACTGAGCCGGAATCCAAGTCGACTGCTGCATAAACAGACCCAAATGATCCACCTCCAATAAACCTACCCTGCTGCCATCTAAAAGAGCTATGGACAAAATTAGAAGATAGAAAAGTTAGAAGTTCCGCATTATCATCAGTTTCATCAATAACTTTTCCCATATTTTTTTCAGATTTCATATTGGCCTCTAAGGCTTCTAAACTTTTCATTACATGAAGATGAAACTCTTGAATTAGTTGGACATCATCTTTTTCCTTTATCTCAGGGGTATTTTGTTTTTCCTCCCTTTTCAAAACAAGTTGTGATCGTTGTGCCCGCGATCTAGCCCCCATTATATCAAAATGAGATATAAGAAGTGACATACATCCAGCAACTTTCATACGGAGTTTAGTAAATTGTTCATCAGTAATTGCAACGATATTAACGCCTCTTGTCATGACCATCGTAAATTCAATAGCAAGAACAGTCCATCGAAACACTTTTGGATCAGAGGGCTCACAATCATCACAGTTGAAGCTGAGCCATTCGATACACATATTTATTAGCCTTATAGCAAGATGACCTCTCCTAGACCCATTCATAATGTTGATTCCTCGTTGTCCAAATTCTCTAGCAAACACAAATAGATTTTGTACCACTTCAGGGTGTGTTTTAAACATATACCGAAATCTTTGCAAATCATCAATTACTGCAACCGCAATTCTAAAAAGCATTTTACGCATTTTGGCCAGTTCTTGATTGACATTTGGAAGACTTGAAACGGGTTCAGTTACATTGTCAAAAATGTCCTTGCTCTTGGTTAGAGCAGTAAGCCGGTCATGAGCAACTTTTAAATTTCCAGTTCCTCCTTCAGATACAACCCTGATTTTTCCTGGTTTGACGTCCATTGGTGAGTAAGGTATTGAAATTTCAACTATATCTCCCTCCCAGGCAAGAGGTTCTTTAATGGCACAAAGTATAATATACTTTGTAATTGAATTGTGGTTTTTGGTAATTTGTAGACTACCATCCAAGGGCATTATAGAGTATCCTCTAAGTAGCGATTTGATCGCTTCGGTATCGCCTTTAAGCAATGGATCTGCAATTACATATATACCATCTGTCTCTAAAGTACCCGTATACACTAGAAAATGATGACTTTTCTTTAAAGCATCCATAAATCGTTTTAACCTCAAGTTGGTAAATGAAAATTCTAATGAGTTTTCATATTTTAGTGAAAGAAGCCTATAAGAGATGTGTTAGTAAGGTCAAAATAAGTAATTTGAAGTAGAGATATTTACTTGTAAATTCTGAGTAGCTTTCGTTGGGCTTTTCGAACTCTTTCTGTAGTATGTGTATACCAACGTTCGACTTCAATTTTATTGGAGTCTGAAGGTGTGTTTTTTGTTTGAAACCTCCAATAGCTTAGAAGTCTGGAGCACATCTTTGTGACAAGCAAAGATGACATGTTTGCTACTAATATATCACCACCATCAACACAGTTTGCAACTCGTTCAAGAAAATGAAAATGAGCTTCAAATTTATCAATTTCCTTAATCCCTATATGAGATTGGCCTCCTGGAAGATCTAATTTGTTTTTAGATAAAGTGAAAAGAAAGTCTACACAATTCAATAAAATTGCATCAAACTTGGGATCTGGCTTATATTTGATCCAATCAATATCCTGTATCGGAGCAGTGTACTGGACATTTCTTTCTTTGACTAATAGTGCAATATTTAAATATAACGACAAATCCTCAATAGTCTGATCAATAAGCATAGGTGTAGGTTTGTTCATTTTTGCTGCATATACTAACCGTTGGCTTACTAGTTCTTGAATAAGTTGAATAGGAAACATCATTAATTTGAGTAAACCTTCTTTGTGAACAGGCAGTCCTATTTTTTTAAACTCTTTAAGATATTCAATGTGACCCTCCCTAGCACGAGCAATGACTGGACCAATTGTTAGTTTTATCTTCTCGTCAAATATTTTCATAAGATCTTCTTGTTTAATAATTCTATCTACAAGAGAGTTGGGCTCAGCCATTCCTGAAGTCTTTCCAACATCAGGTGGGAGAGTGGGATCAGTAGTTTTGTTACCTGTCCACGCCTGAAGTAGTTTAATTTCTCTATTAATCCATTCTGTTATAGTTAACCAAGTAGTAAGTGCTTCAAGGTGCTTTTGAAAATCAGGATCTCTGTATAGTGCACTTTTCATTTTCATTATTTGCAATGACTGCCAAAGTTGCTCACAATATTCAAGCTTAGATAAAACTTCAGTGACTTCTTTAACTGTAAGTTCAAGATTAGTTGGATCTGAGACTTTGAAATCCATTATTTCATGTAGCTTCGCTTCGGACGATACCCGAGCGTTTTGAACAACTCTCTTTTGCTCTTCGAAAGACCTTCTACACATTCTTGCTCTCAGCTCCATCCACAGATCATCTTCCTTCATAGACATGGATACATCTGTATTTTTCTTAAGTCTAAGTTTTTCTAACCGCACAACTTCACCAGTAATAACTGATGCTAGCATTGCTTGCCATTCCAGTCTTTCAGGTAGACTTTCATCGTTTTCCATTTGTTCGTGGTTATATGACGCCTCTAAAAATGGGTAGTTCGTCACGTTGTCAATGTACTCATCATCAAAGCTGGTCCCAACTCCACCAAATCCAAGAGCATCCCTTGGAAAATCGAAGTCATCTTCTGTCTCAGAGTCAATATCCGAAGGTGTAGCAGTAGTCGGGTTTGATAAAGACATCGAACTTTTTGTAATGGAAAGGTCAATAGAACTAGCCGCACCAAGCTTGGGGCTGATAATATTGATAGACTGCGATCGAGTGGTTGAAAATGTCTCTCTGCGCATTGTTGTAGCTAAAGATGATGTCGTCATGACGTTTAAAAAAGCTGCGGATACGTAAAGATAACAAAATTTTCATGTGCTAGTTAAAAGATGTGAAATGTAGAATTTTACAGCTTTAATCTAGATATCACAGATATTTTCTGAGACGCGTATTATTGAGCAAAAAGACCAGCTTTTTCTTGAATAGTATCTCCCTTAATGGAATCAGATTTATCAGATGAGTTTTTCGGCATAAATCCGATCGTATAAAAAAAAGAGTTCAAATTGTAGATTGGTTATGTATATAGGTTGACAGTACCTAAGTCAATTAGTAGGTGTAGCAGATTTAAGAAAGTTTTGCTATATCACTTTAAACTGGTATTGCTCCTGGTAGCTTTAAGGCTTAAGTAAATGAATTCACGTGACACAAATGGGTCATTTTTTTTATTGGAGGAAAATCATTTTTCAGTTTTCATTAATATCTCTTGTTGTAATTTTATTTCATAGCATAAGACATATATATGTGTTGATTTTTTTTATATACTGAAATTAGAAAAAGTTAAAACAATTTTAATGCTAATTCTCACAACTGCTTCAGTGAATAACATATATACTGCTTTTTATAAAAAAATGGCAGGATACAATGAC
Source organism: Geotrichum ghanense (nom. inval.) (assembly GCA_022023575.1). Taxonomy (NCBI): domain Eukaryota; kingdom Fungi; phylum Ascomycota; class Dipodascomycetes; order Dipodascales; family Dipodascaceae; genus Geotrichum; species Geotrichum ghanense (nom. inval.). The sequence goes on along the minus strand of JAKKCX010000003.1, from coordinate 487,786 downwards.
CAATCTCTACGTGATTGAATGTCCATATGTTTTTAACCCCAAGCTATTGGCAGGTTCCAACCTTTTTGTAAAATATTATCAAGAAAATGAAAGAACAAACAATGAATCCGCATGATACTTTGAACCCATACTTGTAGTGAGGTGCTTGCTTTGCGGGCCAAAGAACAATAACCATCCAGGCTTCGTTTGCATAAGATATCAATACTGCAATTGCCGTTATCAATGCTCTTCGTTCTGGAAACTCTTTCCATACCCTTGCCATCCAAGACATCAATATGGGAGTCACTGATGTGGCAGAAAATAAGATTATATATGCAGAAAATTTAAATGCATAAGATGGGGGCCAAGCTGCAAGAACAGCTAGAGCAAAGGCTGTAAGAATTAACTGCCATCCAACAAGCCAGTGTCCTTTGCCCGTCATATCAGAAAGTCTACTGTAAAACAGCACAGCTATCATTTCAGTTCCATATCCTATCATAGGCATAAGATTAACTTGCTCAACGTTGTACATTGGTGTTACACCGTCTTCTAAAGTCATTGATTTGATGAACAAGTTGAAATAGTGTGTTGCCTTTTGAGACAATGATCTGAATCCGTATACTCCAAGGAACAACCATACTCTGTAGTCTGAAAGTACATGCTTGAATGTAACTAGTCTGAAATCTGCTTTAGTTTCTCTGCCAACTCTCTTCATTCGGCCTCGTGCAACTTGTAAGTCATGATCATTCATCCACAAAGCTCCCTTTTCGGTATCAGGAATTGCAAAATGGCCTATTAAGGAAATTACAATTGTCATAATTCCATTTATCAAAAACATCCATCTCCAACCAGCAATACCGTGAGCACCGTTCAAATTCTTGTACAACGCGGCTTGCAAAGCACCTGCAACCATGTTACCTGCAGAGCCTGCCACGGCAAAAAAAGCTGCACGAGTAGCAAACTCAGTCGGAGTATACCAATTCATGAAAATTGTTATCATACCAGGCCAGGCTGAAGACTCTGCCGCACCAATAATAAACCTGAGTCCATACATAGTTTCAATATTTTTCACAACAGCACAAATAGCTGTTATTGCTCCCCATAATAATTCAAGGGGAGGAAGCCAATGATTTGGTTTGATTTTGGTTATCACTATTTGGGAAGGGATAAGAAATAATGCATAACCAATAGTAAAAAACGTTGCAAGGTAATTTAACTCATTACCATACATGTTAAGCTATTTCCTGTTAGTTAGGTCAAAAAAAATCCGTTCAAATTACTTACATCTTCTTTCATACCCGAAACATAGGCGTTAAGATAGTTTGACTGATCGATACTTTTAATCAAATGAGCCAAACAACCATATGACATTAGCACCAAATCAAGTTTTCTTAAAAATCTGCGCTCTTCTGGAGTTGATTCTAAACGACTTTGAATTGCCGGAGCAAAGAGCTTTTTGAATCTTAATGAAAGCTTTTGCTTCCAAGATAGATTTGAATACCCAAGTTCAGTACTTTCCTCATCAAAAGAATCTGTACATTCAGAAACTTGAACAACTTTTTCAGTGTAAAGTTCCTTCTTTTCCTTTCTAGGCGAGGGGATAGGATCAATATCAGTTGCTGAAGACATTATGAAGAAATGTATAAAATAATCTTTGAGTATTAAAGTTCGGGCTGATAACTGCTAGGTGGTTTGTAGTTAGCCTTGACCTGTCCTAGAGTAAAAAAATTCAACCGTGTTTTTATTGGAGTTGATGTATTCAACAACTATGAAATGGGCTGGATCTCCAAACTATATATACTCATTTTTTTTCTTGTTTTCGTTGAAAGTACTTATCAACTTCGATATAAGACCTTAAATTGCATTAAAGGAATGATCTGACTTCTAAACAGAACTTCAATTTACATTATATTTAACGACTAACTAACTGTTCCACATACTGTTCCATTTTTACTTTTTTTCTGTCATGTATCAAAGCCACATAGTTATATGCTGGAGTAATCATCATTGACATTCTAAGTCCAAAAACATTCTAATAGCCGGTTTAATTACATTTTCCATCATTTTTCATGCAAATTTTTCTATACTGATGCAAACATTTACAATAATATAATACATGCTTTGTGTCTTTTATAATAGCTTGACTTTCAATTTTTTTCCACATTTCAACGCTCCGATACACTGTGTTGTTTGACTAACTGAACCAACTTACTTTACTACAACTATTAAAATGAATTTGACTTCTATTATTTTGCTTTCTAAAACAGAATTAAAATTACCGAAGCTGCTTGCAAATACGCTTTTGATCTGTGACTTTGATTCATTTATATAATATAATCTATTCTTATAGATTATTTTTGTAACAAAATATATTTTATTACTCATTTATCATACTCTGAAAGCAAAAATTATTATATGAAAAACTTTTTTGCTAAACTTCGAGATTAAGAAACTGTCAGTATCTGTTAAACCAAAAACATTTTTATTTTATTTTAAATGTTGGTTCTAATAACTTAAACGTTGTACAATTTTGCATAGTAAGTTTTATACATTTTAGTTCAAAGCAAAGTGAGATTTACTGCACTTCTGATTAGTATGAATACGCCCCTCATGAGATTCAGTATAAGTTTTCGAGAATCTAAAAACTATTGTAACTCTTAGATAGACTTACTTTCTTTAATTGCTTTATACTTTGAAAGCAATCTTTTGATAATTTGAACCTCTCTGTAATCAATTATCTTGTTGCATTCAAACATTTTCATTTTTTTTCATCTATTCACAGTGATACTTGAAAAGCAATTTAAAAAATATAAAAATATAAAAATTAGATAAATTATATTAAATTTGTATATCCAAATAATAACGAAAAAATAAAAAAAAACAAAGATTAATACTAAAATTAACAAGGTAGTTTGCACTACATAATTTTACAGGCGTAATATGTGAAAAGATCATCCTGAAATTAAGGTAGTTTTTTCTTAGCTATGATTTTAATATATTAAATTTTACAGATGTCATCAGTTAATAATATTCATTTTCAACCTACATTACACCATAGAGATAAAGTACATTTTAGTATTTAAGGATCAGCCACATTAAAATGATATCACGCTAATACTTGGCTGGGTAAATTTGCTGAAAATATTAAGATACAGCTGATGAAGTAGATATGTAATTCTTGAATTTTCTAATTTCTTCTAGATATACAGTAGAGTATCAATTTAACTTGTGTTATTTGCGTTTTGTCGAAAGGACTCCCAAATTATCAAAAACAATGTAATAATACTTTAGTTTTAAAGAGAATTTAGTAGTAGCACTATTTAGGAAAAATGTCCATCATTATTTAATAAAACATCGAGCTCTGTATCTTAACTATTAATTTTCATTAGAACTATTACAAGTTTCAAAACGAGTTAAGTGGAATGAGTGGGCTACTATATTCAAAAAATCATCGTCAAATTTTCATTATGTAAATGTCAACGTAATCATAACCATAAACCTTCAATATCAAAATTTGGTTCTGGAATCATGAAAAAACCTCAATTGTATTACCTGGTCACTAGCAAATTAGTAAAAAAATTCTCTACGATTCATCTGAGCTAAAATCATCTCAAAAAAGTGCTATAGGCGTTGAAACTTCAGAAACGGTTTTCTATATAGAATAAAACTTGATTGCATTAATATGTCAAATTGGAAGACCGAAATAGAAAAAAAAAGACAAGAGATAGCAGATCTAACTCCAAATCATTGGTTGGTCGACGATGCAGAAGTAAGCTTTGAAGATTCACTGACTCAAAAGTTATCTTTAAAAGAAAAAGATATAACTGAGAAATTTACCGTTACTTCATTGTCTGAAGCAATTCGTAATCGGTCTTATACAGCCGTTGAAGTGGTGACAGCGTTTTCAAAACGAGCTGCGCTGGTTAATCAATATACCAATTGTTTGACAGAGGTAAACTATGAATCTGCATTAAAACGAGCAGAATATCTGGACACTCTTGACTCTCCACTTGGACCATTGCATGGAATTCCTATCAGTGTTAAAGATTCATTTGAAGTATCAGGACTGATAGGATCCCTTGGTTGTGTTTCGAGATTGAATAGTGCTAAATCTACTCACAATTCTCCATTAGTTCAAATGCTCCTTGATCTTGGAGCTGTTGTTCATGTCAAGACCAATATTCCCCAGGGGATTGTTACTTCTGATTCACATAATAATGTGTTTGGCCGCACATTGAATCCCTATAATAGGGCAGAATGGTCAGCTGGTGGATCTTCTGGTGGCGAAGCTGTACTCATAGCTTTAAGAGGCTCTTTGCTCGGAATTGGTACAGATCTTGGAGGATCAATTCGTATTCCAGCTTGGACCTGTGGGGTATATGGTTTTAAACCTACTACGAATAGATTGCCATATTCGGGAATAATGTCAACTGGAATTGATCAGGCAGATTTGGGTGTAATTGCATCTGCTGGCCCATTATCTACAAATTTGCAAGACATAAACTTTTTTATGAAAACAATTATTGATCATAAGCCCTGGGTTGGTTACGACTCGTTGGCACTTCCAATGACTTGGGATCAAGAAATAAACAAAACAAAGCGGTCAAAAGCATTCATAAATGAAAATACAAAGCTTGTAGTTGGCTTAATTCTTGAAGACGATCAATATCCCGTGGATAGTGAAGTTCAGCAAAACATTCAAAACATCAGTTTCAAACTTACAAACGCTGGTCATAAAGTTATTCAACTGCTACCTGGGGCTTACCCTTCGTTTCGTAATGTTTCGCACAATATCGCATTTCCACTTTTAGATATTGACAGCGAGAGAACATCATTGAAAACTATTGCTAGTGGAAATGAACCATTAGTTCCTTCAGTCAAAAAAAATCTACATGGTTGCTATCACCCGGAGTCGAAAACCTTTGACGAAAGTGAAGAATTGTATATTTCTGAGGTTGTCACTCGTGAGGTACAATTTAATCAGTTCTTAGAAGTCAACAAACGAAAGCTGGCTGCTAGGAAAGCCTGGATTGATTCATTATATACTCAAGGTATCGATGTACTAATCCTTCCCTGTGCAGCTCAGTTTGCACCATCTTTGGATACTTATACAGAACTACCATATACAAACAACTGGAATGCTTTGGATTTTCCTGCAATTAGTATTCCTACTAACAGAAATAAATTGACAAAGGTAGATTGTGGAGTAAAACCTAAAGGAATTCAAATTGTTGGAACTTATTATAATGACGAGGGAGTATTAGCTGCTGCTACAATTATTGATAAAATAGCAAACTCTGAGTAATTTTTAGCGAATGTCATGATTTTTTCTTTTAGAAGTAGTATATATATTAGTGTGTCAAAACTTGAAAATCTGATCATAGTGTAAGAAACGAAAATAATTATAAAAAAATAATAACAAAAATGAAGGCATATTCATGCTTTACTGGGAATAAAAATCAAAGTCACTTTCTTTTCGAGCTTCTTAGCTAGGATCATAATCAGTTAAAACTAATGAGTCCAAGCTGGAAATAGCGTTATGTTGGAAAGCCATTGAGTCTTTGATAAAAATTTAGAAAAGCATCTTTTTGAGAGAAGGACTATATGATATTGGAAAATACTTAGAATACCCGTTCGAACACTAATTGATTTTTTGATAGTTGAACAACTTAGAACGAGTATCCTATATAATAATTTCAAACATCTGTAGTAACCATGGTAGCTTTATTTTTCTATAGTTTCTACAAAATATACTAAAATAATATTCCTTCAATATGGCTAAAAAAAACTGACCTTATAGCCAAATTTTTTTAAAGCTATACGAACTATCAAGCGTTCAACAAATATATAGTATTATAAAAAATTCTACATACGGACAATATGTACTTTTTTATGCTAATTATGAAATGTTATGCGAAAAAACTGAAGAATCAATACATCCTTCCTGTCACTTTAATTTAGAACTTAAAACTTATAGACTGTAATCCCGACAACATGAATGTTTGCCAAAAATTCTTATCATCTTTTTCTTTTAATATCAACAATTCAAAGTTGAGAAATCTTTGGATATTCAATTTTCAAACATGAATACGCAAATAAACAGTTCATTAGAGCTTTTATATCCTTCGTTTCATCAATTTCCGAATGATATATATACAGAAACCTCCGGACTGATCATGCAGTCGAAGCAGCTTTTAGGAGTCTTAAAACCGACAGAAGAAGTAGCTAGAGTATTTATTTGCACTTTAATAGCTACAGAAAAATATGAAGTATCGCTTAATCTTTCAGCTCCAGATCTGAAAAAGTCACCGGTACCTCCTAGAGTTCTTACGAAACTCATACAATTATTTCGAGACTCTCTTAGACCAGGATCTGGAATAGTTGGCTCTTCTCCAAAAAAAAGCCCTAGAAAACGAAAGATAGTGGAATCTCCGCGTGTCTCAAAACCAACTAATATTAACGTCACAAGCCATCAAGATATTGCAAAAATTGCACAGTCTACTGAAACTGCAATTCAAGTATCAACATCTCCAAAAAAAAAGGTTAAGTATACACGAGGAGGCCCCAAATCAGGGGATCCTAAGAAATCGACTGTTATTCAAATTTGCACTGCAATGGGAATTGCACCTAGTTCTATTGAGGCTATCATAAAAAGTTATAAACAAGGATGCAATCTTGTAAAGGATAGATGGGGATTGCTTTGCGGAATAATTGTAGTGGTAGCACGAAAATCACATCCAAATTTATTTGATAATGGACATAAAGGATTTTACAACAAACTAGTTAGAATATCTCATAAAAGCATGACTATTGAGAAGCTAGAAGAGTGGGTTGAATGGAGTAGTCAGATTGTAACTGATCAAAGCTGGATTAAGAGAGTGACCGATCCTAACAGTATTGATGCAACTTACAAAGTAAAGAATAAGAAGTATTCGAGTGGAATAGGAAATATGATTACCGGTCCAATGTCTTTCAGTAATGAGAAGAAAATTCAAGACTATGAACTGTGGTGTTCCAATATTCGCAAACAGATTAAGAGTTAACAGAATTATTATGACATTCAAACTTTCATATTTTTACATAGCATATATACAAACGAGTTACATTTTCTGGGCAGATCTAGGCATATGGCAAGAGCCTCTTGAGCTTTCGTAAATGGTTTCCCTCTCCAGCACCTTTAGCATGAGCATTTCCTCTTAAATTTGAAATGACCGAATTACTCCAACTAACGTTTCCGTGATTATGTGAAGCTTTGCCCTGAACAAAATTAATAACTGATATCTAGAGAATACAAGTGAGAAATCTTACCCTTTTGTAACCACCATTTCCCATTTTTCTCCAACGTTTAGCAGCCCCCTTATGTGTCTTGAGTAGGGTTCTAACTGTGTCTATAGTAGCAGGTCTTTGAGTTTGAAAAGTTGAAGCACATGGTGTCATGGTAGACGTGGCTTGAGTTACAGCTCTAGTAGCCGAAACAGAAGCACGAGGCCTTAGTGTAGTATTAAAAATAGATTTAAGCATATTAAAGGTCGTGGATCTGTTTATAATCGGCACAACTAAGAGACTGGTGATAGACTAATAATGTGGAATCAAATTTTACAGTGAGAAAAAGCCTGAAAATATGATTTGCTTCTGATCACGTGATTTAGAATAACGCACTTTGAAATCAGTTTGGCAGGTTATATGCTACAAGCATGTAAAGTCTAGTTACGGAAGGTATGAGTATATTTCATTTTAAAGTATCCAGCACTGTCTGTTAAAAATACAAGGGGATGTAAAAATAATTGCAATCTTTTGTCGAGGTATCAATATCGTTCACGAAATATATGAATGGGATTAAAATTATGTACAAAAGAGTTTCCAAAGCTCAGTATTTGAAAACTTCCTTAAAAAACTACATTTACGTCGAAGCACTAGTTTTCTTTAGGGGGTTCTAACGATGAAGAGGAATTTGCTTTCAAAGCTTCTGCAGCTGATTCTCCATCATGAACAACTGTAGCTCTATATTTTTCAAATTCTGGATCCCCTTTTGTCATATTTGTCCTAATTCCTTTTTTTTCTAGGGCAATCTAGAGTTCAGAAGTCATGTCAGTAAACAAACATACGTCTTTCATTGATATGAATAGAGAGCTTACATATAAACAATCCTCATATTCTCTCCAAGTTTCTTCACATTCGTTGTGTACCGACTTGGCTTGAAGAAATTTTTCCTTATACCATTTGGCGAAACAGTCATCATACTTTTGCTTAGGCAAGTCACATTCAGGTGCAAAATTGGCAGATAAAGCGTTTCCCATTTTATAAGTAGTTGTTTAAGGTATCTTTAGTTTATTTCAAGTAGTTGAAAATGTCAGTTGGTGTAGTAAATTTTCGAAGTGCACATTTGGGAATCTCGTATCAAGAATGAAATCTTTGGTTATTAGCCAAAACGTGTGGCACAAAATTCCATTTACAAGGCAAAATTAAGAACACACGCCCACTTTAAATCAATTCCCCATCTAAATAGAGTATATCTGTCTCAATCGGAAAGGGTGACGATTAATCAACTATAACAAAAATGCCTATTACTATCTAAACGCTAGCTTAAATCCAGGTAACACTAAAATATATTTATTTTTACTCTTGTGAGCTATTCACTATCATCATCGTCGGAGTACTCCAAACCCAATAATCCTGGTAATGGAGCCTCCATATTCTGCTTTTCTTTCTTTTGTATATTGATAGTAATTTCTTCTTCGTTAACTAAATTAACTGAGGAATCAACTAAAGTATCAGATTGGTCCAATTCATTTGATGCACTTCTTTTGAGGGTTACCGCAGTCACTTCGCTTGTGATCTTTCTTCTTCTTTTTAATGTGGTAGAAGGTACAAATGTACTCACTTTCGTGTGTTTCTCAGTAACAGCAAAATCGTTAACTTCAGCTTTCCGCTTTCTATTGAATTCATCAAGACTTTTTGCAATTTCACTCTTAATCATAGACTCTACTTCACGCTCTTTTTTCAGCAATCCCTCCAGGTATTCAATCTCATCATTGTCTAGGCGATGAATTGCATTTCGTTGAGCATACTCTTCTTCATACTCCGCTTGTTTTTTTGCTAATACAGTTGAACATGTTTCTTGATGTTAACAAATACTATTTTCTTCATTCAGTCTAACATGAAAAACTATTTACCTCGGTTTTCTTGCAAAACTTCGTATAGACTTTTTTGTGGACCCTGACTAGAAAGTTCGCGTTGTCGCATCTTAGACTCTTCTATCTGTTTTTTCAATTTATCAACGACGGCATTGTTGGGCTCTAATGCTTTTCCACCGTCTTCAGAGTTGACAAACCTACTCTCCATTGTTGTGTTGCTATACGAGTCATAAAAATCGTTAATGTAAAAGAAAGAAACCTTAGAAGTGGATATATAAGAATCAAAACGCTCAACTTCATCAACTTTGGTCTTTGCCTATACATTGTTTAACAACCCTGATCATACACCCTGCACTACACCAGTCAAACTCTACATGTCAACTAACTGTCTAATTCAATATACCGATGACATTGGATTTACTTGAATCAAGTCTACATTTCATATTTAATGACATTCATTAAATCCCCAAATATATTAAAGTCAATGATACACACATTAACAATACATTTATCTTCTTCTTCTAGAAGTGGTTTTGGTGTGTTGACCTCTAACCTTGAAACCCCAGTAGTGTCTAAGACCTCTGTGAGCACGAATCTTCTTAAGACGTTCGAGATCCTCACGGAGCTTGTTATCAAGCTGGTTAACAAGCAAATGAGTATCCTTACCCTCAGTGAAATCACGTTGTCTGTTAAGGAACCAAGAAGGAATCTTGTATTGAGAAGGATTTTGAATGATGGTAACAATTCTCTCAAGTTCTTCAACAGTCAATTCACCAGCTCTCTTAGAAAGAGGAACATCGGCCTTCTTGCAAACCAAGTTAGCGTAACGACGACCCACACCTCTGATGGTAGTCAAAGCGTACATGATCTTGATTCTACCATCGACGTTGGTGCCGAGGAGACTATTTAATAGTTAGCTCTGTTTCTAAAAAATATCCAGATTGATATACAATTCGAAAAGCATCACCATTTTCATGACCTTGGACCCTCCTATTTCTCATATTTTAGTTCGCACATCATATTGTCATTACGAAATTATGACAATGCACCTGCTAACAGAAGAAACTTTTACCTTGATCAAAATAGTCACTCTTGCTTAAAAAAAACATTAAAAAAACCTACCGAAGAATATGTTGGAAGTTTCCCTTCTCAGTGACAACGAGTTCAGACATCTTGACAGTTAACCTTTGAAGATCCTGGTGGTCTAAAAATGTGGGTGAAGGAGCAATAAAGCAGCCTGGGAATGGTTCCGACAAGGCACAAAAATTTTCAAACAGATGTCATTAATTATGTAACAAGTCTCAAATTAGAAATTTTGTAAAAAAATTTAGCCCTATTTTGAGTAGGGTTATGAATAATATTTTACGTTATCCACTCAATTACGACTTGTAGGTGAAAATTTTTTATATGAAAGGAGAAACTAGAGTTGGCTTGACAGTAAAAATGTATCAAGAATTGGCCTAATGTTTTTTCAACGGGCTTTTCAAAGGTAAAATTTATCTTCATATAAATATAATGATAAGAAAATTGTGAAGCAGAGCTATAGGTTATTTATTCATGATGTGAGTAGTAGACTAATTTTTAATACAATTCTGTTTGTGGTTAGGGTGTGATATCATGTATCGATCTAATGAGTAGCATGAACCTTTTTGTAAAGCCGACTTTTTATTATTCAAATTAGATATAAAGTCAAAGAGTTAACCTTAAATCATTATTTTAAGTGCATCATTTGTTATGTATTTTGCTTCTCCATTCGCATCAATTTTCAATTCAAAGACTCTATTATCATCTTCAAGTGCTTTGAAATTTTTTGTAGCTTCCTTTCATTATCTGTAGTATTTTAAGTATTCATATATATTAGTTTTATAAAACCATTTTAACAATCCTTTTTGTTATTTTTAATATAAAGAGATTTTTGGAGATAATGTTTAAAATAAGATTCTCAGAGGTATTTTAAAACCAATAATTTAGTGTTAAATTAAATATTTTGTTCAACCTCCTATAAGTATTTATAGATGTAGATATATATATATATATATATATATAAATGGACTAATTTTTAAACAAGATTTTCCACAATAGCATTGAATAGTCGTAGAGTGCTTATTTAAAGGTCATTGCTAAGATATTTTATATACTAAGATAAAATGAATAGCGCGCATTAAGTTTTATATTAACTTCGTTTTTCTTATTGAAACTAGCTTATTTTTTCCATAATTTTGTATGACATTAAGACGTAATATAACACTTGAAAATGATAGCCAGCTTAATGAAGCAAAACTATGATGAAATATAGCTTGTTTATTGTCATAGTTACATAAATTGAACTTTTTTTTTGAATATATAAAGTAACTAGTGATTCCTGAGTATACCAAGATAATATGTCAATTGATATCAGTTATTAGTTATGAAGTTTTCATCAATTTCAATAATTTTACCAGTTTTCATTCAACTGGTAAAAGCTGTTCAGCTCATGCCTTTTGAAGGCGAAGAAGCACCAGTAAACACAATTCTCCGACGCGATATTGAAGGAAGCAACGAGTGGGAACACAGAATTTATGATCGTGCGAACTTTCCAGATCACTCTGTAAGATTGAAAAACCCAAAAGAACTTGGTGTGGACACAGTCAAACAATGGTCAGGGTATTTAGATATAGCAGACGATAAACATCTCTTTTTTTGGTTCTTTGAGTCGCGTAACGACCCTAAAAATGATCCTGTCATTTTATGGTTGAATGGTGGTCCAGGCTGCTCTTCATTAGAAGGTTTATTTTTTGAACTTGGTCCGTCGACTCTTGGAGCCGACCTTAAGCCCATCAGAAACCCATACTCGTGGAATAGCAATGCAAGTGTTATTTTTCTAGATCAACCTGTAAATGTCGGTATGTCATATTCTGGTAAATCTGTAAGAGACACCCGAACCTCTGCTGTTGATGTTACTGCTCTTCTCTCTTTATTTTTCCAAAAGTTCCCTGAATATCCTAATACTGATTTTCATCTGGCTGGTGAATCATATGCAGGCCATTATATACCGGCAATTGCAAAGGAGATAACAACACAACCTACTTATGGCAAATTTTTTAGACTTAATACGTTGATGATTGGTAATGGTTTAGTTGATGACTTACACCAAACCCCCACTTATGTTGAAATGGCCTGCGGAGGAGGAGGGCACGAATCAGTTTTAAATTATTATCAATGTTCACAATTAAGAAATCAGATTGGAAATTTCCAGCGATTGGCATCTAGCTGCTACCGAAATCAAAACGATCTTCAATCATGTACTAGCGCTGCTAGAGTATCAAATTCTATGTTACAACTTTACTTCAGTACTGGAAGAAACATTTACGATATCAGAAAGAATTGTGAAAGAACACCAGACGGATTATGTTATGCTGATTTAGAACGCGTTTCTGGCTATTTGAATCAACCAAGCGTTCGTCAAGCTTTAGGTTCTGATGTTTCTTCGTTTGTGAGCTGTAATAATACTGTTAATATGTATGTTTTTTTTTGACGATAAAACAGCACTTTGTACAATTTGAATTTATTTCTAACGTTAATATTAGGCAATTTTCTAATAATGGTGATTACGGTAAACCATTCCAATTTGATGTTAAGGAGCTATTAGAGGCAGGATATCCTGTATTAATTTATGCTGGTGATAAAGATTATATTTGTAACTGGCTTGGGCAAGTTGCGTGGACAGAAAATTTGGAATGGACAGGTCAAGACGATTTCAAGGAAGCACAAATGAGACCCTGGAATGTTAATGGCCAAAAAGCAGGTGAAGTAAAATCTGCAAAAGGATTAACATTTATGAGAGTTTACGAAGCTGGGCATATGGGTATGTATAAATATACAATTTTGTGAGATGACAACTAACAGATTTTATAGTTCCGTTTGACCAGCCTGCTAATTCGTTAAATATGCTTAATAGATGGCTACAAGGAGACTACGAATATAAATAACCAGTTAATCTGGGGATTTGTACTTCCCATATATATAAGAGATAATATACAAATGATTTTTTGAAGTTTTCTCTCATACAGATATTGTTATATTTAAGATTAATTTATTTGTAGCTGCAGTAAAAGTACAAGCTCCCTTTTAATTTAAATCAAATATATATTATGAGGATAATAAATAAAATTATAAGAAAACCTAGAGTCAAGTTATTTGCGTTTGCTCTAAAATGAATAACTGTTTATTTTTATATTAGAAACTCGGCGAAGCTGCACTTTAAACTGTAAAAATGCCCTCCATTTAAAAAATGATAGTGTATTTTTACTGCAAGAAAATTTCGAATAGTCAGTTAGAGAATAAAAGACTATGATATTTGACAATATATACATATATAAATGTAGTAATTAGCTGATATCAGCTCCAAACTCAGCCTGGAGCGCGGATACATATGACTTTTCCCATTTCACCACTTTGCCTTGCCATTTAGCCTTTCCACCACCTCTGATACCAGGAATAAGTTCGACAATTTTCGCGCTAATTTCAGCTACATTATTTCCAAGAACAATAACAGGACCGGATTCACCTATCTCTCCACCTGCTAATATAAGAGTTCCATTGATTGGCGATTTTAATTCTTTTTCCAAAGTCTTAAAGTAGTTGGCATCGGCTTTTGGTTCAATTAACAGATAAACAGTAGATTCTGCTGAAAATTTATCATTAATCTGTTCAACAACTTGCTGAGCATTTGCTGTAGACCAGTATTTGACCCCAGTTCTCAAATCCTTGATCTGCAAATTTAATTTGCTGATTTTATCAGTAATTTCTTCTGTCTGACAAGAAAGCGCAGAATTTGCGGATCTAATGGTAGCGTTAGCGTTACGAGCAAAAGTCGCTAAACGCTTGTGCCCTGCAACAAAATGAAGACGTGAGTTAGTTCCTCTAATGGGTACTTGATGCAGAAGCGCAAGTGCGTGAATGGCCGAAGTAGATTGTAAATGAGTACCACAACAAGGATTTTCATCAATTCCATCAATAGATATAACTCGAATGACACCTTTTTCAGGGTCAGGAACATCATTGGCTTGGGTAACAGTGATTGGCAAATCTTCAGAGATGATAGTGTTCAATTCCGATTGCACTTCTTCAATTTCTTCATCTGTTAGCTTTCGAGTCAGCTCAACGTAGTTGATAAGTGATCCCATAGACCAGCTCGCCGTATTTGCATTGCGTTTATCTAAAATTGCAGATAGAAGATGTTGACCAGTATGCTGCTGCATATGGTCAAGACGAACAGCCCAGTCAACTTCAGCAGTAATTTTAGTGCCTGGATCAATAGGTACTGGGACTAGATGCAAAGCTTTAAAGCCATCTCTACGGACACCTAGTACGGGTATTTCCACCTGAGAGTCCAACTTGAGTGTGCCCAAATCTGAAGGCTGTCCGCCCCCTTCAGGAAACAAAACAGTGTCTTCTAGTTCTAGCTCATACTGTTTTTTGGGTGTCGGTGTGCAAGAAACAACTGTAGTATCGATTGATTTTTGATACGAATTGATTTGGCAAGCTAAAAGTCCAACTATTGTGGACTTCCCGCCCAGAAATCGATTTAAGGTGGTAGTAGTGCTCATTTTACTGTCTTTAATGTACTTATACAGGTGCAGGTAAGAAGAAAATATTGATAAATATTTCAGGTCTATTGTAAAAGATAAGTCTTTGGTATGTAGTTAATTAGCTGAGGCCTATGCGTGACCAAATTTAGTAGCAAAAATGCTAGAATTTTTCGCTTGAGAACCCTTTTACATTTTTTGTTTTCGACTTTTCTCTCTTCACTTCTTAAATTTTTCATTATACTGTTGTCTGCACTCTACCAATAGCCAATCCACTACCATGGCTTCACGTACTTCGCTACTTGCACATAAGACATCTCAACTACAGTTTATTGATCTTATGATTTGATTTTGTATCTTGAAGTCCAAACGGTGATTTTAGCAGCTAGTAGTGTCGACCTCTCTCTACTTGTCATTGTGAAGACGCTCTGCTGAGTCAGAAATGGAATCTGCGCAAAAAATTGCTAGAAATCGAAAATTAAAATTTTTATCTCCTCTTTTCTTAACTTCCAGCTCTTCATTCATTTGTATCTATTGTGCTCGTTTTAGCAACGTCTTAAATCAAGCATGGCACCACGTCCTGATTCCAAAAGGTGGCAGCCACCCTATCACGTATGTGTTATCATGGAATCTTAATTATACATGCGATTACTAACTCTTTTATAGAGACGTCAACCACCACGTCCACCTCCCCCTGTGACCAGTCCAACTTACCGATGGGGTCCTCCTTCAGGACCAAGATACAGACCTTACGAACGGAGGCGATATTATGATGACCAGAAAGACCCATATTATGATAGACCTCCGCCACCACTTCCTCCACCGCCACCACCTCCACCATCTCGTTCATATGGAGGCTACGATACTCCAAAGAGCTATACAGATGGACCGCGTCATTATGAAGGACCAGGGTATTACGATCGAGCGCCACGGGCCCCTTATAGATACAGTGAAAAGCCTGACTTTTACGCGTATCGACGAAAATATTCTGATGAAAGAAGGAATGACGATGTAATGCGACGTAGTGTGTCAGATGAACGTCGTGATGAAATACAGCGCGAAGACAGAAGAGCTGCTTCCGATGAAATTCGAAGAAGTGTTTCGGATGATATGAGAAAATATTCAGCTTTAGAAGAGCGGAAAACTTCAGCAGAAGATTTAGCTAGACATGGAGATGGTAGGTATAGGACAAAGTTAGAGCAGAGTCAGGAATTTCAGAAAAACACAGAAACTCCCGTTGCCACTATCCACGATGATCAGAGATCACAGTTGGTGACACCTGAAAATACTGCTGGTATTTCAAAACAAATTGAGACAGCCAAAACAGATGATAATTTGCAAACTTCATCAGTATCTGAAAGCATCTCAACAGAAACTGAAACAACAACATTGTCAGAGAAAGAGGAAAAACCTTTACCAGAAGTGCCATGTAACCCCATTGTTCCCAATTCAACAGTTATTTTGGAAACGGGTCATCATTCGCCTCCACCACAGTCTTTACTATTAGGCTCAGACTCTGTGGACAAAATAGAGCCTATCCAGGTTCAAGATTCATCTGTTGTCACTGAAATTGTTAAAAAAGAAACCGTAGATAGTGAAATGGTGGATATTCAAGACAGCGATAAAGATCAAATGAGACATGAAGGCCAAGTTTTTCCTTTAAACAAGCTAGAATCAGATTTTGAAGATGTTTTGCAGTTATCATCGTGTGAACTTCATAAATCTATGAAGTATTTGTCTACTACTTCGGATCCTTTCAAAATTATTAATCGTAGCGTCAATACAGATAAAGTTCGAAAAGAGCTTACTACGCGAATCTCTCAACATAGAAAATCACTGAAAATTAGTTCTTCTATTCATCAAAAACAGTTTAGAAAAATTAAGTCTTATTGGTTAGGCTACTGCAATCACATGGAAACTTCGCAGCAAGAACCAGACCCTACTCAACTGCAGACAGCCGTTGATCCAGCATCACCTGGCTTGAGTTCTCGAAGATCAAGAACACATGGAGGTGACACTGTTCGAAGTGAGGCTGAATTCATGGAAATTTTAGCAAACCTTGAACGGCAAACAGCGATGGATCCTTCTTTACGCGCCACACAAACTTCAGCTACAATTCCCAAGTTAATATATGATCCTGTAATTCGAGATGAGTATCGATATTTGGATTCCAACAATATAATTTTGGACAAAACAATTCCATATAGACGGCTTGATACTGATTTTTCTTCTGCACCATTCACACCAGAAGAACATGAGTTGTTTTGTGAAGCGTATCTGATATCTCCTAAACAATTTGGAAGAATTGCAAAGTATATGGGCGGTGGCCGAAGTTTTGGAGATTGTGTCTTACATTACTATAGGACCAAAAAAGACGTTGATTACAAATCTATGCTTGCTAGCAAAGGTAGAAAAGGCTTTAAAAAGAATAGTAAAAAGAAATCAGCGCAAAAATCTGTAATGAAAAAGACTCATATAGTTGAAGATGAAGAACAAGCAAAGAAGATTATCAGTCTTGAGGTAACAGAGAAAAAGAAGCTGATTACAGCAGATGAACATGATGAGAAACAGAAGCAGTCGGATGAACTTGCCGATAAGAAGAGTTTAGATCAGAAACGTACACCAAAAGTTGTTAAGGTAGAATCTAGAAAGGTTGATTCACCGTCAAACGTATGGACTATGTTTGATAAGAATGCTTTCCAGCAACTACTTCCACTTCATGGTACTGATTTTGAAAAGATTGCTTCAAAACTGAAAACTAAAACTCCAGATATGATAAAAAATTATTACAACACAAATAAAGATTCAAAAGGTTGGTCTATTCTCACAGAAAAGGCAGATGACAGAAACAGCAAGAGATCTGATAAAGCGTTACTAGCGTTGAAACAAGCACTTGACAAAAAAAGCAGTCATATTACTGAGATATCTCAAAAAAATGCACAGCGTCTTTCTAAAGAACATAATATGCCCATGCCTCATTTATTTGATCATGCGGGTAACTTGCCTCCTGCAAAAGTTCAATCTCAGACGCCTATTCATATCTCTAGTCATTCACAAAAACAACTTATACAGGATTCGGTTTTGGCTGAGACTTCCGTTCCAAAAGTTGATCAACAAAGTTGGGTGAACCCGGTACAGCCTGAAACCAAACTTGCTCAGGATTCAACACCAGTAAAATCCGAAAAGTCGCAATCGCCAGTTGACCCTCAAGCTTTGTCTGATCAGCAGGTACAATCTCCCACTCAATTACAAAGTACATTCGTTGAGAAAACCGTGCAGTATTCAGATCAAAACATAATGAAATCAGCTCAAGCTTTATCACCACCAACTAAACCATCTGTTTCCCAGCAAACTGTTCCTGCGTTAATCAACACTGAACTTCCACCTCTCAAAACAGAATCTTGCTTATCTTCTCGATTCCAACTACCTAGTATTAACCTCCCTCCACCAACACCTCAATACGCAAGGCCAGTACTTCCACCAATATCTCAAGAATCACCTCTCTATCTTCCACGACTAGAACGAGCAGTAGCTGGTAAATTGCCTCCTCCTTTACCATCGCCCTTACAACTAACGAATACTGAGGGTCAAGAAGAAGCGATGGCAGCTGCTGCGCTTGGATGTTTAGCACGTACACCTATATTTGGAACTCAATTATACTCTTCTCCAATATTATATGGAAGTACTGTGACTAGAGAAAGTAATGAAAGGTCTCAACCTCATCCTCAACCTCATCGAAAGTGAATTTCAACTATCACTGTTGTATTATTATTTATTTATTTAACTATTGTCCTTGTATAGGTATTTTTTATAACACATTAGAACTATTTTACGAATCTAATTGTCATCTTGCATGTATTTTTTTTAAATCTTGACACTTATTAGACAATAAAGAATTGATCAAAACTACTAGACATGAATAAAATAAATCGAATATCGTAACCTTTATTGACATAAACTATATACAAAATCTTTCCAAGGCCTTAATAGATTACTCCTTGGCCAATTTAGCCAAAATCTCGCTGTCTCTGAATAACAAGTATTCTTCGTCACCGATTTTAACACTAGAACCACCAAAAGGAGGCAAAAGAACTCTGTCACCAGCCTTAACAGATACTTCAACTAAGTTGCCAGTTCTAGCATCGGGAAGACCAGGGCCAACAGCAAGCACATCAGCCTCATTAAGCTTCTCAGTGTTCTTCTCGGGAATGTAAATACCAGAAGCAGTTTGAGTCTTAGGCTTCAAACGTTGAACGAGTACACGATCGAAAAGAGGAATGACAGACTTGACAGACTTGAGAGCAGACTAAAAAATAACAAGAGAAAATAAGTTAGCAACATATTTTAATTTGGAGGGTTTTTTTATTTTTTTTTGCTTTTCATGTTTAGATCAAATAAGTAGCTTACCATTATTGATAGAATAGGCTTAAAAAAAATATGATGGTTATAAATTTTCAATCGAGTAGAAGGAAAAATGGTGGAGGGGGGAAGAATTTTATATTTTTCACTGGGGGAAGCCTGAGAGGACGAATTTGTTCCAGAAAATTCGGGGTCACGTGAATTGAATATATCTTTGAGATGTGGGGACGGCAGTATGGACGGTGGAAAGGGACTACTTTGGGAAATAATGAACAAAATACTGATAATCCATCAATATATATAAGTAGGTAAATTCCTCCTTAAACGATCTATCAAACTACCCATTATGGGTGTAAATAATTTATATTATTGACGTCGGGTTATATATATCCATTTTTAATTTAATGATCATTACTGACGATATTGGACTATGCCTTGGGATATCATATATAAATAATGTTATATACTTAGAATAACCTGAAGTATCTATATATATTTACAAATTGGTACATTTATTCAATTCCAGAAGAGATAACTATAAAAAAAATGATTTGTATTTGTTACTCAATGAGCAAAATCGTTAATCTAGTGTCTAGAGGTATAAAGGCCAGTTTATTGTTTCAATATCAAAAAAAAATAAAATAAAATAAAATAAAATAAAATAAAATAAAATAAAATAAAATAAAATAAAATAAAATAAAATAAAAAATCGATTATCACACGATATAAGAAGAAAACAAATATGTTTATTGTTTATTTCATGGAATTCATCAAAATAGCACTTTCATCAGATTTGAAATAAAAAAATAGTAATATATATATATATATATATAATTAATGGCACCAAAATATTTTCATGATTTGAACCATTTGGAACGGAAAATCTTGAGTACTTAATACTAACGATGATTCAAAACTTGATTTTAACACAAACAGCAGTAGTACCATTTGTATATGTGTATATATTTGAATTTCTAGCAGAATAAAATTTTGAATTTATTTACTATATATATATATATATCTTTCAGTAGTACAAAATTTTAACATCAAGATGTAAAGTCAAGTAACTGCTCTTTTTTTTCTTCTTCTTCTCGAATAGTTATTTTTTATAAGATAAACGTATTAGACTTTATTTATTTATTTATTTTGCTTAATGACTTTTATTTTATTTAAAATTTATAAACATTTAATATTCAGAAATCTAATGATATTATTGGTATAGTCTTGATCAAAATACATACATTTGTATATATTTTTATTGTTATTCAGATTGTTTTTGTACTCACCAACTTGCACCAACAATTATTTTTTTTTATCTTTAGTACAATTTCATCTATAATAATAATTGATACTTTATAAATCCAAAATATCAATAGTTATTAATGCAAAATTCATGTAACGTTTTTTTTTTTTTTTTTTTTTTTTTTTTTTTTTTTTTTTTTCAACCGATTTTAATGCTTTTTTTGTATTTATATATCATGAAAATAAATAAAACTTAACAATTAAAATCCAACTTAGATTAAGGCAAAACAAAAATACTGTACTGTTTTTAAGATTTTACATCTTATTAAAACAAACTTTCCAGAAGCCAAGAATAAAAACCTGAATCATCTAATATTACTTTACGTAAATGACCGTTTGACCTTAACTCAAAAGTAAAAATGGTAAATTTTCATATATATATATGCTTAGAAATATACTTTATATCTCATATTTATATTAACATCCAGCATCCAGTGCCTATCAACATCGCCAAGATAACAGCGGTAATGACGCCAGCGCCAGCTCTATCCTTCGACTCAATCTTAAGTTCATTCTTCGTTGTAACCTTCTTTGCCTTTGCTCCTGCAGATCCATTACCAACAGATGTAGCTCCTGTGCTCATAGTAAGTGGTCCTTGTTTAGTCCATACTAATCTATTTTGAAGAGCTTCAAGAGCACTCATTTGTTCACCAAGACCGTAATATCCATCCCAAGATCCGTTACCCCAGTTTAAACCACAAGTGTGTCCATCAGTTCCTCCAGTACAAGAAGTGAAAATACCAGCAGAGGTAGATTCAAGATATGATTGAATTTCGTCGCTGAGGTCGGGGACCATAAGAGATGTCAACCCGAGGAATCGTGAATAAATGGCCTTGAAACATCTCTGATCATTATTGCACTGCAAGCTTGGCTGGCAAGCAGCTTCAAACATGATATTTGTGCCACTCATAAAAAATACCTTACCACGATTCCAGATATGTTGTGTACGATTTAACCAGTCTTGCTTACCTGTGTAGTTATACATATAAGCGCATCCTGAAAGATAAAGCCCTGTATTATAAGTCCACTCAAGCTCTGAATGATCAGTGCAATTAGCTTCAATATCGCCACCGTCATAAACTGGCCAATTTTCAGTACTGGTATCAATAAATTCAACAGAAACTACCCAATCCCAAACTTTTTCAGCCCATTCAGTATAAGTCTCGTTTTTTGTGTAACGTGCCAGTCTGGATGCCAGATGGAAAAGACATCCGTTAGAAACTGCGTTTTTATAATTATATCCATTATTCCAGGTGAAAATCTGCCATCTCAAGCCACCTCCGCAATGTGTGGTATCCCAGCGCGCAGCCATAGTGTTAAAAACAGCTTGTGCTAGATATATCCATTGAGGTTCACTTGTATCTGGATTGGAGAAATTTTTTTCTGCTGCAGCAATAGCTGTAATTCCCCAAAACCCTTGATCATCATTACCTTCAGTTGTTGTTTGGTTAGCTGGCATGTAATCCCAATCAGTACCGGTTTGATAAAGTAGACTGTGTTTCAGCATGTCATTATATGTCTCGTCGCCAGTATAGTACCAGTAATCTATCATGGATCCCCAGGCAGCACCGGCTTCCCACCAATAGTATGGCCAACTGAACATACCTGGAGTTTGACCGTAGTTGTCTCCTGTGTAATAGTCCATTAGACCCTTAGCTAATAGCGCAAGACCAGCATTGATAGATGTTTTATTGTTAAAATCAATGTCCAGAGCCACCACCTGTGCCGGTAGAAGAGCTGTAAGTAAGCAAGCTGTGCTGACGAGAGAAGAAGTTGAAAAAAGCTTCATTATAGGAAACTTTATCTGATTATAGTTTTGTAGAGTTTACAAGGTTACCACAATACCTGAGTCTATTTAGGAACTGTGTGAAAACGAATGAAATTTAGCGATAGTAATGCACAAGGCGTAAAAGCATCAGAGAATGAAAAAAGAGTGAAAGAGAGAAAAAAAAAAAGACAGCTCACAAGTCAAAATCTAGAATAACAAACTGAAATTTACGCAAAACTGTGATAAAATTCAGATGTTTTGAAAGAGGATGAAAAAAGGAGTATTAGACAAAAAAAAAAAAAAAGCTGGTGGAACAAAAAACCCAATACTAAAAAAAAATCTCTTTACGTTCTAAAAATGGACAACAAAGCCAGGGCCAGATGGGAATACTGACCATACTCAGCAGCCTATACAGCTCATAGAAGATTCAAAGCCAACTATATCAAAATCATCTTTAGGCGAAATATCTTGGCTTTAATAGATGCTATATTCTGCTGGGAAACAAACGATAGTTTTGGGCATCTACATGAATCTGTCTAGCAGATCCAGCCCAGAAATGCCAAATTTCCAAATTCCTCGGCCTATTTCTTAACGCTTTTAGAGCATTCAGCCTATTTTAGACAATCTTGCGCCACGATGTAGGTACGTAAACTCTTCTTCTCATGTTACTGCGTGATAAATTAGTGAATGATATATGAAATCATAGGCAAGTGAAATATAGGTAAGCTCCTAGTTCGTTCTATTTATATTCGCAGTATCAAACAAATATAACTACGCTCTATACTGAGGTGCCATACTGGTAACGATAACGTTGTTCGCTATATATATATATAAAAAATGAGTGTGAAAATGAAAATGGAAATGAAAATAAAAAAATCAAGAATAATTGATATGAAATAGAATAAAATTATAAAAAAAAATTTTTTTATCAAAACCCCTTCAATTGATTAACATAGATCTCAGCAGTCCTATCCCCTTGTGCGGCAGCTTGATCCATCCAGTGCTTTGCAACAGCGAGCTTAATCGTATTGATTTTGTCTCTGTCTTGCCTCATTCGAAAATCTTCTTGATTCAAGTTTTCATGAATTTCACTTGATTTGGAAAACGGTGCTACACATATTGGCGTGATCTCTGGATGAGACATAAACATGAGACCCAACTCCCTCTGTGCATTCACATCGCCCTCCATTGCAGCAATGCTGAATAACCTTACAGAGTCTTCAAGCCTATTTTCAACAGAGTAAAACATATTGGTATTTGTAGAAGCTCTTTCTGTGCTAGCAAATAAGTCACTAGCCGTTTGTACAATTGTTTTCAAATATTCCTTTTTCACCGAGAGTGCAGCAATACTCATGTCCCAAAACGCTTTCCCAATGTCTGTCATATCAAGAACATTAGCTGGCACAAACGCTGCAATAAATTGTAAATCCCTAAAGAGGGTTTTGCATTCAGGTTTGAATGTTTTTAATATACTTCGCAGCTCCCCAGCAATAGCATCCGTGTTTGGAGCCAACGAGTTGAAACAAGCTTCATTAGAATAACCACTTGATCCAATTAAAGGTGAGTTCCTTTTCACCTCTACTGTAGCAATGGTTTCACCCAACGGTTTTAATGCAGAAACGCTTCCTTTTTGACTTAATGTTTTCTCTGCAGAGCTAAATGGAGTATGTGGAGCAGAAGATAGCGGTGCAACTGAATTCAACGAGAGACGACTGGCGCGTGGTCTTAATACGTGTGATCCAGAAGTCGAAGATAGATATGCAACTACTAATTTGACAAGATCAGCCAACACCTGTAATTTTTCAATAGGCGAAGGCAAAACTGATAGTTTGACTAAAAGATCTTTAAAAGCAGTCCTGTAAGGAAAGCTTTGAGTCTTTAATTGCTGTCCCTGTATTCCAGATGTAAGAAGCGAATCGCTTGGCTGAGTGTGTGTTGACTCAGAGCTGTTAATCCAGCAAGAGCTTGTATCGTGCGATTTTGTTCGGGATTCGCTATCTTTAATTGAGCCGACAACAAGAGGATGTACTAACCATTTGTCGGTATCAGATCCTATAAATAAAAAAGGGTTAGAACTAATTAGAAATAAATGTTGCTTATCAAAGCCTTACCTTCTGCCAGCCCGTCTAAACCAAGATCAGTATAAATGAGACTGACCAGCTTCATTTGTATCCGTAACAAAACTTGGTGAAGTTCTTGTTTTTTTATTGAATGTTGGGATTTTATATAAGGGTTTGATTGAGAAGCAAAATAAGCCGACATATCATCTGTTTCAATATCTCTTTCGTTTTCGTATTTTGTCCTGTTATCAGGAAAGATGTATCGTTCATGTGAAGGTCTTATATAGTCCCCTGATTTTTTAAACGATGTCGGTTCCTGCGAAAAAAGTTCAGAAAGATTTGGACTAGACTTTAAAGACTTGTGCCCTCTAAATGAAAAAGATCTTGACATTTCTGATGACCCTCCTGTACTGTTGTACTTGGGTTTTGAAAGAGGTTTACTAAATATGTCAATACTCGCAATGCTATCAATTGAACGTCTGTAGGAAGAAGTATCATGCTCATTCTCAATTTTAGATCCCGAAGAATTGTGAAAGTTATAAAAAGATGTTTTTGATGGGAAAATACCGTTAGCACTAGAACTTCTTTGTGTGTATGTACGACTGGTGCCTTCAACTTCTTGTACCAATTTTCCAATGTCATCTTTAAAGAAAATACTTGAAGATAAAAGAGACTGGGATTTATCACTTGTAGTGGTAAGGCGTTTAACAAGATCATCAATTTCACAGAAAACCCTATGGATAATTTCTTCCCCTGCACAGTAATTTTGAATTTCCTGTCCTTCCATCCACTTCATAGTTGCCAGTGCCTCTTTAGTAGACAGTTTACTTTTACCAACGTATTCTTCTGGACCAAACATTGACTCCCCTGAGCTAGAATTAGGTCTTTTGTGAGAAAATTCTCTCTTGGATCCACCAAATCGAATGAGTGATGTCAAAGACGTAGTAGAGCCATTTCGCTTCAATGATTGACTTCTATTATAGCCATATCCAGAAGAAAACGACGCCGAATTACGACTATCATCATTCGTTGATTTTTCAGTCTTTTTTTCCGTTGATCCCCTAGATATATTGAAGATGATATCTTTTGCTCTAGTCCACAGGCTACTAGTTTGAACATCTGAAATATACCAAAGTTTTACACGATAATCGTTCAAAAGGTCTAACATTAATGAGCAGCCGGTTGTAACGTCATATAAAGCTTTATTGTATGGAAACACACTTTCTTCACATTTTTGTAACTTTTTTTTGCATTCTTCAATTTTTTTTAGATTTGCGTCTTTAAGTTGATTCATAATGTAGGAATTTATATCGCTTCCTGCACTCATCAAATTTGTATTAACACTATGAGAGGGATTCAACAGTTGCTCCATAGATTGTGATGCCTTGTGAAACTCTGACGCAGAAAGCCAATCATTAGATGATATTGACCGATCTCTTGCATCTCTTAAAATGTCCAAAACATAGGTTGGAGAATCGTTAGATATATGATGCGAAAATTTAAATCTAGCAAATTGCGTATTCAACTTCTTATGCTCTTCAATTAAATTTGAAAGCAGATTATTATGAAACAATACTGGATTGGTGTCAAATCCAGTACTCGAAAAAGATGGTAGATTAAAATTACTGTTTGAACTATCAGAATTCTGTTCTGTGATAATGTTACTAATTGCATCAATTACCACAGAAGTCGACGCTTTAGAGATAATAGAGGTGGCTTTTGGTTCTGACAACAGAAATATATCATCACTCAGGTCAGGGTCCTTTTTCAAAGATGGAATAGACAATGATACCAATTTATCCAAGAGTGTTTTACTAGATGCATTTGATGCAACACCACTATCGTCAAACCAAAATATTTGCCATTTTTCTTGAGTGACTGGAATCATTTGAGCATTTCGAAATCTTGGATTTTGAGAAACATAAGGGTATCTCTTGACTAATTCATCAAATACAGGAGCCAAATCGCTTGTCACATCTTTCAAGTTCCATTCAAATGGGTCGCCTTTACTTCCAAAAAATGGATTGCATTGAGCACTTTCATCCTCTGGGAAATAAAATGATTGATCAGCAAATTGTTGAGATTCTGTATTAGCATGATATCTTTTGGCTAGCTCTTCTGCTAGTGAGTCATCGGCCGACAAACAAACAGACTGACCACTGGAAGGTCTGTGCAAATTCAGTCCTGCTGAAGTCGAATTTCCTGCTGAGTTATTAAAACTTGATGATATAGAGCTAGTGGATGAATTTTGACGGGTGGCATGAAAATCCGGAAACATACTGGACATAAGTGTATATATATCGGAAGGAGATAAAATTAGAATCTGGCCCCTATATATACTCTCTGTAACTTCTTCCGGATTTCCAATTACATCTCCGTCAATAGTATAGGAGTGTAGTGGTTCTTGCAATTCAAGGTCATTGTTGGAAGAGTCAACTAAACGTCGGAAAACCTCGTATATTTTTGTGATACTTTCAGCAATATCCGACGGGATATCTGAATCATCGTTGGATTCCATGACCACGGAGTCTATGTACCCCCTGCAAGCAAAGAAAACAGAAGACAAAATTCTTTGTCGATGTTTATTAGAAATGAAAAACTCTGATGCTAATCCAATACTTTCTGGATTATTAAAGAAATTGTATAAAAACCTGTTCACAAAAAAATCATGAAAGATGAATTTGACAACCTTAACTTTGTTTTGGGGAGGCACTTTTTTTAACACCAGTTCTGAAAAATGAATCAAATCTTCGGGTATCAACTGTCTGCATGAAGCTAAATGCCTGAAAAATTTTCTAACGCATTTTATGATGAATTGTGGGCGTTTTAAATCAAATTCAACGTCTTCTGTCTGAGAAAATCCAGATATAAAACTTTGGGTGTCACCGTCATTATAAGTTATAGGATGTGCTACTGTTTTTTGTATAGATATTGAAGGAGACGAGCTTGGATTGAAAAAACTCGACCCTGTCAAATTACCATTAGTAGCCAACTGAACATGAGGTAAATCAGGGGATGGAAATGCAGAAGATGGGGCTGATGAGTGAATGGATCCAGTCGTAGTGCTATGAGTTATACTGTTTTGGCTAAGATATGCATGTTGTTCAGTCGAATACAAACCATTGTAAGACGGTTTTGTTAAAAATGTTCCATCCTGAAGAAATTCTAAAAGTAGAGGCTCGAAACTTTTGAAAAAATCAAATCTATATGTGTGGATAAATTTATCAAAAATAACTAAACAGAGTCGATAGTATTTTTGACGAGATATCTCTAGCAAAAAAGCTACAACAAAAGAAAAATATTCAAACTTTTGAGAAATAGGTGCGGTAGGGGGGAAAAATGAATAAAAAATTATGTCGAGAGCGTTTCCTCGGTGTAGAGAACAAAGTCCATCCAAGGGATCATGATTCGGAGAATGAAAAAATGCAGATAATGAGAATTCATCTAGTTCAGCAAGAGACGCACATAAAAAACTTGGTGATGATTTCAATGTAGATATGAATGATTTGAAAGCATCATACTGACCAGGCTTCAAGTATGATTGAAAGTCTGGATCAATAATATACTTGTTGGTGCTCAAAATTGTGGAACAGAAATCAATTGATTTGGAAAAGTTCTTTGGTGAGTTGGATACATCTGTCTTTATGCGATCAGTTAAACCGTCAAAAAATGCAATTATTGAAGGCCATAAACGATTGACAAGATTATATTGTACCAATAACTGTTCCAAGTTCTGAGAGTTTTCATTAAGCACACGATGATAATCGTTGGCTTCAGTATTAAGTTGTATTAATGTTTCTAGAGATATGCAAGGTTGAGCTGGTGCTGGATTAGAAGAAACTGGTTTTAAAGGTGAATGGGTGTGCTTTGGGTTTATGAAAGGGTTTTTTGTTGTTTCAGGAGATACTGCTTGTGAGCATGTAGGATTTTTCTGTTCACTTGCTTGGAAGGGTGTAGTTTGTGTAATGAATGTATTAACCTTTGGCGTATGAAATCTGCTTGGATCATTGATACTTAGTGCTTCAATAGAGATCTGAGTTTTATCTCCTATCGAATGGTGTAAGTTAGTGGGGGCCACATCCAAGTTGAAGTCATCGGGAAAGACTCCTGTTATAGTATGGTTATTGTTATTGTTGTTGTTATTATTGTTATTGTTATTTCTATTGTAGAAAGAAACTTCGTCGTCATCTCCCAAATCAATGAGGTCAGCTTGATCATATTGATTATTTGTTCGAGGCGAGCCTGTTTGCAAACTCTTTGATTTAATGTCTAGCGCACTTGAAAAGGAAATCATAGGCCTACTATCAGTAGTAGTTCCAGACATGTTTAGTATAATCAAGCCTATCAATTGTTAGAAGAGCTTTGAGTGTATTTTGTGGAGGGGGATACACACGTTTTATTCTGAAGGTGATGTTGTGTTTAAGCTAGTAGAAGATAGAGTAGGTTTAAAAAAAAAAAAAAAAAAAAAAAAAAAACACACGCACACACACACACACACGCACACACACACACACAATATCAAGCAATCATGATAATGATAGTCAAAGCTGTACGACTTGAAACCCTTCACACTCCAATACAAAGAGGAATAATGATGGTGAATGATGTCGATGGCGTGAGATGGACAAGGAGAAAAAGAGAGAAAAAAAAAAAAAGTAGTAGTAGAGTGGAGAATTAAAGATGCCAGGAGAAATAAAAAGTTTAGTTTCCACAAAAAAAAAAAAAAAAACCTTAGTTTAGAAGAACTTCTCACATGTCTATGCAGTCTTTACCTGATGAACAGATAATCATTGCCATTGCGGATAGAAGATTACGTCTTGAAATCTTGTGTATGTTTTTGAGCTTTGGTTGTATTTTTTTTTTCCTCCTAGAATATGCCAGATGTCTTGTTAAATCAAACAAACGTCAACTTCGCTGGCCTCATTCTGTGCTTGGACGTTGTGGATTTTCAGGCTCTTTAACAGTGGTGGGCGACTGCATTAGAAAATGCTCTCCTTGGAGTCTGCTCAGTAATAAAATATGGAGCATACAGTCACACTGAGTGGATATTTAACAACATCACCATCACCGTCACAATCTTCATCATAATCTTTACCGTCATTATAATTTTCTCCATAATCATAATCTTCATCGCCATCATCAATCTTGTATAATCATTCAAGCCCAAAACTCTTGTTCATCCAGCTAATCTGCACACACTATACCCTATATCTAAACTTTTATTTGCGTTCTTTTTTACTTTCATCATCATTCTTTTTACTTTTTCTATCATTAGTATGGATGAAAGGCTGGATTCATGTACAACGAGATATATACCCTACTCAGATTACTAGCTATTGGATTTCTTTCATGCAGCGGATTAAAATGTGATTTAAATAAACTATCCTCAATCTAGAGGCTTTCATTTATCGTATTAGGGAATAATACAGTTTGGGGCATGTATAATACTATCTCTGCGCTATCATCTACAAGACACAGCAAGGTAATATTTTAAAGACTATGATGATGGTAATTATACTGCTAAATTAGCAATGGCAGTAGTTGAATTTGTAAAAAAAAAAAAAAAGTGCAAATCAACCATATTCTAGAGAATTTATCTGAAACCCCCCATATTGTCCATATTGTTTCTACTTTCTAAACACACATACTCTTCATTTGCAAGCTCAAATACAGCTGAATCCTCCAACATCTTTTGGATTTACAGGAGAGTTTTAATTAAAAAAAAAAAAAAAACTGACATGTTGATTAGTGTGTTCAGCCAGAACTTGACAAGATTTAGACTATGGATCAGCTATAAATTGCATGTACTTGTGACAAACTTATTACACACTGGTGGGTTTTTTCATATACAGTCAGAGGTGCCATTCACTACTAGTAAAATTAAATTTTTGACCCGCAGCTCTTGCAACCTTATCGACAATTCAATCTTTCCAACGCATATTTCAGCTCGAGTATAGCACATGAGGAGAGCTTCTCTCCTTACAACAAAAGAGGGGAGGAAATGGCTCGTGGTATAAAGACGACTATTTACACAAACAAGTCTTCGAAGCCTTAAATAAACATTTGTGTCTGGTTCCTGAGAAAAAGATCATCAAAATGCAAAGTTACGTCATCTGTTTATTAACTTTTGAAGGATAGTCCAAACTGAATTTTTCAGATGAATAACTGCAAAGACTTGAAACTCATTGTGTTTGAATTAATTTTTGAAAGAATAATAATTAAAAATTAACAATGGCTCTATTATTTTGTTTTTTGTTTTTTTTTTTTTTTTTTTTTTTTTTTTTTTTGATCTATTCAATACATTAAGATATCATGGAATATCAGAGTAAATGATAAAAATTTCATTTGTAAATATATATAAAACTTGAAAATCAACTACTAAAGATGAATATTTTAAACAATATTCAATTATTTGAACAAAGTTAAAAGTATATATATATTGTTTTTTTATAAAAAGTTCTCTTACTATATGATTACAAATTATATAGACGTTGAGTTGACTAAAAAGTTTAAAGATATTCTTTTTACATTAGTTTAGTTTCGTTATTACTACTACTATTGCCACTACTGATGATGATGATAATTATGATGATATTTTTAAATGCTTTTCAGCTTTTATCTATTTATTTATTTATTTGCTTTTTTCTACCATCATACTGAAATAAGAATATGAAATATCCAAACATTCTAAAATAGCTTAAAAGTATGAATATATATATATACAACTATCGATACCAAATAAAAGTTCATACTGTACAGAAGATTTACAAAATGCTATAAAATACTGTAGTTGTATAACACCCTGAATCTTGATGACAAGTTCATGAAATAAAAAAATATGTAAGAGTATAAAATTTTCAATCATCTCTTATTATTATATCACTAAACTGAAATCAATAATTTCTTGCTTTAATATATGTATATATATGATTTAATCTTTTAGAACTTCAAATATTTTATTATTTTAATTTCCACTCTTTTTTTTTTTTTTTTTCAGGTATTAATCAAGTAGCATTTATCGCGTTCGGTGACCTCATGAAAAGCCTATGGGACATTTTCAGGTCTGTTTCAGGCTATCAGCCGTGTTCTCAGCCGTACATATTTAGCCGTTGGCCAAAAATACCCTAGCCCTTTAAGGTGACATGATTTTAATTCTGCACCTCCATTTAAGAAGGATTGTGATCGGTGCCTTTGAAGAAATAGTTGGGAGTTGATAAGAAATTGACCGACGGGTAGATTGGACTTTCGGTGATAAGCTACACTTTAATTATGTTGAGCTGTGTGTCGGGGTTTATATGATTTGGCTGGTTCCTTACAGTCTGTGCATCACCTAGCCCATTTATTGAAAAAAAAAATATCAATAATAAAATTTTATATAAAGACTGTTCTCCGCATTTCTCACAAATTTTAATACCCATGCAACAAACTTTTATGTTTAAAATGAGTTCTGATACACCTATTACAATTTCGTACTCTTCACTCATTTCGGGAGACTCTGACCATCTTCTGCCTTCTGCTTTTGGACCAGATTCTCTTGGAATCATCGTTGTTAGCAATCTACCCTCTGAGTTTGCTGAATTAAGAAGTAAAGCTCTCAGTGGTGCTGGATATTTGGCGCGACTAGAGAAAGAAAAACTTGAATCATTAGAAGATCCAGAGAATCACTATCTTAATGGTTTTTCTCTTGGTAAAGAAAGGCTAAGAAGCGGGAAACCTGATATGTTAAAGGGGTCATTTTACGCTAACTGTTCTTTCTACAATGAAAACGAAAATGATGATAATACGGCCTATTTAGAAAAATATAAGGATTTCACAGCGTACACTGCTTCTGCCGTTTGGCCCAAAGAGAATGATCTTCCCCATTTTAAAGAAAATGTTCAAAAATTGTGCAAGCTTATGATTCAAATTACAGAAGATGTTGCACGAGCTATTGATAGACTATTTGGCTCTAATGGATCACTTCATTTTGAGGGTTATCAGGATGGCTATCTTCAACACATTGTTTCTACCTCGAAGACAACCAAAGCTCGCTTGCTTCACTACTACCCACCTTCTCCAGATGCCAAGTTGAACTCTGAATCTGATGACAGCTGGTGTGGAGAACATTTTGATTTTTCCAGTCTTACGGCATTAACTTCTGCACAATTTGTTGACGAATCAGATCCTGAAAATGTAAAATTGCTGTCAGGACCTGATGCTCTTTTGGATAGTAATATTCCATTAAAAGAGCTTGATTCTTCGCCTGATCCTACATCTGGCTTATATATTAAATCTCGTTCTGGAAAAGTTGTCCAAGTTAAAATTCCTCGTGATTGTCTTGCATTTCAAACTGGATCTGCATTACAAGAAGTGACTGAAAATAAATTTAAAGCTGTCCCCCATTATGTGAAAGGAGTTGGTGCTGATATTGGAGAAAAGGGCAAGTATGTTGCACGAAATACTTTGGCAGTATTTTGCCAACCATCATTAAATGAGTCGGTCGGTCCTAATTACGTTGATTTTGCTGATTATTCAAAGCAGATCCTTAAAAGCATTCATTAATAACTAAGACTGATTTTAAATAAACAATTTAATTCAGTTGTTAAATATAAATTATAATTTTTCTTCTTTTTTTTATATATCGAGATTCTAAATTGTTATCAATGTCAATATTTGTAGCATTTATGTGTATATATATATAAGACATAGATAGAAAATCTGTTTGTTGTCCCTATATCTAAAGGCTATACTAATATTTATAATTTATACAACAAATGACATAAGTAGGAGACATGTGGTTCAAATATTTATCTCATGGAGACTGACAAAGTAGCGGTCTCAACGCGTTTAGGGGCTTCAGCATTCGATGGCGCCAAAATCTTCATGATTCGTAAACCATGTGGAAAGGGAAATCTGTGATACATAAGAACTGGTGATTCAGAACCAGTCCTGGACACTCAGCAAAACCTTTACAAGCTGCTAGTCACAAGCGAACCATCAACAACGTAAGTGCGGTAGGGAATTTAAGAACTTGACCACCGCCTCCAAACCTTTCTTGGTGTCAAGTAAGATATGAAGGTCAAGTTCCGGAGAAATAGTTTTCAGTATTTCACGCTCTATGGCATGTAAAGTGCAGTTCTTGAGAATGTGTTAACCGTCTCCAGTTGGCCACATTCACAGTTATAGTTTCTTTCGCTAATATTCCTCTTTTTGAAGTATTTTCCAATTACTCCATGTCCTGTGCGTAGCTGGAACAGCTTACTCACAGTGTTTCGAGGTGCGTTCGTCATGTAATTTCTCAGTGGATTGGGGTATCCCTTCCCGTATAGCTTTCTCTGGGTAGAGGAGTAATACTGCAGAAGTTCTCCCTCTATAAAAGACATTTACTTTTGCTAATAATAATCGTAAAATTATCTATTATCAATTTTTACAAACTAACAGTACTAATATCAAAGTACTTGAATAAGAATTAACATGTCATTTATTCATGAAAGTAAACTGATTTGATAAAATATCTTGTTTTGAACAATTTGTATCCTGCTATCTGTTGAACTTCTTTAGCAATTTATACAATTGTCTACATTTCAAGTAAAAGTTTGTAACTGAAAAAAAAAAAACCATCTGTTTGTCATTTCTGAATTTAAACATAACAAGACTTGTAAATAAATAAATAAATAAAAAGTAATTATAATCAATCTTGATAAAAAATATATCAAAAAAGAATTGGTCCCTAGCAGGATCGAACTGCTGATCCCCGCGTATACAAACTCATAAATTCGTATTAGCACGATGCCTTAACCAACTGGGCCAAGGGACCTTTCCATATTTTTGATCAATTCTCTTGTTAATATATAGTTCTTAGCTGAAAATAATTGAAAAAAAAATTTATTAATTAAATATATGAAGACGAAATTTTTAAAGCAATTCTACAGCGTAAATTTCAAAATTAGACAAAATATTTCAACATTTCATAATTTTCTAAAGATAAAGATAATATTTTTGACTTTTGTTGTAGTGCAAATTATTTAAATACTGGAACAATAAACTGATTTTCTCATGGCTTTTGCTATGTAAATAACCTTTAAAATATAGGGACAATAAACTGAATATATGGTTTTTATTTGTAATAATCTATTTCATGAGCCGTTATTATTGCCTGTTTTTTATTAAAGTTTACCTTAGCCTTTATAGCTGTTTATATGGCTCTCGGGCAGAATTGTTAGCCTAAAAACAAAACCAGTCGTCAGATGCTTGTGACCACATAACAATCTCACAAATTCTCCTAGATAAGCTTCCTCAAAGAAGACTATTTTTGATAGCAAAACGTGGGGCTGAAGTTTTTATAGCGATTACTAGCGCCGTTTAGTAAATGACTCTTTTCGAACTATTGAGGGTTAGGCCTCGAAGTGATGATTCACCGTTTCTGTTTTGGGGAGGTATAAAGATAAACGCATGTCCCTTAAGCTTACATCTCGTTAAAATTTAAAGCTACTTCTCCAAACCACCGCTAACTGCAAGAACTGTCAACAAGAGGGCTTTCTTATAACAGCTACAGTCTTACGCTATCTAAACGTTTTCATTCCTTCGAATATCATTCTGCGCTCAGGTAACTCAAGAGAGTCCTATTGTTAAACCCAGTTACTATTTTCAAGTTGACCAACCAAACTAAATACAAATGTCTTTCACACGATTCGGCAAAATCACCAATAATTCCAACACCTACAACAACTGGGGAAATTTCAACGTACCGAGTCCCCAAGGTCCCCCCAGCACCCATTAATGACATTGTATCCACATTTGATACTACTATTTTGGAGCACGATTTTCTGTCTTTTGGTAAATCTGATGCTACTCCAACACTGCTAAGTAAAGAAGGCTTCCCTCCCACTCCGGATACACCATTCCAGTCTTTTACTTCTGCACCTGGTCCCCATGATATGAAATTTGATATCGCGTCCATTTTGGATCCGGTCATTTTCCCAGAAGTGTCAGGCTCCGGTGCTAATGAACAGCTTTTAGATTTTGATAAATTAATGACTGATGCTGCCCCTCTTTTTCCTACTGAGGCTGAGGTGGAAGTAGAGAAAGAACCTGTTTCTGAAATTCCAGCACCTTTAATTCTTGATTCTTCTTCTAAGCAGTCATGTTTCAAGTCTGAGTTAAAACCTTTACCTCCAATTGTCATTCGTGATCCAACTGATAAGAAAGCTGTTCGTCGGGCACGTAACACATTAGCTGCTAGGCGAGCAAGAGATCGAAGACGTGAAAAATTGGATGGCTTGGAACGAAAAATTTGTGAGCTTGAAGCCAGAAATGCTGAATTAGAAGAGAAGAACAGGAGATTGGAAGAGCGTAACAAGCAATTGGAGGAAGGCGTATCAGGACTCTGGTAAATTCATGTATTATTAATCTAATATTTTTGTTTTTATTTATTTTAATTAATTTGAAACTGACACTATTAAAGAGTCCTTTATATTAAATTTCACACAACTAAAGATTATACTAGTAATGATAAAAATTTGAAGTTGCTGCTCTTTATTTCTTGTTTGTATAACTATTGACATTTTAATGATATCTCTAATACTACAGCCTTTTATAAATTGATTAAAATGTTTGTAAATTGTAAGTTGAATGCAGATTCAAATCTTTGTAAACTTAACTTATAAATCATATAAAAATATAAAAACATATTAAATATATATCAGCAACTGATTTTTTAAGTCAAGAAAATTTGACTAGTTTTCTATTTTAAGCACTATCAAAATAAAATGATGAAATTTCATGATTAAATTGTGTGTTACTATTTTATCAACTAATTTAAGTAGAATTTTTTATTTTGAAATATGATTGGCTTGGTTTTTATCTTAATTGGGAAATTTCAGCAATGATCCAATTTAGTGAAAGCATATATATATATATAGGCAAATCTCAATAGACGGTATACTTGATAAAAAGATTTACAGATATGAACAATGATAAAGTAAACATGTAAAAGAATTTTTGAAAAAAAAAATCAATTTAAAATAATACAATTTGAAATAATATATAGTTTACAATCATTATATTACAAATTGTTATATGTTTGTTATTTTTTTAGTATATAAAATAATAATGACAGTGAAATATCCTCTCAAGCTATATACATTAATAAATAAATAAATAAATGATAATAATGATAATAATAATAATATAGTAGAGTTTAAAATTGTTATTTTTTTTTTGATCAAGACTACAAATATATCAATCATTCAATATCTTATGATATGTAAAAATTTAAATACTTTCTTTAATATCAATAAAAATTAGAAAATTGTTGAAAGGTTAACTAATTTGAGTTACTTATGTATATATATATAAACATTTTACGCTTTTGATTTCAAATTTATGTCAAGTCAAAGAAAATAAATATTATTTAACCATTTGAAAATAATATTCAAAAGATA
This sequence comes from Geotrichum ghanense (nom. inval.), assembly GCA_022023575.1. Taxonomy (NCBI): domain Eukaryota; kingdom Fungi; phylum Ascomycota; class Dipodascomycetes; order Dipodascales; family Dipodascaceae; genus Geotrichum; species Geotrichum ghanense (nom. inval.). Next base: position 451,195 of record JAKKCX010000003.1, on the reverse strand, counting down.
GCTAAAATATTTAAACAATTTTCCATGTTGTGACATGAATTCTTTTTATAAAGTAGTAATGAAAACATTGTAACATTAAAAAACCTGTAGAGTTAAAAAAATTTTTTTTTCTATATATTCATCAGATCCTAAATATTGTTTCAAAAACGCTTATATTGATGGAAAGTCCTTTTTTTATTTAAACTTTCCAACATTTGAGTTTTTCCATTATTTCTCTATTGTATATTTCTCTATTGTATATTCCTCTATTGTATAAAAATATACAATTATTTTAAATAGCTTAATTTGTTGATTAATAATTTTTTCAAGTATTTTTTTAGTACTCTAAAAGGTAATCAATTGTATAATTAAGAGATCAAAAAGGTACTGAAGCGTTTTGTAATTTGCTATATTATCACCAAAAGTGGTTTAATCTGCAATAAACACATAATTTTCATTTGATACAGTTGATATAAATTTGTACAATAGTTTCAAGTAATAGTAAAATATTTGAAAGAGTTTGTATTTATATTAAGGAATTTGCAAATAAACTGCTTTGTATGTCCAATGACCAATACACATGTGCATTCTGTACCCTTTACATTTTGTTTCATCAATCAAAATGATCGTTTTCTCTATATCTCCCGTTTTTTTTTAACAAATATAGCTTAGCTCAAACTACCAAAGTAACTAATACTTTGCATATTTAATGACAAGGTGAATAAGTGGATCATGAACGTTGATTATCAGCAGCGATGTTGATCCGTAGTAATGTTTTGACGCATTTGCGGTTGGTTCTTTTAAGTGTGCTTATATCGTTTCCAACAATAATTCTTTTTTGTATTCTTATTTTAACCCTAGATCTATATATCTATAGATGATCCAATAAATTTGATGAAAACATAAAGCACGTTGTTGAATATTATACAAACTACACATGAATTTAGATATACATATTGTGATGTCTAAAAACATCAATGTTATATGGATTTATTATATTGCTAAACATTATTTAGAACTATGTATTTATCATTTTTTTTAAAAAAACAAAAGTAAGAAAAATTAATTGCCAAGATAATTTGTAAATAGGAAAGCTACATTGTCCAAGAAGGTTGAAGCAATAATAAATGTAGGTCAAATTGCAAGTAACCGTGTATGTTGAAAAAAATAGATGAAACAAAAGTGAATATTTTTCTTTTAGATATATAGGAAATTGCAAGTGTCGTGTGCTTTTTCAAATTTTTTTACTTTTATTTTTATTTTTATTTTTATTTTTTTTCAAAAAATACAAACTACAAATCTACACATAACTGTTCAGGCACTATAGTTTCCTTTAAATAACTGTAATGAGCTGACTTGAAAATAAAATAAAATAATACAACAACTTTTATCAGTCCAAATAAATAAATAATAAAAAAAAGATGGTGAATAAAAATCCGTGTGAATTCCATTGGATGAGAATACAAACTGTGAATGCGGGACTTTTACCGTTAAGCTGATTTTTTTCTTTTTTTTATTTTTTTTTTTCAGTAAGAATAGCAGACAATATTTAAAAGTTCTTTTCTATATATATATATATATATTTCATTCGCTTGTAAGGTATACTATGTTCCATTTATTTGGTGCCAGAAAAAAAAGTATATATATAATTGAATCAAGAGCGAAAATATTGAATCAATATGCTTGTATATTTATGGATTGAAGTTAATACCAAACTCAAATTAGCACTTTAATTGCATGAAGATGCGTGTGATTAAGTTGTTTTGTCATTGGATGAGAACATGAAGCGAGCGCGCGTATGTTTACAATATATTATAAAGATCAGTACGAAATCAATTATATAATTATGCTGACTATAGTATATATATGTGTGTATATACATTCAAATATATGGGCATATATATGAAGAAGAAAAAAAATTGTCATTTGTAGATTCTATTATGAACCATCTCAACGATTTTATAGTCAAGAAAATAATCCATGGCTAGGCATTAGAGCCAAGTTTTCTATATATTTTGTTTAGTTATTCACAATTACTTTTCCATACGTACATTTGTTTGTTCTGTGCAGGATATAGTTTCTTTCTCTTCTACAAAGTCTTGATTTATTGAGATTCCAATGCCTGACAATCATCACCATCTCATTCTGTTGGTAAAATGTCTGGTAATAATAAAGTTTAATAGCATGTAAGCTAACTGAGTTTTAAAACCTGCGTCCCTATCAGCTTGAACACAGGCCGCACTTGTTCATTTGTTTTTGGGCACCCACCAAGCAGGTACCTGTTTGTTGTTGTTGTCAGTATTATTATTATTATTATTATTATAGCGTTCTATCTGCCGCGTATACCGCGTAACGTCAACGGGGAAAGGGTCACCTATTACCCAATTTGGTTCTGCAGCAGCTTTGGAAACATGTTCTGGATATAAGTTATTATTGGCCAAAAATAGAGTTAGACTATTGTCATTTACGCCAATGGTGTTGCAGGGATCAAACCACATGGGGTAGCAGGATCTTTAAGTGTTAGCAGCGCAAAGAGAAAGACCAAATATCAATAACTCCGTCTTTCAAAAAGAAGAAAAGGAAAAATTAAACCTCCACATATATACATTCAAAATATGGTAGTAAAATAAATGAAATCAGAAGTTGAATCATCATGATAAGCATTAAATAATAGCATAAAGTTAAATGGAGGAGACTTGAAAAAAAAAAAAAAACAAACAAAAAAAGAGCATGAATTTCAATAGAGATCAAGGCTAGACTTCAAACGTAAAAATATAGTAATGACAATTGTGTGTTGATAATTATGATGCTATCTGTAACTAGAACATTTGCGCGTTCTACTAGAAAAAAAAAAAAAAAAAAAAAAAAAAAAAACGTTTCATCGTTGGAATGAATGTTTGGTGAGCTAAGACTTGATTACTGCATGTGAACAATTTGGCATTTCTTGGAGATATCAAAGAGTATCAACAGTATTGAAAAATCAACTAAAAGAAAAATATTTTTTGAATAGGCAGACAGAAATGTTTCTTACTTTTCATCATCATCTTCATCCTTACATTTACTCACATTTGCTCACGTTGATTCACGTTCACTTACCTTTGTCCGTATTGGCAGGTAAGTAAACTTTACAATTGACAGTAGTATCGGGGCACACAGTCATTTGTCCGGCTGCAAAAAACACTATCAAGTATGCCAGTACGGACGGCTCCTACCGCCGATGGACTCGTGTGCCTTCTTTCTCACGTCTCATACAAACACGTTTTCTCCCAAAACTGCTAAACTGAAATGAACAGTTTATAATGGACTTTTATTCATTACTGTTTAAAAATTTTGTTCTTTTGACAAGAAGAAAAAAAAAAACAGCAGCTCCTGACAGACAATTAGTCCGCTTTCAACTTTGGAACAGGCTATTGTCGTTTATTTTTATTATTAATTTTATATACCTTTTTATTCATAGTTTTTTTTTTCTTGTCAAAAGTAATTTTCTTTTGTAAAATTCTTTCAAAATTTCAAAAGCTGTTTGTTATCCATTTTGTGTAGTATAATACTTTTGATCTACATCTCTATCACTTTATCATGGATCAATAAAGCAAGAGTTTTTCATGCCAACAACAAAAGATTCTCTTTCAAATAGAACCCGTTGAAAGATAATAATACTGTACAAAAAAGACTTTTAAATAAACAATTAGTAGCTGTGAATAATAGATGTACTCAGTCAAAAGTTTTTTTTAACCATCTATTGATATTGAATTTCGTTTTATTGTTATTATTTCCATTTATTTTATTTTATTTTATTTTATTTTCGGAATTGTCAAAAAAAAAAAAAGAAATTTCAATATATGCGCCAACAAAAGCCAAAACCTGCTATATAAACAGTAGAATATCTCGGCGTTTCTATATTTTTTCTTCTTATTCTCTCTCTCTCTCTCTCTTATAATTACTTATCATCACAGATAATTGCATTTAATACTATTTCCCATCATCATTTTAAAACACAATGTCTTCAGGTGTTAAAACTGCTGGTGGTAACGCAGCCTTCCACAACTTTGTCAACGATTTCGCCCATATCGAAGACCCCCATGAGCGTCGTCGTCTTGCTTTGGAAAAAATCGATAACGCCTCTTTTGGCTGGTACCATGTAAGAGCCATCATGGTCGCTGGTATTGGTTTCATGACAGACTCTTTCGATATTTTCGCCATTAATATTGCTACTACCATGTTTGCATACGTATTCTGGGGTCCTACTTACGGCGGTACAGGTAAAATTCCCTCCTCCACCACTACTTTGATTAAGGTCTCTACATCTGTTGGTACCGTTATTGGTCAATTGTTTTTCGGATGGATTGCCGATGTTGTCGGTAGAAAGAAAATTTACGGTGTTGAGTTGATGATTATCATTGCTGCCACTATCGGACAAGCTATCACTGGTACCTCCCCTGGTATTAACTTTGTTGCTGTCTTGACTTTCTGGCGTATCATTATGGGTATTGGTATTGGTGGTGACTATCCTCTTTCTTCTATTATCACTTCTGAGTTTGCTACCACCAAGTGGAGAGGTGCCATTATGGCTGCTGTCTTTGCCAATCAAGGTTGGGGTCAACTTCTCGGTGGTATTGTTTCTCTTATTTGTGTAGCTGCTTGGAAGAGTTCTCTCATTGGAGCTGAAAGTGCTACTGAGTGTGTAGGTGACTGTGCTAAGGCCGTCGATCAAATGTGGCGTGTGCTTATTGGTTTCGGTGCTGTTCCTGCTATTTGTGCCCTTTACTTCCGTCTTACTATTCCTGAAACTCCCCGTTATACCTTTGATGTTTCTAGAGATATCGAAAAGGCTTCTGCTGACGCCAACCAATTCGTTTCTGGTAAGACTGGTAACGCTTCAGAAGATCAAGTTCAACAATTACGTGATGTTTCTCAAAATGATGATGAGTACCAACCTCCCAAGGCTTCTTGGAAAGACTTCTGGAGCCATTTCGGTCAATGGAAACACGGAAAGATTCTTATTGGTACCGCTGGTTCTTGGTTCTTGCTTGATATTGCCTACTATGGTCTTGGTTTGAACAACTCTGTTATTTTGTCTACTATTGGTTATGCCGGCCAAAAGAACGTTTACCGCAACCTTTACAATACCTGTGTCGGTAACATTATTATTACCTGTGCCGGTGCTATTCCTGGTTACTGGCTGTCTGTCTTGACTCTTGATTTTGTTGGACGTAAGACTATCCAAATTGCTGGTTTCACCCTTCTTACTGTTATTTTCTGCATCATCGGATTTGCTTATGATAAGATTGGTGGCCATGGTTTACTTGCTCTCTACGTTCTTGCTCAATTATTCTGTAACTGGGGTCCTAACACTACCACCTTTATTGTTCCCGGTGAAGTATTCCCTACCCGTTACAGATCTACTGCTCATGGTATTTCCGCCGCCTCTGGTAAGGTTGGCGCCATCATTGCTCAGTGTGTTTTAGGACCTTTGATTAACCACAACTGTCCTGCTGATAAGGCCAACTGTTGGTTGAAGCATGTTATGGAAATCTATGCTCTTTTCATGCTTTTGGGTATTGGTACTTCCTTCCTTATCCCTGAAACCAAGCGCAAGACTTTGGAAGAGTTAGCTGAAGATCTTCATGGAGAAATTAACATTTCCAAAGCTAGATATGAGCGTTCTCAATTAGAGAAGTCTCAAAACAGCAATGAATCGGTTTAATCGAATTCATCCATATATACTTTTTACGATTGAACTTTTGCAGCGTTTTCTATTTCATTTTATCTTTTAATAATCTTCTACTCGGATATACTCCTTGGAGTTTCGCCTTTTGTTTTGCTCATTCTTAAAATTTCAGTCATTATATATTATCTTTTGTAAAATAAATTATTTAACTCCATTACATTTTTTTTTTTTTTCAAGTTTTTCTTTCATTTATTGAGTTATAAGATTCATCTGGGCACTACTATTTTTGTTTTAACTTTTATTTTTTTTAAATCCAAATTTGGATTCGTGATTTCCCATAAATGGATCACCCAACGAGATTTCTAAGCACAAGCGTATTATTATGTACATATATATATATATATATATACATACGCTAATATCCAAAACAAACATTTACCTATTAAACCAAAAGAAAAAAAAAACGTGGTATAAGGGGAAACTTAATAAAATATTATATATTTCAAAAGGTTTCTCCAATCTAAACATAAAACAATTAAATTTCTTGAAATAATAGATCTTATATAGACGTATTTGATTTTGTTTGAAAAATAGCATACCATTAAAATGCTTACATGATAATATTGTTATTCAAGATCTCTCACAAATATATATATATATATATATATATTTTTCTTTTCCCATGTTTGCATAAACCTTTTGATATAACCAAAATTCTTTATTCCTTTCTTCTATTTTATTTTATTTTATTTTTTTGTTTTGTCAGTCAATACCAACTGTTTAATGCAGAAACAAAATTTAGATATATATGAACAACAAAAATAAATAAATTAAAAAAGGTAGAATGGATTTGAAAAAATGGTTATTTTGACATCGATCTAATATTGATTGAATTCTGGAAATATTTTTTTTAGATATAAATTATAACCAATCTTTCCACAAGAAAAAAATAAAATGAAAACCAAAAAAGGGGCCCAACCGGGAATTGAACCCGGGACCTCTCGCAAACGTGCTTAGAAACCCTAAGCGAGAATTATACCACTAAACCATCGGGCCTCCGATTGTTATTGAAATAATTTGTAAGACAACAATAAGATATTGAACAGTCAAAATGGTCAAAAAATTGCTAAATTGCCCTTATTAGTGTTTTTCAACTGATAAGGAATTTTATGCCATTACTAGATAAAATATCAGTTTATCACTCCTAAAGGCTATATTAAGATAATATATTTAACAATTGACTTAAAGTAGAAGACAAGTGGCTCATTTATATATCTCAAGGAAGTTATATTCAAACACTAGTCTTTATGTATCGCAGAATTCTCTTTAAATATGGTTTACAAAGAAGTTAGCACTATTGAATACTAAAAACTCTCTAAACTCGTTTAGACCACTACTTTGTCAATATCCATGAGACAAATATATGAACCACATGTTTATCTTCGATCTATTTTTTTGTTAATAATTTGTGCTTTGTAGGATATAGAATACTGTTCCTGAGACTGTATCCAGCTATTTCCAATTAGCTACATTTAAAGCTGTATTTTCTTTCAATTATATATATGGCTTTTTAGTTATTACTTGTTCTTCTTTAACTGTTTTTTTATTCTGGATCCTTTAGGATCGTCACATTCTCCAACAATTTTGTCATAGATATCATCAACTGTTTAGTTTTTATATAAGAGTTTTTTTTTATTTCTATGCCTGACTTGGAGATATGTTAAACCACTGTCTGATCGGGAGATATTTTGGAATTTCATTTTGTCCAAATATTTAACGGCCATAATCAAAATAACTCATACAGTAAATTATATGAGAAGAGAACCGCATGGTTATTTCGTTCATTCAAAGTCTTATTCAATAGCAGAACATTTCAATAAAGTTTTTCTCGAAAGCCAAGTGAAGTCTTTCCCATGTGGTAAACCAGATTTTTTCTTGGTTGTCTAACAAATATGACATTCATTATTACAATAAAACAACAATAACAACAACAACAACAACAACAAAAATAAAAGCATAGTTAAGACCGAGAGACATAATCAAATTACTCTTACAGATGAATCTTTTATATTTTTTTTGATAAATTTTCTTAAATTATGTAATTGAACCACATGTTTTTCCTTTTGTGTAATTTGTTTTATTAGTAGAGTATTTAAAATCAAAAACAATAAATCAATTTTCTATTCACCTAAAGTAATCGTTTTAAAAGTTAGTCTATATTTCAGTCAAAGATTAATAGGGTGAATAATATATATATTTTCAATACTCTTATACTAAGAAAATTCTTGAAAATTGCCAATCATAGTCACATAGAATTTTTATTCAAAATAGATAAATTGAAAAACAGTTTACAGCTATGAAGCTTTTTGGTAAATGTAAAATAAAAAATTGATATTGGTTTTACGCTTTTAGTATATATCAATAAAAACAAAATAAAATAAAATTTCTAACAAACTGTGTAGTTTTGTTAAACATGATAAAAAAAAAACATTGATAACAATTTACCATAAATTTCATATTAATTAAACAAAACATGAAAATAAAAATGCAAATAAAACACCAAAGAAATATTTATTTTCATCATATAAAAACAGATTTTAATTGATGATTTGTTGTTAATTGAATCAAAAAAAAAAATAAAGAATTTCAACATTTATTTCAAGAATATAGTACGTTTTTTTCTCCCCCTCTTCAAAATTCAACTGTTTTTATATTATATAAAATTGTATTTATTTATTAACATGATTTTACTTAAATCTCCAAGCATGAATTTGTTAATAATTAGAATCCTTACTATAATAAGTCATAACCGGGTGGGGGTTAATAATTTCTTAAAATTCTCAAAACTATTTAAAATATATAATAAAATTTACTTCCATTTATAAAACTAATTCTCATCTTCATTCTCAGAATCTTCGGATTGAGTATTGTCATCTATATTGGAATCAGTGGTAGAATTTGCATCATTTGAGGATGAAGTTGTGGCAGCAGGTTCTTTTAATTCAGAATTGTTTGAAGAATTTAAAACAGGTTCATTTTCACTCTTAGTAACGCTTTTACCAGAATCTTCAGGTTTTGCATCGCTTGAAATTTGAGATGTAGCACTGATACTTGAATTAACATCAGGTTTGTTACTAGAATTTTCAGAAGAAGCAGATGTAGCAGGCTCATCAGGAATTTGCTTAAATTCATTTCCGTTTTTTAACAAAGGTCCATCAGAACCAGTGCTTTGTTGTCTTGCTCCATATTCTCCAGGATCTCTAGAATCTGTTTTACCATCCCAACAGTACTTGTCAAAACATTGTTTACATTGATTAGTAGGAGAATAATCACCTTGACGTTCTCGTTCTCTTTGAATGACTGCACAAGCAACACAGGTATTCCAATTGTCATCAGAAGGTTGACTCATCAAATCAAAACCATTCTCAAATAAATTTTGAATGTCTTTTGTCTTGAATTGAGTGTCCAAGGTAGAGTAGTTTGTAGCATGAGATACTACCTGATTAGCAAGGTAAAGAATCAAAGGAGGAACCTGACTAAAATCTCCGGAATCAAGAGTAGCTCTGTCGGAGTAGTCTCCAGCATAGCATCCAAAAAAAGTTGGGCGAGTTGTCAAGCCAAGATTTAAAAATGTATTCTCATCAGGGACTTTAGGGAACGCAACAGTGGATGGACCAGATGGATCTGGCTTATTTATTTCATTCTTAGCACGAGCATAAGTTGTTACTAAAGACTTTCCAGATGGCCAATTGTACTTTGTATTTCCAGAAGTATCAATTGAAATGATAAAGTCAACGTTACGTTCTTTCTTGAGCAATGGCCAGTAAGGTACATACTCATTGTCACTTGCACCATCAGCCAAACTCAATGAATCTGAATCAGTAAGAGAACGAGTCGAAGTTTTAAAAACAGGATTGTGATAATTTTTGAATGGATTTGGCTGGTATTGGGCCACATCAAGATCAGTGGTATCTAAAACCAAAGCTGAAAGAGATCCCAAAGCTAATCGAATATTATTGCTACTTTTTGCAGCCTTACGGATAGCTTGGTTAAAAATATTGGAGGAGGTAGCCATTACAAATCCTGCGTTATCAAAGTTGGTGTAGCATTTATTGTCTTTGGGCTTGCCATTATCGAGAGTAGTTCCAAGATACTTTAAATTTGCAAAAGCTCGAAGAGATGGATCATATGAACCAATCTCATGAGGTGTAATTTCATACAAAGTAGCATTTTCCTTGATATCTCTGTCTGTACTGTCTCTGCCTTGAGCTACAATGATAGGATAAGGTGCAGTACGACTTTTGTAAAAACCCTTGTCTTCAATATCGCTCCAAGTAACACCAGCCCCATGATTCTCATTATTGTCAATAAACTTGTATGAGAGAAGTCTACCATAGACATCAGTTATTGACACAGGAAATCCATTTGTAGCTTTACCCAAAACATCAAATGCGTAATTGCCATAGTCTGCATATGTGGTAAATGACATTCCATTAGGAAGTACCAAATCTTGTTCAAATTTCCAAATTTTCCCATTATCTCTAAGTTTAGTTACTGTAGGAAAGTCATTCAAGTACATTGAACCTACCAACCATGATCCTCCAGATACAGCAGAGATATGACTAGAAGCTTGCAAAAGTCCTTTTAAAGGACTACGTTTGTTATTTTCTCTGTTATCCAAAGCTTGAATTGCACCTCCACTGAGCATAAGAGCTTTGAAGCCACCACCTGGAAGTGCTAATCCAACGTTGACAGTATTGACAGTATCATTGTCTTTCCATAATATATCGTCAATGTTGATATCGTTTAAATTTGCATGTTGTAAGAAAGAGCGAAGTGAATCTTGCGTAGACTGCCAACGACCATTTATGTAATCTTGTTCTTCTTTCGAAATTGACGTAGCTGGACGCAAAAAACTTGACGGACAATCGGCAGTTACTGGAGCATAGTTTTTACCTTTAGAATAAACACCAGATACCAAGACCATAGAGGTCAAAAGCAATGAAGTCGCAACCATTGTATTGAAATCAAAAATTGCCTAATTTTATATGGGCCTTTTTTTTATTTTTTTCTTTCTTTCAATGTATATATATATATTTACAATTAAAGATAGTTTTTTTATATTAACTTTAAAGAGGATATATATATACCATTGATTTTCTAAGCTTTTTCATTTAAAAAAAATAAAAAAATAAAGTATTAAATCAATTTTATAAATTGAAATTAAAATAAAATAAACAATAAAAATAAAACAATTTCTTTTCATATTTACCAAAAATTTATTGAAATAAAAAAGAAAAATAAATAAATAGATAAATAAATAAATAAAAATTCGATATTTATAACTTGTCTGAAGGTTAATGCTTATGGAACATTTACTGGTTTGCATTAAACTTGAATCAATATAAACTTCTAGAGCTTTTACCAATAGACTATAATTACATCTAACTTGGATAACGTAGTGAGTAAAATATTTCATTTGTTTTTAACAAACTTGAAAATTCAATTATTCATTAATTTTCAATATATGATTCAATTGATTGTTAATTTTTATTATTGTGTTTGTGTAGTATAGGAAGAGGGTATGTCTTTTTTTTTTTTTTTTTAATAATATATGAAATACATATAGTGTGATTATTAAATTATAAGATGCATTCAAATCTGATGCTAACTGATCAATACATTTCTATTCAAGTTAGTAATTTAATACAACTGATATTACCACATTATAAATATATACTTTAAATAAATACTATTGTATTTCGACGTGTATATATTTATGTATGTATGTTTTGATATTAATCATCAGTGTAAAGCTATTAAATGAATCAGTAATCTTTTTTCTTTCATTTTATTACCTCTACTAATTGAATCCAGTTGTGATTTATATCTTGTGAAATATAACTTAACATGTAAACTTTTCAAGGCACCAGATAAGATAGAATATAGATAAGATACACTCACAGAATCTTAAAAAATTCTATTGTTTGATAAAAATGATATAATGAGAAGAAATAATGATAAAAAATAAAAAGCTACATACAAGCTAAATGACTTCTTATTGCTTCCAATAAACGTTATAGTAACAACTGATATTCTAAATGTACTTTTTGAATTTCTATATACCACCCGTCAATAATCTGCGACACGCTATAAGATGATGACAAACGTAAAATAAAAGTCTAGTATAATGTATTTCAAAATATGGCAATAATTATGACATGTAATGAGATTAATTGTCAAGCTTTCCGGCTTGATCGGGAACCAAAGTCAAAACTTTACCAGTACTGAGTCCGGATCTAATATTATCAATAACAAGAATCTCCATAGTCTTTCGAGTTTCAATAGAATGTGTACCAAGATGAGGAAGCAACAGGGCACTAGGATGTGATAGCAACGTGGGATTAATTATAGGTTCGTTTTCAAACACATCTAATCCAACAGCACTGACTTTTCCAGACTCCAATGCAGATGCAAGAGCCTCTTCGTCAATAACCTTACCTCTAGCAGAGTTGGTAATAACCACACCATCCTTCATCTTGGAAATAGCCTCAGCATCAATCAAGTGGTATGTGGAATCGGTCAAAGGACAATTCAGAGCAAGAACGTCAGTTTGTGCATACAAATCATCTAGGTTGGCAACGTACTCTGAATCTTCTTCCAGTTCTGGTGAAAGCTGCTTGCGGTTATAGTAAATGATTTTTTTGAATCCAAATACCTTTGCTCTATCTCTGAGTGCATGGCCAATGCCTCCCATACCGACAATGCCTAAAACTTTTCCGGTAGGGTCATGACCTAGATCCACACCACTGAGCCATTTACCTTCACGGAGTTTACGCTCACCTAAGCTGAAATTGCGAAGTGCTCCAAGAATAAGATAAAGATGTGTATCGGCAGTAGCACCATCAACTGCTCCAGGGGTATTTGTGACTTTGATGCCCTTTTCTGTGAAATAAGGCACAGAGACTTGATCATAGCCAGCGCCGTGTCCGCAAATATATTTCAATGAATCAGGAACAGTCTTACTGAGTTCCTCATCGAACAAACCTGTTATTTTGACAGAAGGAAAATCTCTGTAGATGGCAACGATATTGCTGTATTTACCTTTCAAGTCGGATAAGAACTCCTCACGGTTCTTGGAGGTTACTTCTAGTAATTCTGCGACGTCAGAGAGAGCAGCCCACTCTTCTTGGGCAAAGTGGATTGTACCGACTAAAAGAACTTGAGGTTTGGACATTGTATCAATTAACTTAAGGCAAATACTGTGAACAAAATTCTACTGTTTTAGCTAAAAAAAAATGAGAAGAAGGGATAAAAAAAAAGTAGAAAGAAGAGAAGAGAAAAAAAAAACCGAAAGACAGCAGAGGAGAGGCATGGGTTTATATGCTGAATCATAGCTACACTGGATCCTTTTAGTTGCCTAGTGGGGGTCCTTGAGGAACCCGGGTGAATTTCCCCGGTTTGATAAAATTTCTATTAGAAGTAAAAACAACCATTTTATTTCTATTTTACACAATAGGACAAAATAAACTGAAAAGAAATGAATAAATAAATGAATTTGAAACGTTGAAAGGTTATATTTCATATATGATTTTTCTTTTGATTATTTTCAATTCAAAAGATGATTTTAATATCTAAAGGAAAGGAGCAATATCAAGATTATTGTTAAGTATGTCATTATTCACTGATAAGGACATCAGTTGTAAATAATAAGTGCTAATTTACTTGTCTTTAGTCATAGGTAACATAGTGTAATATTGATGTTTTATAGCTTAAATGATATTTAAAAGATGTTACGTAATAGAGTTGAAAATAAAACAAGAGAATATGAATATGAAAAATAGGTATTAAGAATAAAAATAAGAATATCAAGAATATCAAGAATAATAATAATAATAATAATAATAATAATAATAATAATAATAATAATAATAATAATAATAATAATAATAATAATAATAATAATAATAATAATAATAATAATAATAATAATAATAATAATAATAATAATAAAACTGTTAAAAAAAAAGATGATATCAATATCAATCATCATGAATATTTATTCGTTAGTACGAAATTCAAAAACTCATCTCATAACATACCTATAGATTGGACTCAGTGCTAGTAAAAAACCTTTTTGAATTTTTATTTTTATTTTTATTTTTATTTTTATTTTTAATTTTATCAATATCTTTCAATTTCCAATAGGGGAAACCATGACCTATTGAAATTGAAAGCAATGACCTGTGTTCATATAAAAAAGAAACAAAGTGTTTCAATATCACTGAGTTTTATCTTCTATAGACTTTGAAAATAAAATATAATAATAATTATTATTACAATTGAGAATAATTATCATCAATTCAGACTCTAAAAATGTTTAAACTCTAAAAATCTTTATCAAAAAATCTTTATCAAAAAACCTTTATCAAAAAAAAAATACTATATAAGTAAAATAAAATATCCTTTAAATTGCAATTATTCTTAAATGTTACTATCATATATGTTTAAAATTCTGTCAGTATATATATATATATAAAGTTTAATCTGGTCTTTATCATACTTATTATTCTTTCATTTATATATCTTTAAAAGCATTCAATATTACTTGGCTTTCAATGCCTAGTTCAACTAAAGAAAAATAATGATACCAATAACTGAGTTCTGTCATGCACAAAGTTTCATCTAGAACTCTTGAATATCATCTAAACCTACTTGAAATCATCACGAACTTTTTTTGAAAATTGTAATAGTAAATTCTATAATTTAAATTGAGATAATTGTTTTTCTTGTCTCGCGGGTGGTTATATGATAGTGTCTAAATAAAGACACATACCTGACATGCCCATTTCTTCAATTTTGTATGGTGGGCTGCTATACTGTACGTTCCACCCACCTTCGATTTATCTACGCGAAAACCCTGCACTAATCCCTTTGTTTATGTGATAATTATATCTTCTCAGCTGTTTCTACATACCAACAGATCCTTTGAGCCTTTTAATCTTCTGAATTGAATTGCAATTTTTTTTTAAATTAGTGGTATCAAAATAATTTTATATATTATTTTTAAAAAAAAATTTTTTTTTTAAATAATAGATATGAAAACAACAATGTGTATATATATATGACTTTTATTTTTCTTTCCCTTCACGTTTTGGCTAATATTAAATCCCAAGCCATTACCATGAATGTATTCTAGGAATTAAAAAAAAAAAAATATTAAAAATTAAAAATAAAAAATTATTAATATTGTTTTTAACTTTTAATATTTTTTTTTTTTAAATATAAATTTTCAAATAATCACCTAGGCGCTCTAAGCTGTTTCTTGAAAAAACTCAAAGAAATAAATCAAAGAAAAGAACATGAATAAAAATGCACCTCCAAGAGTAATGTTTTTAAGAGTAATCTTAGTGGCCAACATCTTTCCACCAATGGCGGCACTAGTTGTACATAAAAAGTGACC
Organism: Geotrichum ghanense (nom. inval.); assembly: GCA_022023575.1. Taxonomy (NCBI): domain Eukaryota; kingdom Fungi; phylum Ascomycota; class Dipodascomycetes; order Dipodascales; family Dipodascaceae; genus Geotrichum; species Geotrichum ghanense (nom. inval.). The sequence continues at coordinate 436,085 of JAKKCX010000003.1, read as the reverse complement.
AAAGATAGCTCCAACAATAACAAACCAGTAGTCAGAACCAGCGGCCATAGCAATGGTGGCAATTTGTGATCTGTCACCCCATTCAGCAAAAAAGGTCATTGCGAATATTTGAACCCAGATAGGAGAAAGAACCAAACTGGCCAGATTTCCCAAGCCATCGGTGATTTGTCCAATAGCTCCCTTAAAAGATGCCCATGGGCCAGCATTCGCCCTTCTAGGTCGCGGCCTGTAAAGGGAGGCATCGCCAGTTTCATTATCCAAACCATCCTGAGAAATTCTGGGGTTGCTACCAGAACGTTTCATCATGGCAGCCTTCTCGCCCAATCCCAATTCAAGATCCTCACCTTGTGTATTAAGTTCGGCAGCATTGATTTCAGCCTCTACTTCCTCCAACTCTTCATCAACGTGTTGATCCTTGTCCATTTGAATACCTTCTCTAAGCAAGTTGAATCCAAACACCATAAATAAAATACCAGCAATGAGTGCTGATACTCTTTTAGATAGAAACGTAGGCAAAGCATGACCGATAAAACCAGAGATTATTGTCATCAATGCCAGAGCAGCAAAGGCAGATGAAATAACTGTGACTCTATTATGTCTCATAGCCATGATAGCTGCGATCAAGAAGGTTTTATCACCAATTTCTGACATTACGGTCATACTAAACGAGACAGTCAAGGCATGGAAAACATCTGTGTCAGTCTCATGTTCCAGCTTCTCAACAGCCTTGTGGACTTCTTGTTTTGACTTGTCATCTTTCTTTCCTTCTAAAGGGTCCACGATATCATGTTCAAAATCGTCCAAAGAGTCTCCTTTACCTGATGCTTCTTTTTCCTCGGACTTGCTCATTTTCTCTGACTTTTGTGTCTTACCCTCCGAGTTGACCCCCATGTTATTGGGGTCGTAGTCGTTTACAACAACAGGGGCGTCTTCCTTGGTTGCTACAGGTTTCTTTGCCTTTTTGTTTGATTTTTCATCAGAAGGTTCAGTGTCGGGGATGTCTATTTTTTGATCGCTCAACTTTGGTTCAGGCTTTTTAAACGTGCTACTTTTATCGAAATCTTCTGTATATGTATTATCCTTTGGTGCAAATTTTGGGGCTTTGTCGACCTGATTGATAGCAACAGCCTCCTTTGAATCAGATGGAATAACTTCCGTTCCTTTGCTTACGTCGAGATCAGCAGCTCCAGCTGCTGCAAGAACTGCCGAACCAGCTGCCAAACCCAAGACTAACGGAGTGAGACGCATTTCTTTGATGAGTGTGTGTACAAGAATCGATTGTCAAGTTAGACAAATTTTAGATAAGGACAACAAGTAAGAAAAAGTAGAAGTAGAAGAAGAAGAAGAAGAAGGGAAAGAAAAAAAAAAAAAAAAAACTAAGAAAGGAGAAACAAGAGAAAAAGAAAAGAACAAGTCTCCATTACTCTTTTGGTGTAAGCATGAGAATATCTACTAGAGATTTTTACTATTATTATATATATATATATATATATATATATATATATATATATATATATATTTTTTTATTTTCTATTTTCTATATTCTATTTTCTAATTTTTATTTTGGCAATAAACTAGCTCAATTGTGCTGCGTTGTATGTCGAGTGGAGAGAGATAGAAAAAAGCATAATAATAAACACACATACACACACACACTGTGTGAGCGTAAATCATGGGCTTAAGAATATACAGGTATGCCAGACAATGAACGTGGAAAATGCGGAAAGGGCTAGGTTTATATACTGTATTTGATTAATCCGAGATCTCAATCGGCAGTAGAAGCAAACAGGCAACAACAGCACATACAAATGCAACTCTTACATACACGATGTAACTATCGCAGGCATTCGAAATACAATCACACACTTCTAGTGACACTGTCTGGATGTAATTGTTTTGAGGATGAAAAAAATATTTTTAAAAAAAAAACAACAACAATTTGTTTTCAAGATAATTGATAAACCATTCATAAATCATTTAATATAAATCATTAATACAAATCATTCATAAATCATTCATTAATATATAATATAATATATATGTATCTTTAGATCTATAGTAGTTGTACACTTGTCACGATTTGGAATTCTTGTCAGCCTTTTTTAAAAAAGCATGATTGGTTGATGACAGGCTGTCCACTTTACGCGTACGATTGAATATCTTCAAAAATATGTACACTACGTGAATTATGATGATTATTATTATTATTATTATCACTCACTCACTTGGAATGTTCTGAATCGCTCTAAGCTCACGATGCATTCCTACTACTAGCCATATGACATTAGTTTTTGAATATATATATATATATATATATATATATAAATAAATTATAATATGGCATGCACAAGAGTGCACATAAAACGCGTGCGTATAAGGCTATTTTTAAATTTGTTCATTACTACACGAAAAAAAAAAAGTCTACGTGTACAGTATTCTCTCATATATATGCGTCTTGAAACGCGTGTGCCCGCACGCGTAAAAGCATTTTGAAATTTTTCATGGTTGCTGCAGAAACTGATGTCAAAACAGGGCAGGACAAATTAGATGAGTGAAAGACTTGTGCTAAACTGTTTGGAACTGTGAGTTTTTTTTATAACTATACATGTACGATGTACTATGTATTAAATAAAAAGATTTATAGTTTATATTTATTTCATTGTTCAAGATATATTATTCATGTTTTATATTTTAATATTTATATTTCATGTCTTATGTTCATCATAAATTGTGTTATCTTTCAACATCCTTGTCATTTAAATTATTCCCTATTATATATACATCTACATACATGTACATATATATATATACAATCTTTTATAGAAATTTAAATTATTAAAATAATACTCCTAGTTTTTATTCATTTTTTATAAAGATAATATTGTTACAATTGATAAAATTAATAAAATTAATAAAATTAATAAAAAAAATTTATATATATATTTAATAGATTAAACGCAACATCAAGAAAAAAAATTTACGTGAAAAAAGGATTTCTCTTTATAGAGCCTTTTCATGGGCCTCGATACTGAGTACAGCACAAGAAGTAGCAGAGGCAGGGTTGCTACCAGTAACAATGCGACCATCAGTAATAGAAAAGTCCTCCCAAGGTCCAGGAGGTTGTACATAGATAGCACCTTGCTTTACAGCAATATCTTTACAAGTTTCGTATTTGTTATCCTTCATAACTTCAGAAACATTAATGATTTCTTCACCTTCGTCAGTGAATCCGGTAACCTTGACACCCTTGATAAGATAGTCGTTGGTCTTGGAATTCATCAAATTGGCAAAAATAGCGGGGCCATGGCAGACCGCAGCAACCACACCGCCATTTTGGTAAATAGCATCAGCAATCTTGTGTAGACCATCAGCGGTAGGGAAGTCGTATAGAACACCGTGGCCACCAGCAGCATAGAAAATGCTGTAAGCCTTGGGGTCAACCTCAGAGGGCTTTAAAATTCTTCCGTTCTCAATGGCATCTCTGATACCAAAGTCGTCAGTGTAGTTTTCGTAGGCCTTGAGCTCTTCATCGTTCAAAGCAGGAGAGACAACTGAGTGTGGGTCAAAGCTAGAATCACCGGTTTCTGAGACATAGTCAACTGCGTAGCCTGCCTTTGCAAACACATGATAAGGATGCAAAACTTCTGAATAGTAGAGACCAGTAAGACCTCCATCAGGATAGAAGGGCTTTGTACTTTTAGCTGTAAGAGCCAACAAGACACGTTTAGGAAGAACAGCCATTTTTAATAATGATAATAATTAGTGCACGTTTATTAGTAGGTGTGGGTGGGTGAGAGAGATCAATTGGTAAATCTTGAAATAAATAAAGAAGTGAATTTTTTTTATTATTTTAATTTCGGGTGCAAATGAGAAGGAAATTCATTTCATTTATATAGTCCAATTTTCTGCGCGATACAGTAAATACAAGGCCACTCCTTTCCACTAAATCTCTATTTCATAAAGAATTACACAATATCCACCGACGATCTTTCCATAGTATACTATTTGCAAAAATAAAAACCATTAAATCCGTCCTGTATCCGAGTAGGTATTCTCTAAATGACAGGAGACATCAGCGATGCTTTGGCAAATAACTTGATAAAAATAAACCAAGCATAGCATGAGAATTTCATTTGAAAACAATTGAAAAAAACCTCGTAATTATTGATTTTTTTTTTGGTCACATTTGGAAAACTTCTAGAAGCATTCTTTTAAAATTATTTTTTAGTTACCTTTTCTTGTTAAGTAAACGGGTCTTAATACGCCCCGCAAAAAAAAAAATAAATAAATAAAGAAGAAATAAAAGGCTCCTTTAGTGGCAAATACATCTATTACGTATTATTGTTTTATCTATATTATTTGAAATCAACGTATTTGACTGTTGTTGTTTCAGTTTCATCAATTGTATAGATTTTTAGAAAACAAGCAATATTGGTGGGATCATGAATATACATATATGTATAGACATATATGTATAGACATCATCGCACTAGCCATCACTTTTGTTTTATTGCCCCAAAACAGTACCTTTGCAGAAATCCAGATTTAATAGTATTCCGCCAGTTACTTTGGTTCAACTATTCAATAGATTTTGTAAATGTAGAAATTATAAATTGAGTTCTCAAGCCGTCATCGGACTATCTTGACTCCGAGTGGTCTGTCTATGGTAGGCTACGAAAAAAAAGAACCCGTAATGCAAAGGCTTTCAAAAAAAAAATTTTACAATTGAAGGCATTCGGCGCGCACCCGAGCGGTACCCTGTGCCGGTGGACGGACTTAGCACTTGTTTTTTTTTATTTTTTTTATTTTTTTTAGTCACTGATATGCAAATTACAAATCAATTGATGAAAACCAATCTGTATTTTAATATACTTTACTCTATCTAAAAGGAGAAGTCAATTAAAATAAATAAATTACGGGGTATATTATAAATTCTCATACAATTTTTAACTACATTATATACCAATATCATACTAGCTTTGTTTGTACCTACATGAATTAAAAATTACCCTTTTAGTACTTTGAAAAACTTTTTTTTCTTTCTTTCTTATTCTTCTTCTTAACTCTATAGTCCTGCCATTGTATTAAAAAAAGCTTGTACTATTTAATAGCACCCAAATAAATTGATTCTATATACTAAGGTTTGCCCGCCTTTTTTTTTTTTTTTTTTTTTTTTTTTTTTTTTTTTTTTTGTTCTTGGTAAAGCCTTGGTTGATTTTGAATCTTATTATATATTTCAAACTATATCAGGATTAACAATCATTACACAAGGTTAATAAACCTCTCTATCCGTGCTTGTTTACCTAAAGTTCGATGAGCATTTGGCTTTTTACGCTTGTATACAGTATAATTCATATGTTTATATATATAGAACATGAATATATAAGAATACACTATTACCGTAAAATATCTATACAAGTAAGACATAAGGAAATATTCTATATTATTATTGTTAAGCAATCAGATTGTAGAACAATATATATATATATATGAAATAATTCAGAAATTGTCTTATAAATAAAAATTTGATAGCAAAATAAAAGTTCATGTAGCTTTCATTATTCCAAAATGCTCTTGTATCAATACAAATTGTTAATCAATATATACATCCATTCTACTCTTTTCTTCAAGAATCAAATTCAAAATAAAATCACGTGAGCAATAGTTATGACAATAGTGCTTCCAACCTCGAGAAAACAATAAAAAAAGGCAAATCATCAATTTAATATTTATATAACACGGATGGAAAAGACAACCACTATCACTAGATTCTAGATACAAATAATAAATGTAGCTTTAAAAGTACAATATATAAATATACATTGTATAAATCAAAAATAACTTTTATTCATTCATTTTCATTTTTACATGTATACCAGGTCAAATTTGAATTAAAAATAGAGTCAATTAGAAAACATCTAGTTTTCAATTTAATCTCAATTACATGATTAAAAAAAAAGTAAAAGAGTCGTATATATTCTATATTGAAAGATATCCCCGAGTTCCTAATTTATATCATAAATATATTAAAGATCACTCTTCATATTTCCAGTTTCCCAGCTCGCTTTCATAATTGGCATAACATCTGAACTCATTTGACAAGCCATTGCCATGCTCGGGTCGGAAAGTCGTGATTTTGGTTGTTGGGTACACTTTTTTAATCACATCCTTCATTCTTTCTCCGGTACATACAATCACAGACCCTGTATCTTGCTTCGCCATAAACCTAGCAGTGATGGCTGCTTTGGTTTGACACTCTTCCGACAAAAATGGTGGATCTATAAGGATTCTATCGAATTTTCCCTTCAAATCCTTGGGAATGTTTAGTGGTGAATTAAAATCATAATGCACAAACCATTTTGCCAGTCTCTCAAACCTGGTATCAAACTCCATTAACAATACCTTATCCCAAACGCCATCCTCAGAAGTCTCGCCAAATACTTGAAGCATTTTAGAATATACACTTGGCGCTGATATCACCGCCACTTTACCACCTTTGTTGACAACATCCATCAGTTCACGCGCAAGCAATTCCTGAGTAGCATCAGAATACCAAAACTGTGACAAGTTCCAGTCTTCTTGGAAATCAGCAATAGATCTTTGAGTAGCATCAAATCGTGACTCAGATTGAGAATACAATGCATCAAAATGAGCCTGCCGTTGTTGTTGCTCTGATCGGAACTCCGATAGTGCTGCGAGTGTAGAGGCAGAAAGGCTTTAAACAGAATGAATTAGTAATAATCGCAATTAATAAAAAAAAACAAGCTGAACTTACGAAACTTCTTCTTCGGAATCAGACATCTTACTATCTGCTTATATTAATTCCAGCTGTGAGATCAGGTCGAAATGAAAATTTTGAATGTTTAAGATGGAGTATCAGTTTATTTTATTTTATTTTTCAAGTTATATGACCTATTTTTTAAGTTATATGTTTTAAATATTATAAACCAAATCATATAATCCAAGTAGTATAATTTCAGTGATTCAAGTTGTTCAACCTAAAGTAGCAATTTCATATCAACTTTACGCAGTCAGCTCGTTAAATTGTTATTGTTATTATTATTATTATTATTATTATTATTATTATTATTATTATTTTTAAGTGTATTTGTTAATCAAAAAAAAATTGTATATAATAAATTTACTAGCTGCTTCTTCTTGAATCAATAAAAGTAACTTGAAAAATAGAAAAATAAAAATTCAAGTGCTTATCAAGTTAATCAATGAGCCTTTTTACCTTTTTCTTTAATTTTTTTTACAAAGTATATATTTGTTTTAAATATCAGCAATAGAATATTCAAGAACTTTTCTGGTGAATTACGAATTTCGTTTAAATATCTTTTTATTTTTATTTTACTTTTTTTTTTTTTTTTTTTTTTTTTTTTTTTTTTGGTTCTTTCTCTATATTAAAAAGCTCGTGTTACTCATATCTGTAAGAAAGGGTTGTTTGTCTAAGTCAATAAACCTTCCCGAGATCCGAAAAAAAAAATAAAAAAATTAGAAACAATTTGATGCCGTAGTTGCAAAAAGTTATTGAAGTTTTTAATTTTTTTTATTTAGAATAAATTTTCAAAAAAGTAAATTAAATCATGATATTTTAAACTTCACTTATTGAATTGATGATTAAATTATGTAGTGTCATAACGAAGTCTATTAAAAATCACTTGCATCAATAGAAAGTTTTGTTATCGATATTTTAATATCGATAAAGTCGTTTTCATCATCAAAACTTACTAAACGTTTAAAAGAACAACCAAAATCAAATGATCAAATAGTTTAATAAACAAATTACAAAAATAAATAAAATTATACAAATCCAAAAGTGCAAGTCAATTTTGGCAGCCTAATTGTTGTCAAAATAAAACAGTTCTCTGTAAATACCTTCTTTTAATTCCTTGTATATACAAAGTTGATCCTCCCTATCTTTTCCCTCTACAATCAATGCAGCTATCTCTAAAATGTCTTCCTTATCCAGCATACTTTGACCCAACTTTACTTTTTCTGCCATTCTTCTAACCTCAGTTCTTCTAAACTTTGTAATCCAATGGTTGTAAGCTTGATCTAAAACTAGATTGATTCGACCACAAGTCCATTGCCCAATAATCTGTATAAATTGTGGAACTGAAGCTGCTGATTTAGTAGCCGGCACTGTAACCTCATATATTCGCGATATAGAACTAATAATTCGAGAAACATCGTCTCCCAATTGAAGAATATAACCTGTTGATGGAAATACTGGATGAGAGTGTCCTAATGTTATCAAATCATTAATAATTTTTAACGCAGCACTTAACTGGGTTGCACTGGGGTGTGATGTAAGAAGTAGAAGCTCAGAAAAACTAGGCAAATTTTTAGGAAGCAGTTTGAAGGTTGGATCATAAAGTCGGCAAAATACTAGTTGGCGTAAAAAAAGATCCGTAAACTCAGGCTCTCTTATAGATGATGATTTATTATTTTCGGGAAGAAAAGGATATACGTCTGATTGAAGAGTGAAATGTTCCAGTGGTTCAATATGAGGAAAAAGATCCCATGATAGCTGATAAACGTTTTTATTATTATTGATACACACATCATTATTGCGTGCATTATTGATTTCTCGCTGAATTGATGGAAAATCATCATAAGATTCAGCGATAAAAGAGTTATCCAACTGTGATTTACGCACATGCTTTTCAAAGAGTTTCATATTCCCGCTCAGGAGAAAATCCAATTTTACCAGTAGCCCACGCAATTCAAGTATATCAAGCCAAAACGAAGAACTCATTTCCAGAGTAGTGAAAATTTCACCTATTGATTTGGATAACTCCAGTATCTCAGGTGAAATGCCTAGCATCCCCGATTGATGTCTGATTAAATAAGAAATGAGAACTAGCTTACCGCGCGGTTTCCATAATCCCAAAATGTGATCCACTTCGTTGATTACTTCATGATTTGATATCTTTAAAGCCATATTATTATAGCCTTCAATAGAATTATTGATACCAAATATAGTTGAAGTATCACTCCAGGCAAATAACCATTCGAAAGATTTTTTTAATTTAATCATCTTTTTCACTTTCATCCAATACAGCATTGATCCTACAATCACGGATTCTTTACTTTTGTTTGTAGAAAAGTATGGTTTGCGCGTTTTGTTATCAGTTATATTATTTTTTTTCTTTGGCTTTCTATGATTCCAAAGATCAATCTCCTTTTGTTCATTTGAATAGCCAAATTCCATGCTCATGATAGCATCAGAAACACCAAATTTTTCTACAAACCACCTAGCTTTTTCTTTTCTTGCATCGCTTTCTCGTCGTCTTCGTTTCTCAGCCCCGCTCATTCTCGAGTTGATTTTCTGTCGAGCACATGCCTTGTTTTCCTGAGCACGCTCTTTTATACGAGCAATTCGAAGTTGTAAAGATTGAGCGCGCACCGCATATTTGGACAAATACTGGCACCTTCTGATTTCAGCCTGTCTAATTCGGATCTTTGTGCTTACGCACGATTTTCTCGGGGGTGAGAGCCTCAGCCTAAGCTCTGGTGGAATGTTGAAACTGGAATTGGATTGCATCTATCTATTCATCAATTATATGTGTATAATGGAGGAATAAAAGAGAAAAAAGTAGCAATTAGAAGATGGAGAAAGATTGGAAATCATGCTACGCGTACGCTCAAACTAAGTGGTTAGCACGCTCAAGAGTAGCAGTATTGCCACACGATTAAACCTTATTTCCCTGGAGGATTTTCCGCCGTGCAAAAAGGTCACCAACCAGGACGCTGGTATCAGATTCAACGGCCTTTACCCAAGTAGTTCTCGAGGTTTAAACGGTATGGAGCTTGACTACCGAGTAGAAGAGAATGGGCTTCTAGATGTGTTTACTGTGGGGAGATTTTTTTTTTTTTTTTAATAGACCAATGATTCCAAAAGGGAAGAGAAGACTAATGTGAGAAAATAATAATAGGCATAATAATAAGCTAGTTGACCGAGGATGTACTCCACAATATCTTATCAGTATCTACACTGATTGTCCGACTTCTGAAACAACAATGTAATCATAATAGGCCAGCGCTGACCGTTGACCACTTGCAGAGCTACCGACCAGCACTGTTTGTAAAAACAAAAACAAAATAAAACAAAACAAACAAAACAAAAAGCTCTTATATAGTTCCTACACAATTGAAAACCAAACAATTATATAAAAACTTGACTTGTTCCTAAAGACAAGCCTGATTTCAATATTCTGGGCAAAATTGCGTGACGTCACTCCACCCAGTCAAGTTTTTCCATTTTCACGGACTCAAAAGCACGAAAGTTATAAGCAACTAGACAAATAGCCGATCTATCAACCAATAAAACAATACACCCATTTGGAATTCTCAGCAGCTAGACACCAAAACTTTTAGGCTTCAAGAAATTGAGTTCTATTTCATGTTAACTACTAACTCTTTTATACAACACTTAGTTGCATCGAGCAGACATAAAAGACACCTCTAGTTACAAACGATATGTAAAAATAATTACATTCTGAATAGACAGGTTCTACTTTTAAACAATTTCAGAGATGACAATAACTCAATACTACTCCACTGGTAAGAACCAAAGCCCGTAATTTCCGAAAATATTCTAACTTAAAACTTATACCTTGCATGATAATGACCACACTATTTCGGCATGCCATCGTAAGCACAAGCTATAGAAAGAAGTTGGGAAAGAGCTTATGACAATTACCAAAATCTTTATAAATACACAAGCACAAAGATTTATATACGTATAAAGTAAATTAAGGGATATTTTGATTTATATAGGTGCATGATGGTAATGAGTCAGATAATACAACCAATATATATAAATGAAAGAATTTACTTGGTGTTTTGCGCCATAAAGCGAGATATTGATTTTTCATGACTGATATGTCTTTTATCAATTTAGCTAATTGTACTTAAATTTATGGCAAATAAAAGATAAAATAGCCGATAATATCTTGTCTTGATATAAAATATAGAAATGAGATGTTCGTTGGCACAAATGATATTTCTAGATTGTGGAGTGATTGTTCATACATGCAGTTAAGATAGAGTTGTCAACAATGGGATATTCATTTCAGTTAAAATTATTTAACAAAAGTATTTAAATTGCATATATTTCTTGGTTCAATCAAGAGATGAACTGAAAATTTATTTAATTCTTGTCACGCTATATGGTCAAGTAGACGTTGAAAGTTGGGCTTCATTTAAGTAAGTTTTTTTTTTTTTTTTTTTTTTTTAAAGTAAAATAATATAATCATATAAATTTTTAATTGACCAAACGCTTTTAAAATCAAAAATGAGAATTTAGTCTTGAAATTTGTTCAAATAATGAAAAGTCATGGAGAATTCAAAAATTACTTCTAATGTGTTAACATATTGCTTTGAAATAATTTGCATTTTTTTTTCATTTGCTATAAAACAAAAGCTGCAAAAGTTCAGCTTCAAACACAATTGAGTCTATTAAGCACGATATCAAAAGTAGTTTTTAAATATACTTATCATTGATTAAAGTATTTCACTCAATCAACAGATAAATACCTGAATATCTAACTGTGTGTTTTCAATGATGAAATAATAATGGCAGCCGAATGCAAGCCGCTATAAACACTGGACAGTTTTTATAACTTTTAAAAATAAGGTAAATATATAAAGTAGATCAGTTTAATGCGTTTCCCAGTATGACCATAGAAGATCAACGTCAATTTAATGCGGAATTTCAAACCTTGATAAATGGTAACAGGTAACGATGGTTGAGCTCGACCCCTTTATAGCTCTTTTACAAACTTCGTTTATGAAGTAGTGCAAGACATATTATGAACAACACAAAGAAAAATTTGAGGTATTCAATGGAGGAACAGAGACATGAAAAAACGAGTTCATTTAAAATTATTAGGCTGGAAAAAAAAATTCTCATATTGTAGTTTATACGGCACAGGTCTCTTGAGACCCAGATAATGAGGTAGATAGGTAGGCGGACACTAGTCTTGGGGGCAAATGGAAAAGTAGAGACATGAACTAATCTTTACTGAAGTGAAACCAACGCTGCAAGCTTTTTCAAAACATGCTCGAGCTTTCGCCTAACAGCTATTCTATATAATCTCTTGAAAATATCTTGATTCTTGAATCAAATAATTATTTTGATAAATATATACTTGTTCTTGGTTTAAAGTGGTAGTAAAAAAAAAATAAAAAAAAAAATAGGCGACTGTGAGCAGTGATGGACGAACTCGACGATTTTAATATCGTGTTTGATATTGATGAAACGACGAATTTACTTCCTCCAATAATCCATCGTGAGCTTTCTACTCGAGCGAGTACCATTTTATATCGTCGTAATCCAAAAGAACATTATTCTACACAAACAGCTCCGACTGATAATTGCAACTACATTTCACTTTCAAATAAAAATTTCAGCACAAGTAATGTTTCTGCAGCATCTTCACATTGTTCGCTTGAATTTTACGATTATTTGGATGTTTGCTTTAAGCATCAGCAGAGCAGTGCCAGCTCGCTATGGAGTTTTAATACAACTTCAGCTGCAAATGGCGCAGGATCTGAGTCCCCTGATCATTCCACCATAACCTCGACTACTGATAGCACTATAACTTGTAGTTCAACATGCTGTGCAAATTCGTATCAATCAAAAAGCTTTTCTATGGTAGAGCTGCCAGTCTCTATTTCCACGAAACGCATCACAATTAAGCAAGAAACGTCTCGTACCCAAGAGAGTGTCTCGTTAGGATTAAGCAAATCAACGGGTACCACTGTCAATAATACCAGCTTCGGAGATAGGAAATTACAAGAGACCGCGGACAATTATTTCAAGAGGAAAAAACAGAAAAACTTTGGCAAGAAAATCCTTCGGCGGCTTTCTCTTATTCCATGAAAGTAGCATACTACCAAAACAAAATACACTACAGACAAAAGGGACAATAAAAATGGTCTTGTAATCACCTGGATTTAACAAGTCACTGGTCTGTTAAATGCTGGAAAAACAGTTAAGTTTGGGCTTATACCCATCTTAGTTAAATTATGTTGACTACAATAATGGACGGAACTTTTTTTTTATATTAGTATTATTATTATTTTCTTATCCAGCTTATTCTTAATCGATTGGGACAAAAGCCCAAGTTTGGACCAGTTTGGTGTAAAACTCACGACAAACATTTCTTTTTGGTACTACTTATTTGTCAGTCGATTTTCATGTTCTCCTCTTCTGTTCTGAGCCTGAAAAAAAAAAAAATAATAATAAAAAATAATAATATTAATAAAAAAAAATTTCAGCTAAGAACTGGGTAAAAGTATAAAACGAATACAATATCCTTTGAATTACAGATTTTTCTTCTTTTATTTCTTCTCTTTATATTTTTATTCTTCATTTTCAAAATCAACATTTGCAATCTAGAAGCCTTCTTCTAACTTTCGCCCTCTAAAAACAACACTGCTCTCAGCGCTTAAAAACAAATATCAAATGCTTTCTTTCACTTCTGCTTCTACTTCTGTCGCCGCTTCTTTGGCCGTTAAGACTATTCTTAAGCCATCAGCAATTCGCTTCATTTCTACTACTAAGGCCTCCAAGACTGCTTCTACTTCAGCCTCTGTCGATGCCTCGGCGACACCCTCTGGTACCTACGTTACTTTTGCCGAGTACCGCAAGCAAGCTACAAAGGTTGGTCAATTAGCGGCTGTAAGACAAGCTTATCCCAGATCTCTCAACACACAAAATGAACTCGAGAGAATGAAGAAGGAAGGCCTGAGCACTTCTCAGGTTGCAACCAGTGTCGGCAAATAGATGCGCATTAGAATTCTGATGCAGTCTTCAGCTGGATTCTTTTGACTGCATTATCTTTGCCAAAAAAAAAAAAAAAAAAAAAATAAAAAAATTAAAAAAATTTTTTTTTAACGACCTTTGCTTCATTAATTGTTTTTGTTTACTCTTCTAACTATACCACCTGTTTTATTTTTATCTACCTCTCATGATGATGTTGTTACTGTTTTCTGGTTGTTTTTATTTCTCTCGCATTTCATTTTTATTTTCATTTTCTATTCCAAATAATTATTCAACATAAATTAATCGCTTGTAATAATGGAAAAGCTTTTTTTATAAAACAAAATTCAATTATAAAATCCTGTTTTGTTTTCTTTGATGATTACTTTAGGCGTGGATTTGAAATTCATATTTAATTGTTTATTATTATTTTTGCTTTTTTGGTATATTATCTGGTTTTGAATAAATCATTATTTAAAGTCTATGTTTTGATCAATGTAGGCACGCACGCTAACGACATGACTAGTGTCAGGCCTCTGCGTCAACAAGAAGGCTGACGACAACATGAGAGAATGAACACTAAAAAACTATCTTTTTTTTATTTTATTTATTTTTTTGAGTGAAAAATTAAACATGAAAAAAATCTTATTTAAAATGTATCAAGCATTGCTTCATGATAAGATCCCATTTCACGTGAAAATTGCTAAACTTCATTCATCATATTATTCCAAACAATCATCATCGTCTCAACCATTCCAAATATTCTTACAGGGGAACACATAAAGTTTGAAATAAGCTTATCAATCGGGGAAAAACGCGATGATTACTATAGAGCTAAGATTTTTTACACGGAGACTTCCTGAGTTAACCGGCGCATATTGTTTATTTATTTATTTGTTTTTTTTTTCTGCCCCTGTCTTTTGTTCATTTAATTCTATTGTCGTTTTAATATTATTTAATTTTTTTTTATCGTGCCCTGTCCGCATGTGCGGATCTACGCATTGCATCCTTCACTATCGCCGAAAATATTATTACTAATATCCCCTCTGCTTAGTCATATTGTATATGTCTAACTTGTCCGTTTTCTTCGTCTCTTTCCTCCCCCTCTGAACTGTTAGGCCTATTTAGGAAGAGAAAAATAAAAAAACTTAAAAAAGTGACGTCGTCGGACCACTTTTTTTTTTCTTACTTAGTATTTTCACTATTTGAGTTGGCTGATAATGTTTGTATATATATATATATATATATATAACGATTTCATATTTAGGTTAGTGGGGGAAGATGATTCCGGATTAAATGTCGGCCAATCAGCATGACTAGCTTAAGATAACCAGATGTTTCCCCATATACCTTCAAATGTTTTTTTTTCTTGTTATGAGCAATGCGAGATTTTGAAAGAGGAGAAAGTGCAATAGGCGAAAAGGCTTTGGAGAAGCAAATATGGAAAGTTTTTCTTTATATATATAAAATCCGCAAGCTTGTATATCAGAAATCCACTGTAGTGCTGATGAAGCAATATGTCTTTTATCATCATTATCAACTTGTAGAGATTGATTTAAAGAACATTCCACAAGGTTTTTAGTAGGATCCAATATACTACATCTTCAAATCCAGTGGGAAGAAAGAAAGAAAAAAAAATGCTACGGCTATTTGCGGTTTGTTTTTTAAGGCCTTTTTCGCGGCAGCCTTGAAGATACTATCATCACAACAAGTACTACCGCCGGTAATGTCAGCGAAACACTGTCATTAATACTACCTAATCATGAGCCATGAGTCAATTCTACTCACAAATAATACATGCTAAACTATTCAATATCGTAAAACTAATCAAAATTTTGGCGTTAAATTCGTATCTCTATAGTAGCTTCAGCACGTCCAAATAGAGCTTTCTATCTACCTTTTTATACTATATTTTCATTATTCACTTCACGATTTCTTATATCGTGACTGACGTTTTATACTTTAGTTATTAATTTAAGCGCCATGCTTGAATTTTTATTGATTATTAATTTATTATTAATCTATTGTTTTTCATAATCATCTATTAAATTTATTATTTATTTATTTATTTATTTCTCGTTTATTGTTGCAACGAAAAATAGAATTTGAATATTAAAAAATCCTGGCAATATCATCATGGAGTTAAAGAAAGGAATATCTCCATAAATTGTTTCCAACAATTTGTAGTATTTGCATTTATACTGTTACAATTCTGCTCCATTAATTACCCAATATGAAATATACTTCCAAAGCTCGGCCCGAGCGCTACTTGACAGAAGTTGTGATTCGTTCAAAGAGCCTTGACATGCGTGGGGGGGGGGAGAACCGGATCTGCCATCAATCGGATCTGTCGTGGGGTAATGATGAGACAGGGTGCTGGTTAGAAATGAATATTATTGTAATTTTGGTATAGTAACACTACCAATGTTATGTATATGCGTTTGTAAGGGTTATGGATGGATTAAGAAGTATTAAACCAAATATAAACCTTAGCTGTAACTTTTATTTAAAACTAAATAGGAGATAACCATAATAGCATAGTTTTAAGTATTTAGGTCTCTGTATAAGAAGTAAAAAAAAAAAAGGCAGATAAGAAAGTTAAAATGTATAGATAGATCCGAATTGATGGTATGTTAAGCCAGACTTGATTCAATGTTGGAAAGGTATATAGCATATAAATATCAGCTTTATTTTCTTGTTTTACAAACATGAAATGGAAATTTAATTAACTAGTCTGTTTTCTAATTTGTATTTAAATTATTGCTTATCAAACTGATGAGTTTTGGTAGCATGGTATTTTTTTTACAATCTTTGTTATAATTATTATAATAATATAAAGTAGGATCAAGTATATAACTCACCACTTAGACATGTAAATTTATTTTTTGTGTTGAACAAAATATTTCAAAAAAAAAAAAAATGCATTTCTCATTTTAAAGTATTTGAAAGTATATCTTTTTCTATTTTATAAATGTTTAGATATTTCATTATGCTATATTGATATAAAATCTGTTAAACAAAACTCAAATGGAATACAACAGTGAAAAAATGAGACACAGTGCTGATACTTTTATAAATCAACAAAAATTATTATCAACTAGAATATTAATCAGGTATTCTAATAATGAACTATTCAAAAAAATTATAATATAATAGATATATATTCGTAAACTCACTACATCTATAATTACAGTAAATATAATGGTACAATTGAATCCTTTTTATCGGAATAATAAACTAAGAATGATTTTAGAATATTTAATTACAATAGGTTATAAAAGCAGTAGTGACGAATGAAATCAAGTTTTGTGAGATTTTTTCAACTGCGAACAAAGGAACCTTGGAACTCTTGTATTCTTGGTGTTTCTGTTACTTAACAAAGCTCACATCTCCTATGTGCTATTTATATCATCACATTGACTGAAAAGACTTATTTCAATTTAAAATATAAAATCAACACTAAAAAAACTACAATAAGTTTTTCAATTGCTTGTATCATAGTTGTGAAAAAATTAGTGGTTGATTAAAAATATATTAATATCTATATATATATATATATGAATAGAAAGACCCATTGCAAGACAAATATATGAAACGAAAAAGTATCAGTAAATATTTGATTTTAGTGTGAAATCAAATTTATTTATTTGACCAAAATTGTTGATAAATTTAATTTTATCAAGTACCAAAAACTTCAAATGTGTTAAGAAGGCCAATGTTTTTTCAATTACTAAAATATTGATGTTGAAATCATGTATCATATCACATCACTGCGTATTTTTTTTTTTTTTTTTTTTTTTTTTTTTTTTTTTTTTAGAATACAAATGGAAATTTTCATAGTTGATAATGCATTATTTTGAAAATTTTCAAATCGTTCAATAAAAACCAATTTGATTGATTTCATTCAAAAATATGGTACCTAAATTTATCAAAAAAAAATTATATATAATTATATAAAATGGTAGAGATGGATATTTATCAGTTTTAAGAAATGAATAAAAAAAAGACTATACATTTTGTGAAATTATTGTTGGATTAGAAGATGAAAAAAGTTCACCTCAAATTCAATATCAATGTAGAGGTTCTAGTTTATTTTTAAGAATTTTTTCTTTTATTTTTAAGGAGTGAACTAACAAATTCTATCAAAAGATTATTCAAAAACACAATGTATATATACATACATGTTTTTATTGGACAAATAATATTAATATATTTACTAAAAGGAGTATCTGAAAATATAAACCTGAGAATTCATAAAATTTACGACCATCTCCAAGCCCAGCGTTAATGCTAAATCTCAGAAAGAAAAAATTTCATTGAAGAAAAAAAAAAAAATTTAGAGATCAGAAATTAGAAATTGAAAATTAAAAATTATGAAATTGATAGGTTGATAGAGAAAAAATCAGTTTATTCTTACCATTTTTAAAGACTTTAACTATAATAATTTATACAAAAAAGTAACTGAAAAGCCTCAACAATAAAATTTATTGGAGCAAGCGACCACCTTGGAAGATCAAATTAACACAAGTAGTAACGAAAAGTCTTGTACGTAATGTCTATTCTATGGCATTAGACGTGTGGCAGAAAGATTACAAAAAAGAGTGAAAACTCCCACAGTATTACTCCAAGGAAAGTTATACGGAAAGGGATACTCAAATTTACTGAGAACCTACATGACGAACACACCTTAAAACACTGTGAGCAAGCCGTTTCAACTACTAACAGAACATGAAGTAGATAGATAGAAAATCTATTTACGGTCCCTATATTTAAAAACTACACTAATAATAATTTATACAACAAATGGCATAAGTAGAAATAAAATTTTTTTCAAAATAAACAAGAATAGATTTTTCATCTATCTATTATCCCTATATCTAAAGGCTATACTAATATATAATTTATACAACAAATGACATAAGTGGAAGACATATGGTTCATATATATATCTCATGGGGATTGACAAAGTAGCGGTCTCAACGCGTTTAGGGAGTTTCAGCATTCGATGGCGCCAAAATCTTCATGATTCGTAAACCATGTGTAAAGGGAAATCTGTGATACATAAGAACTGGTGATTCAGAACCAGTCTTGGACACTCAGCAAAATCTTTACAAGCTGCTAGTCACAAGCGAACCATCAACAACGTAAGTGCGGTAGGGAATTTAAGAACTTGACCACCGCCTCCAAACCTTTCTTGGTGTCAAGTAAGATATGAAGGTCAAGTTCCGGAGAAATAGTTTTCAGTATTTCACGCTCTATGGCATGTAAAGTGCAGTTCTTGAGAATGTGTTAACCGTCTCCAGTTGGCCATATTCACAGATATAGTTTCTTTCGCTAATATTCCTCTTTTTGAAGTATTTTCCAATTACTCCGTGTCCTGTGCGTAGCTGGAACAGCTTACTCACAGTGTTTCGAGGTGCGTTCGTCATGTAATTTCTCAGTGGATTGGGGTATCCCTTCCCGTATAGCTTTCTCTGGGTAGAGTAGTAATACTGCAGAAGTTCTCCCGCAAAACCTTTACAAGCTAACCAATTAATAATGAACTAATTTTCTATCAAGTTCCAGATCTTGATATAAAAAAATAATAAAATAAAAATCTAAAATTATCTTTAAACCTTTCTTTTATTTTTTTTAAAAAAAAAAAAAAAAAAAAAAAAAAAAGAATAAAATGGAATGAATGAATTTATTTTTGTCTATTCAAGTGTTACATCTAAAATAATTTACATATATCATCAAGAACTGTAATTTATATTCATAATTGTATTTTTCACTACTTAGACAAGTTGCATAAATTTGAGGTAAGGTTGATTCATGGATTCCCGTCTCATACTACTTACTGTAGTACACAGCTGCCGCGTTAAAAACCTCTTGCGAGTGAAAAAAAAAACCCCCACGGCTGATCCAACCATCTCAAACGTTTAGCGTAGGCGGGAACTAGTCCCAAGCCTTAAGAAAAGCTACAGTCGCCTGTAAACCTTTCGAGGTGTTAAGTATTTTGGATAAATCCAGGTCTGGGAATACCTCCCTGAGTATTGCCCTTTGTCTTTCATAGACTGGGCATTCCTTGATAATGTGCGTGTATGTTTCTGGAGCACCGCACTGGCAATCGTATGAATCTCTTTGAATTTTGAACTTCTTAAGCCAGGCTCCTATAGGGCCATGACCGGTTCTGAACTGTGTGATTTTGCTCATGATGTTCCTAGATTCATTTCTAAGTACATCTTTTGTTACTAGTTTGGGAACTTTGTTGTTGATTTTTGCAGAAGAGTTAAGATCTCTATACTACTTGCATTTTGTCCCGTTGTCGTATTGTTCTTGCCATTTATTAAGCATCGATTGTAGTTCAAATTCAGTAACTGTTTTTCGCCTCTTGAAAATATCCACTTGGATATTTTGAGATTCGTTTACTTCTTCGCTGCTCCATGGAGAATAAAATGGAAAAATGAATTTATTTTTGTATAAAATGGAAAAAAAAAAAATCCATTAATTTTTTCATAACTATCTCCATTTCAATCAAAACATAGGAAGCCCGCGTAGCGCAATGGTTAACGCGTCAGACTTCTAAGTCTTTCAGTCGAAATCTGAAGATTGTGGGTTCGACTCCCACCGTGGGTGCTCTTTTTATGATTTTTATGAATCTAATACCTTTTTTATTTATTAAGCTTTATTTAAATTTTTTTTTTTCAATCAACCCAGTAATTATTATCAAGGCCAAAAAGATTTTTTTTTTATAAAAAAAATAAAAAATAAAAAAAAAAAAGTTTGGCACTATACAGAAACATGCAAGAGCGTTGAAGGTATCCTACCATTAGACATATTGTGAAAGGTTACCATTAAATTGTGTGTTTCTGTTTGTGTGGGTGTGAGTGTGTGGGGATTAAGAAACCGTTCAAGTTTGAAAAAAAAAAAAAAAAAAAACGTATCAGGTTTTTGCGTTTTTAAATATGAATAAAGCTTGGATATAAAGATTTCAATATAATTAATCAAAAACTTTAAAAATAAATAAAAAGTATTCATATTCATATATTCGTTTATATATAAAGCATACTAAACTTTTCTAAATAAAAATTTAAACTGCATTTATAGCCAATAACAAAGCTCGTTAATAATATCAGCAATCAATAATCAAAGTGTTACAAATAAATGTTCTCGTTTTCCCAAAAGCAACTTCACAAAGATTGTAAAAAAAAAAATAGCAATAAATCATTCGTTTAATCGCAGTTAATATTTCATGAAAGGCCTATCTCAATGGTAAAAAAAATAATAAATAAACAGAATAAAAATAACAAAACGCCAGTTGAGAAAAAAACACAAAATAATGAAAAAAAAAATATATATATATAAATCATGACATGTATTTGGATTCTGTAGAACTAGGAGATCCAAAAAATGAGTTGGCGTTAGCTTGCTGAGCAGTGCTAGAAAATGTCGGCGGTAATGGACCGGTGTTACTATTCACACGCGAAGAAGGTAATCCAAAGCCTCCATGACTTGATGACCCCGAGAAAGAAGGTTGATGATTAGCATGGTTGCTGGGATTAATGAATGGTTGGAAACTGCTTAACTGGTTTAAACTGGGATTATACCCCCCTGATGTCGAAGTAGAAGATTCTGGGGGAAACGTCGTGTAAGCATTGTACAAAACAGACCCTCCAGTACTCGAAGATGAATTGCTAGCAGAAAGTCTATGCCCACCAGTCGGTCCACCTTGATTATTGTTAAAATTAAAATATGAATTGATAGGACTGTAATAATTCGAGCCAATTGTTGACTGTGGGCTAAGCATATTAGTTGAAGTAGAAACTGGGGAAGGCAGATTAAACTGTGGCTGTTGCTTTGAAATAGGACTAGATAACGGGTTCATCATTGATAATAATGCGGATCCATTTCCTGCAACTGAAGTTGCGGAGGATTGAGAATTGGTACGTGAGATTCCTGTAGATTTATTATTAAAGCTACCGGAGAAAGAATCTTGGCTACTTTTGCGACGATTCGAAGAATGCATTTTCATTACCTGCGACATATTTCCCTGGAAGGGCATGACTAGAGAGGCCTGGTTAAGCGAGCTGAGCGTATCCATGGGACTAGTCGGCTGACTCCCAACTTGCAAGTTTAAGCTCGAAGGCTCAAGTAATGAGGCGATAGAATTTTGTCTACTGGGCATAGACACCATATTTGCACTAGGCAAAAACCCTAAATATTTCGAAGAGGGGTCTGAAGTTGGTGCGTCTTCAAATGCTGGTAACAACTTAATATTTCGATTTGCAATCCTTGTTGGGTCAGGAGGAAGTACATAGATGGGGTCAGTCGACATGTCAACACCTGGCTCGTAAAATTGTGCTGTAGAAAGCTCTATAAAATCTTCAACATTTTCTAAAATTGACTCTTCTGGTGGATAGATAAATTTATCAATAGGTAACGCGTCGTTTATGTCTCCCATAAACGACATGGAGGCTAAGCGACTACGAATAGAGCTAATTTGAAACATTATTTCTGCCATCAAATCAGGTGAAATGGCTGTCGAAGGATTTGATAGAGCTGTGACAGCTGGGACCGTTGCTGTCGATAATGATGTGGGAGATACGGGATTGACTTCTGCATTAATGTTATTGCTGATGATGTTGGAGCGATTCCATGCTTGTGTAATGGAACCATAATCTAGATCATTAATCCATGCTTTCTGGATCCAGTAAATTACCATGTATAAATTAATCGCAGAAAACGGGTCTTCGGCTTGAAATAACGGCTGAACCCCAGCAACGTCTGCAGCTGTCAAGTCTTTATCAGCAATCACTGGCTGTGGAAGCAATGTATATAAATCCGATTTTTGGTAACAGGCAGAAATAAATGACAAGAATAATTTTCTATAATGAGCTTTGAAGTTTTGCAAAATACCTAGTTCCATAGGTTGATATAGCATGTTTGGTGGTAAAAACTCGACGTGAGTATAGCGCAGCGATGCTGAGTCAATAAGAGAATTATACGCCACCTCGTGGGGTCCACCTGGGCTTAGAATCAGCAATACTCGTGTGTCCATCATACTGTCAAACCATTTAAACCAGTCACGCCATTCGTTGGCTGTCATCCAGCCCAAAACATTGCTGGAATAATGTGCGTTGAGAGTTTTTATATCGTTCCCGGGTGCTGTGAAGGAACGTGGATTTGAGATTTGTCCAATAACCCAAGGAGGCAGTCGTCTAGTGCCAGTGGCGTTACATGCTAAAGCCACGGTGACTCGGTCATTAATGACACCTTTGGGTAAAGAAGCAAGTTGTTTGAGGGTGTGGGCATTAGGAGGTAGTCGCCAGAAAAGCTCGGTTTCTGCCATTGTATATATGTCTTCTTTATTAAACGTTGCGATAGTACTGTATACTTTTTCCAGATCATTTGAGTCAACATCAGCAGTATTAAGCGACGGTGATGTAGTGGGCCCGATTGCTACTTGGTTTGCACGCTCGCGAGTAGATGCAGCTTCAACTTGCAAAAATCGCAGTTTAATTCCATGCCTTGTTTTGAACTTTTCGACCCATCCGCCAGATAGTGTGGGTAGTGGTTTTCCCTGATAAGCAGGTATTTTGGGCCATAATTCGTAAGCAACATTAAGTAATACAGCGCCTGTGAGGTCGATTCCAGCAGACTTCATTCGTAAAATGCACTCACTGAGAGCAGCTTCAAGGTCGGGGAATTTTGGAGGTCTACAACGTTTTGCGGTATCATGATTTGAGCTCAATTGGTCAATTCGGTCGAATTTAGATGAAAGTATATTTGAGATGGTTGATGTGGGAAGGTCAATTGCGTAATGTGCTTTGAACCACTGCTTTACCATTTTATGGCCTCGAGGTTTTTCGACTTTGTAATAATTTCTAATTGCCTTTTTTTGGGCGATTGTTATCTTCAAACGCTCTTCGGAGTGGGCAGCCATTGTTACTGTGGATCCGACTTGCTTTTGGAAGGGTTAGTGAGAAGAAGATGGTGTAGTGATCAGAAATTAAGCTTGTTTACAGGATATTTAAGATGTATGTAGTGTGTAGAAACTGATGTAAACATAGATGAGTGTAGTGGAAGAGGAAAGAAAAGAAGAGGAAGAGGAAGAAGAAGAAGAAGAAGAAGAAAGAAAGAGGAAGAAAGAAAGAAAGAAAGAAGGAAGAAGAGAAAAAAAAATGGTGTGAAGGAGGGGAAATAGTATAGTCTAGCTAAGAAAGAAGAGGAAAATAAAAATAAATAATAAAAATAAAAATAAAAATAAAAATAAAAGATAAAAGGTGTGAGCAGAAATATACTAGAGCTACATATGTATAATTCTAGTAGCATATAGAAAAGTCTTGTCTGAGGTGAACAAGTGAGTATATATTCATGTATGTTAGTGTTAGTGTGAGTATTTTTGTGTGTGTAAATGTTCAAAATTAATCAAATTTTGGGCTTTTCCAGAGACTCTTTCTGCCTTCACAGTCACGTTGCTATGCTTAGCCGTACCGAAATTACTAGCACCTGAACTTGCTTTTTTCTGTTCATGTACAAATAAATATACTTGTATATACATGTACATGTATATATTTATATATATATATATATATATATATATATATATTTATTTTTATTTTTATATGGTACATTTGCCTCGTATTTCCCCTGCTCCACAACTTTAGTGATGTGATAGAGATGGTTCTATTTTGCCCTGTCCTGGCGTACCCCTGGCTCATTGGTGTGAGGATCAATTTTCTTAACTTCTAAACATTCCTAAAATTCATCATTTTTTTATTGCCACCATCATCATTTCTAGTATCATCATTCTAATACCATCAACTATTTTATACTATTATTATTGAAAAGTTAATGAAATCAAGCAATCAAAAATAAAATATAAAGAAAATACAAACAGATTACACACAATGTTTATAATTTACAGCACCAGTAAAACTTTTTTCTTATTATTCTTCTTAAATCTGTATCAAACTTCAGCTGTTCAAGTAGAAATCACAAACATACAAGAAATATATCCTACACCATCACCGTCTAACTGATATATATCGATACTATTCATGTGAACATTCACCATGTGCATACAACTTTTGATTGCTACGAATTCAAAACAATATCAATAATAATACTACAGCTATTCTACATCTAATATTCCTATTGAAAAAAAAAAAAATAATTTCATCGTACTATTATACTGCATTTGCAAAATCTCTTCAACTATCCCATTAATCCTTCTTGATATTATCATGCTATTTAAACTCATTGAATTAACATAGTGGGCTAGTTTTACATCATTGTCAAACTAATCATCAAACGTCTGGCTAATGATAATTATATCTATTCTTTATAGACACTAACATATTTTAGTTCGCTTCTCAACGCTAAACTCTTCACAGGGACTATCGTCTATATATATTTATATATATATATATATATATATATATATGGGCATTCCTGGGTGCTGCAGGCATTACTTGTAATTCCCCTTGTGAGTATAGCGATATCTCTGGAAATTTGCACAAACACATTGATTGCGCATACACATGCACCTTCTAACCTTCCAAAAATCTAGTTCTTCAAACATCTTTCCTTGGCCAGTGAAAACCATCGTAAGCACTGAGGTTCAGCAAACGCAAATCTATTTTTTTTTTTTTTTTTTTTTTTGCTGTCAATAGCTTGTTTGTTTTTAATTTTGGATTCAAAGTTTGCAATGGTCCTGTCAGGGTCCAAAACCACGTCACCTGCCTTATAGCAACTTTGATTCTTGGAAAGTTCATTATGTTTCCAACCATGGCCCTTTATTTCTCCATCGCAATGCTGCCATGAGTCGAGACTTCTTTCACATTGTTTTTCAAAACGTCCAATTTTAAAAACACTCGACATGAAATAAAACAAAAGTGGAGGAAAGCAATTGTATAGCTTAGTGCTATGAAAATCATTTGATATTCTACAACATGATTATTTTAGCTCCTGTGCTTTTTTTTTTTTTAAAAGAAAAAAGCAGAATGTTGCATCATTAGGTTGAAAGTTATTCAAGCTGCTCTAACATATGATATTATGCACTAGTTGTAGTACGTATGAAAATGTGCAAGTACGTGAAGTAATAAGGTCGTCGGTGAATGAGGCTGAATCGTTTATACATTTCAACACTTGGTCATTAATAATAATGCTAGATCTCCAGAGGGTAAACGAATGTTAATAGCATTTACCGATGATTTCGATACCCGAATCCCGTATCATGCTCTTTTACTAGTATCTACAGTTTTTGTCAACCCCAGTTATTCCGTTTAAACATGCCTTTTTTTTATTTATTTTATTGTTTGTTTGTTTTGGGTTTTTTTTTTCGAGTCATCGCCACTTTCTCAATCTTCAAAGCTTGTGTCGTCTTGATTGTTTCAAACCTTCATCCTTCAGAGTACTGGAATGTTAAAATCTTATATGACATCATATCCAGAGTTATTTTTGCTCAACTAAGATGGAGTCATTCACCTTTTTGAAATATGTGAGGCTGATACATTTTATTCTGCATTGCTCCTTTGGGTACCATGAATCTTTTTTTTTCTTCTTTTCGCAAAATAATAAAATGACAAGACAGAAGACTCGACATAAACAATCAACTAACAGAAAATAAAATAATAATAAAATAAAAAAATAAAAAAAAGACAGATTATCACAGTAGATGACTTGAGAAATATACGGCACGAGAATTTTCTTGTAAAAACATTTTCATCATAATATTAACAGACTATTATACTATGACATAATGGGAATGGGTATATATACAAAAACAACCAAAAAAAAAAAGGTACTATATACTTTGAAGATACATTTATCTCTATCAAATTGGCCAAAACTCAGCTTTTAAGTCATTTAGAAAATCAAAAGAAATGAACAATATATAATTTTTTTTTTCTTTTCAAACGTTCATTATTAAAAATTGGGTTGCGTTGAAGATTAATTAAATAGAATGAAATAAATTAAAAATCTAATATATGTAATAATAGTTCATAATCAACGGTTCAAGACATAATAAGCACTACACCAACCTATTAACTAATCAATTCTAAATATTATATAATCATATTTTATTTTTTTTAAAAAAATATTGAAAAAAAACATATTCAAGTACTTGAGAAATTATAATTATTATTATTATTATTATTATTATTATTATTATTTTTGGATGTTTTTACAACTTCATTTTGATATCATTAATATCATTTTATATTATTTGAAATTTTCATTTTTTTTTATCATTTTTTTTCATAAAATATATATATATATATATATATATATCTATTTTAAGTGTCATATAAAAAATAATTAAATATTAATATTTGAAACAAACAATATGAAATGCAAAAATGTTTTATTTTATTTGTTTATTTCATTTATTTATTTCATTTAATTTCACTTTATTTTGATATTATTCAAGTTTTTTTTTTTATTTATTTTTAATAATTAATCGTAGTTTATGAATTTTTATTTTATTATTTTTTTTTACAATAATATTATATATCTATTTTTTCTTTACAACAATATAGAACCAACAAGAATATAAAGCAAATATATATAAAACTTTTGACAAATGATTTAAAAAAAAATAAAAAAAATAAAAAAATACATTTTTTCTTATTAATATTGTAGTTTAGAAAAAAAAAAATTACTAGCAACAAAACTATATCAATTAATATTTGACGCTGAAATATTTAATTCATAATTGTTGTTATTATTTATGTCATTTCTTCATCAAAATCATTATTCATTTCTGGAAGATCAATCAACTCAAAACGGCCTTGTTCTTCATTGTAATGGCTACAAAACCGTCCTAAAAATATAGCAAAAAAATAAGGATTTCTTTCAACCAAATATTGGTAAGATGGAAATCGTTCTAATACAATCGATTCAGGCCTTGAAACTCGTGAAGACTCGTTTTCAAAAAGTATTTGATAGAATATATTCTCATTGACAATACTGCAGTTTAATATAACTCCAAGACTTTGTCCTCGAACAGATACTATGCTACCCAAAGGAATCTCAGGGTTGTCCACACTATATCCCCATGAATAAACTCGAACAGGATTGTCATCTCGAAGTGCCAAGTTAAGATTGGTGATGATGCTAATCTTTTCCTCTTCCGCAACCATTGACGGAGCCAAAGGAAAAATAAACTCTGTTAGAAATAGTAGCATTGATATCGATCCTGTAGCATTATTGACCACCTCTGTATAAGATGCCTCAAATAGTGGTGGAGGTCGATAATCAAGCTCCATTTCTCGTAAAGAGACTTCTGTTGAAAAGTCTGATTTCTCTAATGCAATACCTATAAAATTGTTGCGCATTTCATCAAGCTCGTCAAAATCAATCCTTCGGTCACTATATTCTTCAGGCATTTGATAGTCAATATTTAGTTGCTTTAACCTATTAAGTCCTTCAATTAAGAAAAAAAGCATGGGATACATGAAATCGAGCTCGTAGTTACGAGAACCAAGATTAAGATATCCATGATAACATTGGTGGATAATGTTGCTAATAGATGCTGGTTGCAACGCCGTTACTGGATTAACATGGGCCAATGTACATATACCAAGCATCTCATCATATTCTCTCAGTTTCCCAGCCCTACCAGGATCAATGAAAAAGTACCCGTCCTGGCTTTTTTTCGGGTGCGGGTCTTTAATTCGAACATATAACGACCGTGCAACAATAATAAGTGATACTTCCAGCCCCATCCATTTAGCAAAGTAGTAATATAGCGCTACCGACAGCTCAATCTGAGCTGGTTTGTGAATCTGACAAATCCCGCTTGAGCGATCAAACACAGAATCTAGGCGTAGACGTAGCGGTGAATTTTCAAAAGAAAAAGGCCTTTCAACAGAGTAATCATGTAATAAATCTGCTGAGCTTAAAGCTTTCGAAACCGCTACAGCTGCTTCTCGAGCATGTTGATCTAGATATGACCCTACTGATAGCTGTTCACTATATTTGTATTTATCGACCTGAAGATCTGATTTAATCAGTTTGAAATCGTCTGCAAAAGAGTTTTCTGTAAATATTCGATATTCTCTATCACGATCAGTCGCTGTCTCTAGAAGTAAAAACAAGTCCATAATATCGAATCCTTTATCAAAATTTTTGCAAAACTGTATAATAACGTAGTTCAGTGATATTGCTTTTAACAGTGCTAATGAATAATATCGATGCCTCAGGTATGTTGAGTCTTGAACTGACAGAAAGTCCTTGAGTTGTTTACTTGCGCGTAGGCCTATTCGCGATAGCTGTAGACTTCTTTGTAGCCTAGAATTGTTATTATGAACAATATCATTCATGTACCTTTCAACTAGCCTATCTATAGAGCGCTGATACATGAACTCGTTGAAAGGACCATCTCGAGGTTCGCGCCTACGACACTGTGGAAATATTATCCTATCCAGGACTTGCGTGTTGAATGCTTTCCACAAGAGGTTGTTTCGCGATGCCACCAGCATACGCTTAGATACAAGTGACACTTGCAAAATAGAATCCAGGTCACAGTATGATAATATCTGACATAGCAGCTCCTCGGGAAAGGTTTCTAATGTGTTCATTGGTGTGATTTCAAACGGCTAATGTGCATGGTGGGGAAGGTGGGACAAAAGGAAGGTGAAAAAAAGGCACGAAAACCACTTTTAATTACCAACCACACCAATAAATGGCGAAACGAAGTGCTTCAAGTATGGGGCCTAAATCAAATAAGAAGAGCAAGGTGAGATACGCGTATCCACATCATCTGGAATTCAATGCTAAATAAACATGATAGTTTTCAAATGCAAGAAATGTCGAGCCAGGTTGGTCGGGCATCTATGTAACGTGTGTTAGAGGAAAAGAAGCTGCTTGCAAAAATGAAGTAGTGAGAATTTTCGAAGACTACGCCAACGAATTCTATGGTGAAAAATTGGAAATATACCGTAACGAGCTAAACAATGAAGATTCCAAGCCAGACCCTGAAGAAAATACAGCTGAAAAAAGACTCTTTATTGAAGATATTGTAGCAAAAGAGCTCGCTGATTTGAAAGAGGCTAACGCAATATATAAAACTAAAGAAGAAAAAAAGAAGGAGTTTTTCACTGGGTATGAGATTGGATGCGAATGCGGTATGTTATTTTTCATTTTAGAACTGTGACTGATCATCTAACATTCTTACCTAAAGTAATATTTGTAAGAACTAGAGCGCCTATTGATCCGGTTGATTTAGTAGTAAGGATATGCAAAGACACACAAAAAACTGGAATGAAGCGGTCGAGATATGTTCAAAGACTGACACCAGTAACACTAACAACAATGGCTACATCGGACGGACTCTTAAAGCTTGCTGATGCTGTTCTCAATCCAGTTTTTCATAAAGGGGAAGGTCAAACCTCTTACACTGTAAGTATATTAGAAACCTATTTCATCAATATGATCTCTAACATTCAATGGTTGCAGTTTGCTATTCGACCAGTTTTAAGAAATCACAACATACTGGATAGAGACGAAATAATCAGAACTGTTGCTCATACTGTGAGTAAAGCAGATGGTCACCGAGTCGATTTGAAGCAATACGACAAAATAATTCTGGTAGAGTGTTTCAAGGTAAGTATTTTAGGGTAGTCTTTTTTGCATGAAAGCTAACTTTTTGATAAGAGCTCTCTAGGAATTTCTGTTGTTGAAGAGTTTGATAGTCTAGAAAAGTTCAATGTTCAACAAATCTTTGAAAAAGCACACTCTACAAGCTTATGATACTATTAAATATTAACATTATTATTAATATATAGTTGGGTGTTGTATATAACAGATTGAAATAAATATAAAGTTCTTTTGAGTAAACTAGAGTGTATAGTAACATGAAAATGACGATTCCCTTAAAAGGATACTTCCGAAAAGATTGCTTTCAATGCAACCACAATAGTTTCCAGTAGTTAAAGGTGACTGTTTTTGAGTCCAAAAGAACTATACGGGACTGAGATTTCTAGAGTACACATTGGTAGAAGTTGAAACAATGAGTACTTCTGACCTTTAAAAAAGCTAACATGACCATCAAATTCCATGCTCCCATCATAGGTTACTTTGAATAAATTCTGATTTCAATACCACTTACATTTCTTGCTTTCAGTTCAGGTGGATTTTCAGAATCAGATTTCTTTTCATACTCGTCAATAACCGTAACTGTAGTTGTATGAAAAGACACAGTTTTCCCCTGTTCTTGAAGCCTGACTGCTACAACTATCGCTCGGTCTATTGCTTTACCCATTCCCTTGATAGTAACATATCTAGCAGATGGAGACACTTTTGGTAATGCTTCAAGGAGTTTTTGAACATGCTTAATTGCTGATATCACAGGTGTATTTGGCTTGACATACAGTTCAGTCTTGTATGCCTTCTTTGTAACAACTTTGGGTGGTGGATGTCGAATATGTATTACTTAATTAAATATTAGACAAAATCAAGTGTTTTCAAGATGTCTACTTACCATCAGGTATCAGTTTCCGATTGGAGATACTGGCATGCTTTTGGTCTTTTCCTTGGGAAATGCTTTCGTCTAATTCCATATTCATTTTCCACTCTTTGTTTTTCTTGGATTTCATGTTTAAGATCTTGAGAAAATATAAAATTTGAATTCTTTTAAAGGAGAGTATCAGTGAGTTAAGGTCCCAAATTGAATTTCTCCACTGCAGCCTACTATCACTAGTTTTCTGGTCTTAACACATATCAAACAAATTGAATAATTTAGACTGTTCATCCATAAAATGATTGACGCAAATGAAGCCAGACCTACTTGGTACTACAATTTGACTCTTAAAGACCAACCGTATGTTGCTTGCAAGTAATTATTCTAAAAGAGACTTATTAATCCATATTCCAGCTCGAAAGCTTTAAATACTGTTGCAACACCACCTGCATATTCGACTGAACGAACAAGAAAGGTAGGTAGTGTCTTAAGATTCCAATGACTATCGCTAATAATATGTTTAGACTGTTGTCAACCCGACTAAAAAAAAGCGAATAAACGAAGAAAATGATGAGCTAAAGATTAAGGTATGTTCAGCCAAATGTTCCAGTAACTCATCATTTTGACATGGTATTTTTTTTTTTTTTTTTTTAGAAAGCAAGAGAGGTTGCATTTGCGCCAGCTAAAAGCATTCCAACTAATATGATCATGTCCTACTTCTCTGGAAACTCTTTGCAAATGGTTCCACTGATGATGACTTTCATGATGTTTTTTACAACTCCTCTAAAACAGCTTGCTGCAGTCAATGAGCAATTTGCTCGACTGGAAACTAGTTCAAACTATAGCACCATTCTATTTTTTAAAATCATTTACGTCTTGTGCGTAATGGGCACTATGGGAATTGGTGTTTATAAGTTGAGTTCTATGGGCCTCTTGCCTAATACTAGAAGTGATTGGGTTGCATGGGAATCAGACTCACAAGTAAGTCAATGCAGATTTTCGTGGTATAGGCCATTTGACTAATTTTTCAATAGGTTTTTGAGCATTCTTTTTAATAAACCCTTTATTTTAGAGGTAAATAAGATGGTATATATATCAACAAAATGCTGGCTCTACTACTGTTTATAGTTAAATAAAATATCAGATGTTTATGAATTGTTTGAGCTGCCACCTTTACATTAAATCGATACTATAACAATCTTCCCATTGGCAACTCAACTTTATTTAGACGTATTTAATTAATAGTAAACTTTGGATTACTTTAGCATATTTTACGTGAATAAACAGATGACGTTGACTACAAAACCGTCCATATGATATCAGTTCAAAGACCTATCTAGATCAGGGTATGGGGAGTTAGTGTGATCTATCTGAAATTCTAACTTGGAGCTATATAAGAGAGCCCTCGATATCATGTTGCAACCACTCAAAGATACTTTAGCTTATATACTCTGATCATAAACAATGACCTGGTTTCAGAAATCATTCAAGCTTAAAAGACGTTCCAAGGGATGCTATCTTGTTACGGAAGAAATTCTTGAAAATCTTCCTGAACTCAAAGAATTTAAGGTCGGGATGATCAATTTGTTCTTGCAACATACATCAGCCGGCTTGACTTTGAATGAAAATTGGGATTCAGATGTAAGAGCAGACATGAGTGATGCTCTTGGAAGAATTGCTCCTGAAGGTGATATGTATCGTCATGACTGTGAAGGACCTGATGATATGCCTGCCCATATCAGAAGTAGCTGTAAGTATGACTCTATGTTTTTAATAGCTTAGGTATTTGTCTAACATGAAAAATTTAGTGATTGGAGCTAGTGTAGACATTCCTATAAGAGATGGGAAGCTAGCAACCGGCACATGGCAAGGAATATGGTTCTGTGAATTTAGAGCTTATGCTCATACAAGGGGTTTGGTTGCAACTATTCAAGGAGAAAAATATTAAGAATACAAATCATTATTGTTGAAGAATTTTCTGATTTTCAGCAATGTGGAGGTTGTTAATTAAATAAAACATATTCACAATGATTATAAAATGACTATAAGATATAGTCAATTTTCCCAAAGTTAATACTCGATTAAAAATATATTTAAAATGTTTAAAAATTACCATTAAATCATAACAAATCCTACATATGTATTACATCTTATAAATAGTATCTTCAGAAAGCATGATTTTATTTTCGTCTGACATTTTTGACAAAGCAGAGATTGCGTCTTCTAAAGAAAATTTTTGGTCCTCTGAAAGGTCTCTGTTAACTGCATTGATAAGGTCTTGTCTAGGAATAATATCATCATCAAATTCAACGGATGCAAGTAAAAGACCAGCGCTTTTAACAAATTGTGCATATCTTTCTTGAGTAAGGCCAGTCTCTACAGCAGCAGGAGCAGGAGTAGGAGCCGAAACAGAAGCAGAAGCAGCAGGTTGTGAAGACTCCATTTCAAACCATTCTTGAGATTCCTCTGCTGGTAGCGAAGATGGAGGTACCGGAGAAGTTGGCACTTGTGATGATGAAGTCATTTGATTTTGAACTCTTCTCGTCTGTCTAGCTACCCTTTCAGAAGCATTATTATCTCCTGTTAAATCCATGTGTGCAGTGCGATGTACAATATCCTCTTCCTCTTCTTCATCTTCTGACGCAGGTGATTCTGCCATTTTACGACGTTTACTGCGAGTTTTAACGACTTCTTTGAACAGAGCAAATCTAAGCAATTGTTCAGCAACTTCAGCATCCTTCTCTTGAACTGTGCTTGATAAGCGAGCTTTAGCGTGTGCTGTGGCTAGACGAATAAGAGTTTCTAAAGTACGCGCAGTGATAGGGGAAGTATGTCGTTGATTATTTCCTAATGTATCATTTCGTAAAGAAGAATAGGTTGCTACAATGTAGTCACTAGCAGCTTGGGACAGAACAGGTTGAACACGACGTTTTGCATATTGAATATATTTTTTGATAAAGGGAATGCTCAATACTTCGATATTCTTTTTGCTACCCCGTTTTGAGTGTGCGATACCTGCGTGTAATAAAGCATTGAATTTTTCATAAACAGCGGTGTCACGCTGTGCAGCAGCTCGTTCGTCTTGATCTCCAGCAGACAAGCTCTGTGTTTGATTTTCTCTGACAGGAACACCTTCTTCAGCTCCAGGAGCAAGGAATCTGTGCATTCTTAGTACATGCTCCGATATCTGTCTGTCCCGTTCGTCATTGACATCATCTGTCACAACAAATAACAAATCGAAACGAGATAGAAGGGAGTCAGGTAGTGCAATGTTGTGATGAGGATCTTTGTGAGTATCATATTGTCCAAAAATAGGGTTAGCAGCAGCAATAACACTACAACGGGCATTTAAGGAAGTGTGAATACCAGCCTTAGCAATTGTAACAGTCTGTTGTTCCATAACTTCATGGATAGCGACTCTATCAACGTCACTCATTTTGTCAAATTCATCAATACAGACAACACCTCTATCAGCTAACACCATGGCACCAGCTTCCAATCTTCTTTCACCAGTCTCTTTATCAGTAGTTACCGCAGCGGTTAAACCAACACCAGACGAACCTCGACCTGTTGTAGCAATAGCAAGATTTGCAGTGTTTAACACGAAACGCAGCATTTGAGATTTAGCTGTAGATGGATCACCCACCATTAAAATATTGATATCACCTCTTAAATGAGTTCCGTTTTCTAAATTTTTTTCAACACCACCTAACAACATAAGAAGAATAGCTTTTTTAATGTAATCATGACCATAAATACTTGGAGCTAAGGACTGAGAAAGAAGTTCAAAAATATTTTTTTTCCGGGATACTTTGTTAATATTTCTGATATCAGTGTCAGTCAGATTGTGCACTGCAATTTCCCCGTTACCTTTAGCCGAAAGAAGTACAATGTTGTTGGCAACAATGAGGGATCTAAATGTAGAGCTCTGACTCTGTGCGTTAGATCCTAATGATCTATACACTCCAATAAGTTGAATTCTATCACCAGGTTTGGCAGCGTCAACTAGATCATCATCCAGAATAACATCAATTCCTCTAGGTAGTTGACCAGCAGGTGCTTTCTCTGGCATTTCTTGGATAGAAATTGTTTGATGATCACGATAAGTAGAATAACCATATTCCGTTGTAAGAGGGTTTCCTTGTCCATCTTCAGTAGGATAGACAGTAGTAGTTGGAATAGGATCGAAAGATACTGCAGGATCTCTGTACTCACGACCATGAAATTGGCCAGTGTTTTCGCAATAATGAACTGACCGAACAATTTTTGGTCTTACTAATGAGCATCTGGTCACAATTCCTTCCAAACA
Source organism: Geotrichum ghanense (nom. inval.) (assembly GCA_022023575.1). NCBI lineage: Eukaryota > Fungi > Ascomycota > Dipodascomycetes > Dipodascales > Dipodascaceae > Geotrichum > Geotrichum ghanense (nom. inval.). The sequence continues at coordinate 400,553 of JAKKCX010000003.1, read as the reverse complement.
AACCAGTTTCGATAAGTGAGATGCATGAATAGTTCTAGGATTAACAAAGTGATCACCAAAACTTCCCTTGAATGCAACATAGAAAGGATCATTATCATTGACTTCATGAATTCTCGGGTCTCTCACAGCAAATACTGTTTCTCTAAGTGCCGCATTCATTGCAGGAATGTATTCAGAAGGACGATTCAATACACCTTTCCAAAAGTTATAATCAAAATCTCTCAGTTCATCTAATGAGATAGGTAGTCGTCTTGACCTCTTTTGGAGCATAATGTGAATTTGATCTTTGTATTTAGTAGGGCCATCTGCAAAATCCAAGAAATCTGTGAATATAGCCATGCGCTCTGAAACGAGCGCATCTTCTCTATCTAGAAATTTGTCTTCAGACATAGCTTCTGTTGTTGATGATGATGACTTGTTGAAGAGTGAAATTTATTGATCAACTGAATAGAAGGGAAAGAAAAAAAAATGCGAGAGTACAGATTATACTGTAAAGGCAAGAAAAAAAAAAACAAGGAAAAACGCGAAAAATCAATTAGTTTACCATTTACGGAAAACTAATAGGTAAACAAACCTAGAAAACTAAGGATAAGCTGGTTGTCTCGACAACAGATGAGACGCGAAAATTCTAAACCACCCCTGAGACATTTTACAATGTATTTTATTATGGTATGATCATGTCATGATTACCTAAGTGAATGTGAAATTTACAGCGATCTTGTGGTTCCGGGGTACAGACAATCTTCAGGCCATTTTTTTTATTCAGTCGCTCGAAAGATATTATTCCATTTAATTGTTCCACTTCTAATTTGCTTAAATCACTTATATTTGATTTTTCTGGTATAATTTTTTTTTAATTTTTTGATTTAACAACAAAAAAAATGCCACTATTTAGCAAAGCCGTGAAGTTTAATGAGGCCGATGCAGAGAATATTGTGACCAAGTCTTTGAATCAAATCAAGGGTCTTTTAGAAAAAGAAGGAAACGATGTTTTTGTAACAACCTCAGGAAAAGGAGTGGTAACATTAGATTTTGTCAAGAAAAGTATTAAAGAATTAATGGCAGGAGAAGGTGAGTATTAATTTATTCCTACCTTTGTAGCCTTAGCAGGACTAACCACCATGTTTTAGGCCGATTGACAATCACATCTCTCTCTGATTCGATCGACGTCAATAGAGATATTGTATCGCAAGAAGTCAAATCAATTTTAGCTTCTACCTCATATGATCTTTATTCGCATGCTGATACAATTTTTACTACGTGAGTTTCTCTAATGAATATAGCTCTTTTTAACTTATTGTTCTAATATTTTTTCTAGTGGCGAGATTGAAAAAATTTCAAATAGTTTAGAATCTGCAGTCGCCAATAACAAAGTTATCACTACAATAGAATTCGGTGTGGATCATAGAATTGATCAATATCTTGTAAGACGAGTGATTGATCGTTTAAATGTGAAATACCCTTCTAAATATGTCATTGTAGATGATTTGATTTTGAATAATTTAGATCTTACTACCGCCAAGTCTGCACTTTTTGAGTTTTTGAATAGTCAAAAAGAGCCTATTGACTTGGAAAAAATTTCACTTGATAATCAGCTTTTTAACAACGAATTGGTTAGACCATTAATTCTCAAATCAGTTGCTAAGGGTATCAAAGATGGCGTTGTTCAAGGAAAGCTTGAGCATGCTGGCGAGTCTTTTGTACCTGAGCAGCATTTTAAGAGTCTTCAATTGTCACAAGTAACAATTTTTGAAAAAAATGGGATTGCTGAAAAGCGCTCTTTCGAATCTGTTGGTGTTAAAAATCTTGAAGATTTTTTGGAGTCTCATACTAATAATGAGAAATACACAATCTTGTCTGAGTATATTGTTACCGAATCTTATATTGCCAACGTGGTTTCAGAAATGAGAAAGAGTTTAGAAGTGACGAATTTTGTAGACATGACTAGTATTACTTTATTTGGTATCACTTCAAATAGTCCGGATAGGCACGTTGTTTTGCAGACTGCAATTGGAATTCTTGCAGAATCATTAAAAACCCCACTCACCCCTGTTTATGTTGGTGATATTCCCAAGAAGCTGAGAAAATCTACAACACCACATTATTTGATTTCACCTACGTTGGAAAAAGAAGTAAAGACACGACTTGAAACTGACCTTGCTATTGAAACTGCTCGTGCTGATGCATTGATAGTTGTACGTGACAATCAATTTGAAGAGCTTTACAGTACTAGTAATGAGTTTATAGGAGAAAGTCGTCTGCAATCTCTTCCTAAGTTTGGTGAAAAGCAAATCTACTCACATCTTTTAAAGCAATTTTCTTCTATTCCTACTCCGTTACTGAGATCTATTGGAACTGATCATTTAACTAAGGTTAAGGAGGTATATGATATTGCTTTACAGGAAGAAATACGACATAGCTTCAATAACAAAAAGGCTAGCGATTTAACATTTCTTTGGATACGTTTAACAGCGGTTAAGGATATTCAACAAAAAAATCACAGCTTTGGAAATACTTTATTTACTGAGCTGAAGGCTAGTACAGACAAAGAATTTGAATATATTCTTCAAGGAAAGAAAAAGTTCAAAATTCCAGAATTGGAGTCTTTTATTATTACTGAACTCTCACACCTTCTTCCCTCGTCTACTAGTCCCTCAGCATTTTCAGAGCCTCAATATAATACCATAATGGGAAACCTTGTAAAATTGGCTGAGTCTTCGTCTGATGCTGCATTGATTTTTCAACTAGCTGTAACTATTCTTCACTCAAAGAATTTGCGTAAAACAACTGGAAGTCTAGGTGTTTTACAAATTTCAGGAAAAGAAGCATCAAAAGTGCTCAAACTGTTTCCTACGGAGATGCATGCTACAGAAGTAGAAGATTTGAAAAAGGCCATAAAGAATGGTAAACCACAGGTCATTTCTGAAGCAGTTAAGAAGGTACAGGATTTATTAAAAAAATAAACATTAATAGGATTGACTAACTTGACATTTATAAAATATATTAAATTGGGGGGTTTTTTTTTCTTCAATTTCGGTTATTGTTGAATAATGCGACTTTAATAATAATATCAGTGAAATAAATCAAATATTAGTAGTAATATATCTGAAATTAATACAAGTATGAATTTCCATCATATGTGTGAAAAAATGATTACCTTCGTAAATTTCAACAAATGTCTCAGATTCAACCTAAAAACACCTAGACACAAAATCTGAATCTCAAGCTTAACGGTTAACTCTAAGATAGAACAGATAGAACAGATGTGCAAATATTTCCCAAATTTATTGAAATTATCGACACTAAAAAAAAAAAAAAACGAAAATAAAAAGCTGAGTATCAATATTTATTCAACCAGCTTACTTATTCAATTCAAACAAGTATTGAAGATTTTGGCACAATATATATATATACATATATAGAGTATATAATTTTGCTCTTTCCCGAGGTACTGGCTTAGATTCTGTCTTACATTTATCCACAATTAGAATATTTACAAGTGTATTTAACAACAATGAGTGTTTTCAAATAAAACTAAAGTACAAATTGGAATTGAAAACTTAGTATTCATTCAAATGCCGAATATCAATCATCATCTATTGGAAAATGGTACTGTCTTAATTTATATGCAGCCATGTTACCCTGCTGCTTAGCAAGCTTAGGCGGTCAAAGATGAGTGGTAGTGATATTAATACTTTGGTATGTTATAGATATCTATCATATGCGCTGTTCACGTTCTAGTTTTAAAATGCAGTATTTTGGTGTTTTATTTGATTTACTAGAAATCTCAATCTATTATGTATGAATTTTTAGCTAGCCATGCTAATTATAATTGTGTTTTTATACGATTTAAGCTGGTATCAATACAATATTCTGTAATACTATTTTATTCAAGTAGATTTACTACCTATACCACTTGGTTCAAGTGAGAATCTAAATCGAACTCATCTCAGATCAGAGAGCAGAGACCTTTTATTGCCGTACAGTAATTTTAAAATTAAATAACGGTTGACAGTGACCATAAATATCTTGCAAGATTTTCTCTGGTATTAACAAGTGTAACAGTATTTAATTATATTAATAATTCACTAGGACAATTCTATTCAACTGTGTGTAGTATGCAAAATTACTATTGATTTAATGCCCTTTTATAGAAAATTTCAAGCTTGTATATGGACATAGATATTGATGAAGAAAAATAAAATAAAATAATATAATAAAATATAATGAATTATAATATAAACGTGTGCGATATATTGTACCGATTAAAATTTGCTTGGATGCTCAAGTTATTGTTAACACTCAACGAAACAAATTCCAAACAGCTTTCTATCTGAATTTTTATCATCGACATTAGCTAATGAACAATGATGATAAAAGTACACTTGTGAAGGAATGTAAATTGTTATCAATGGACTCAATTCAGGGGTATTTAGGAAGCTGTTGCAACTATATATTCTGTTAATGAAATCAAGCATGAATCAAGTAAGGACTATTTGTAGGATGTTGATTTGGGAACAGCAGTCCCGAATTTATTATTATTATTATAATTCTCTGCTTGCCATATAAGCATTTTGGATTCGACTCTGAAGTCCCGAATGTCCGGTTGAAAGCACCGTTATGACCGTTAACAGCAAGGCTGTGGCACATAAAAAGGATATTTCGAAGTAGGAGTTTTGTGATATCTATGCTGTTTATAGTAATAGATGACATCACATTACCCCTGCTTCTGCAGCATAAAATATTGCTATAAAAAGTGCCCCACACCACTTTTTAACGATGGGAAAGAATTCCTGTGTTGTTTCTATTCTCCTTCAATTTTCTTTCACCATCGCCAAACTCCACTAATATTTTCACCATTTTTGTTCACAACCTATCGACGTATTTTTTTTCTTTAGTTCTCTGTGTCAACAGCTGCTACGATCGTCTTTACTACAAGAACCCGAATTCACATCAGCCTCTTTTTTTTTTTTTTTTTTTTTTTTTTTTTTTTTTTGCTTGCTTCACTTGAATAAACTCTGCAATAATGGGTCTCTCCATGTCTAAGATTTTCTCAAAGCTGTTTGGCAGCAGAGAAATCAGAATTCTCATGCTCGGTCTTGACGCTGCTGGAAAAACAACTATTCTCTACAAATTAAAACTCAACCAGGGCATCTCGACTGTCCCTACTGTCGGCTTTAACGTAGAAACCCTCACCTACAAGAACATCAAGTTTAACGTATGGGATGTTGGTGGACAAGAAAAGATTAGACCTTTATGGCGTCACTACTTCACGGGCACACAGGGTCTAATTTTCGTCGTTGACAGTGCCGACAAGGACAGAATTGACGAGGCCAGAGTTGAGCTACACAGAATTATTAACGACCGTGAAATGAAGGATGCGCTTTTGCTAGTATTTGCAAACAAACAAGATTTGCCTGAGGCCATGCACCCCAAGGAAATTACACAGAAGCTCAGATTGGACGAGCTAAAGGGCAGAACTTGGTGTGTTGTTGCATCTACTGCAAAGACTGGAGAGGGTCTGGTTGAAGGTCTGTCATGGCTGTCTACCAATATTCCTGAAGACAAGAAATAATGGCATCCCTTTCACTACATCCGTAATCTTCTTCTTTTACTACCCCTTCTTTCCCTTTTCTCAATAAATGTTACTACGCGCGACTAGATACAATTTACATCATTTCTTCTTCTTCTTTTTTAATCTGCACTGAAAACCGGAGGACAGGATAATGAATCGTACGAGGAACTGTGTTGAGATTCTTCTTGCATTCAGAAACCTCCGATTGCTGGACTTATTGATGCACTGATGACAAGTACGAAATGATAAATAAACGGTTCCTTGTGTTTAATAATAATAATAAAAAAATAATTAAAAAAAAGTATATATAAAACATAATTAAAAGTAATGGCCTCTCAAGTTTAATACTTATTGTATCGGGTGGATATCACCGAAAACCCAACAAATCTTGATATAAATGACCTTTTTCAGGAGGTGTGAAATCGTTCTGCCTTTATAAAACGATATCTCATCTCTCTTTTTTTTTTTTTTTTTTTTTCATTTCTCTTACTGTGACACCCTAACCCAAATATGCACCCTTTTTAACCTGCTTGTAATGCACACGTTTTTACTTGTTTATCCGTCTTTTCATCTTCATTCCTTCTCCTTTTCAAAACATTTTCAGATCATTTATTTATTCAATTTTTTTTCTCTTCACTCTGTCTAAAAGTTAATAATGTCTGGTATCTTTGAACTCACCTGTGGTAAGTGAAATTCAACTATTATATGCAGATCAGCTTAAGCAAACATCTACTAACTCGGAGTATTAGGTGCTCAGTCTTACGATTGGGGTAAGCTGGGAAAATCGTCAGCTGTAGCTCAATATGCTGCTTCATCAAACTCTTCTTTCTTGATTGAAGAGTCTAAGCCATATGCTGAGCTTTGGATGGGGACTCATCCTTCTGTTCCCTCTGTAAACTCCAAAACTGGTACTACTCTTCGCGATCAAATCGCCAAAACCCCCACAATTCTTGGATCAGAGGTTCAAGAAGCCTTTGGCGGTGAATTAGAACTTCCATTTTTGTTCAAGGTTCTTTCTATTCGCAAAGCTCTATCTATCCAAGCCCATCCTGACAAAGAACTCGGAGCCAAACTCCATGCAGCCGATCCCAAGAACTACCCTGATCCCAACCATAAACCTGAAATGGCTATTGCTATCACTGAATTTGAAGGTTTCTGCGGATTCCGACCTTTGAAACAAATGATTCAATTGCTGAACTGTGTCCCAGAATTAGTACAACTCGTTTCGACTGAGGAGGCGGAAAAATTCAAGAATCAGGTTGTGGTAGACGCCGCGCCCGATTCTGAACAGGGAAAACAGAACCGTGCGGCTCTCCAGTCCTTATTTTCCAAACTAATGCATGCTCCACAAAGCGAAATTGATTCTGCTGCTGAGTCGTTAATCAAATCAGCCAAGTCACACCCCGAATCGTTTGCAAGCGAACTTGTTGTAGATGGTGTTAAACAAGGACCGGAGTTAGCTGCTTTGCTTGTTAGATTGAACGAGCAATTTCCTGATGACATTGGTTTGTTTTGTGGTGGGCTACTTTTGAATTATGTTAAATTACAGCCAGGAGAAGCTATGTTTTTACGTGCAAAAGACCCGCACGCTTATATCTCTGGAGATATTATTGAATGTATGGCTGCTTCAGATAATGTTGTTCGTGCCGGATTCACCCCAAAATTTAAGGATGTTGAAAATCTGGTTTCTATGCTTACTTATTCTTGTGAACCTGTTGCAGAACAAAAAATGAAGCCTGCTTCATTCCCTAAAGCTCAAGTCACTGCTGGTTCAGCAGATATCAAGTTATTTGATCCTCCTATTCGTGAATTCTGTGTTTTGCAATATCAACTTAACAAGGAGGGCGCTACTGTTAAGACTGAGGGTTTAAATGGTCCTTCTATTGTTATTGTTACTAACGGAACTGGATCTATTGGCGACATTAATGTTAAGGCTGGTTCAGTTGTATTCATCGGAGCCGGTAGTGAAAGTATTTTCCAGTCTGAGGGTGAATTGACTGCTTATAGAGCATTTGTTGAAGTCGATAGCTCTAAGTTGTAACTTTGAAGCTGGAAAGTTTTCAATTATCATACACTTGAATAAAAAAGTGTATCTAAAGCATACTAAATATGAAAATATATATATATATATTTACATACATATAAAAAAAATCAAGTCAACTAATTTATAATAGAATAAAAACTGAACTCATTAAAAAAATTTTTAACAACGTCTTTTTTGCTTGATAAAATTTATACAGTTATCTAGACACAATATTTATTAGGAAAGTTTCCATTGGTCATGAATATATATATATATATATATTATTTAAAACCAAACAAACCAGTTTTCACATCACTATTTCATGACCTATTAATTGATTTATTTCTTTTTATTTAAATTTGTTCATAAAGCTAAAATTCATTTAGACTGAGAATCATATATATATATATATATGAACTATTGTCTATCATCTGGAGTATTTAAATAATAATTCAACAACCTCAGTTCACCTTCACCTAATCCGCCAAGCAAGTGTGAAATTCTTGCAGGGTTTTCCTTAACAAGCTCTACAAGTAAAGCGTATGCATCTTTACGTACTGCAGGGTCACGATCCCGAAGCGCTTTTGCACCTACTTCAGCAACACTCTCGGGTTCAAGATCACGGTCTCGCTGTATCAGTGCTGCTAGTGTTGTAAGCAAGAAAACTTTGTGAGCAACAACGCAGGAGTCCCAATGTTCTTTAAAATCGGACAAGCTGGTAGACAGAAGGATGGGAAGAGATGACGTAGGAAGCATACATAATTCATCAAAAACAGAATGACATCCACGAGTTAAGCTTCGCTTATCAGAAAAAGACAAATCTTGTATTTGAAATAAGATTATTAATAATTGGGACTCAGAGCCATGAAAAAGAGAGGAGTTTGCACGGAGCGTATGCTTGACAAGTAGAAGTGCACGATTGAGAAGTGGTGCAGAGTGAGACAAGAGATTTTCTAAAGAAAGAAATTCAAATAATGAAGCATGTAATTGTGCTAACCAACCATTTTGTTTCCACACAATAGAATTCATTTCTTTAACAGATGTAATGAGTCGATTAAGTCCATTACTGGAAATTTGAGCAGTAGAAAGTTGTGATAAAAGATCAGGAATTGCTGTCGGTTGCTCATTTTCTAATGTCAAAAGCGATAAGCTATTGAGTCTTGTTTCAGTTCGAAACCAGTCAAAGCTACTATCGTCAGACAAATTAGGAGTAGAACATTCACTTAAAGGATCTTGAAAAATTTTTATTTCATAGCTCTGCCGACGTTTATCATTCTCGTCCAAATCCAGAATTTTTGGGCCTTCTGTTATTGTTGGCTTCACAATCTTAGGCATACTGGTGTCAAAGTCAATTGGCACTGAAGGTTCCCGGTTTTCATTTGCCTTGACAGATTCAGTAGTATTTGTTGTTTTCAAATGTTCACCTAAATCAGCAGACTCTAATTGTTCATTCTCTTCTGTGTTCCTCACAGTTTCAGTTTCTACTTCTTGATGCTTAGTTTCGGTATCAGTGTTTTCCAAATTATTTTCAGAATTGATATTATCTGTCGGTCTATCGGCCTCAGCAACAGACTCAATATCCATTTCCATTTCCACTTCCATTGCAGTTTCAACATCAAGGTTTTCTACTGGAGCTGGTTCCTGTTCTAGTTCTTTTTTGATTTCAACAGGTTCCTGTTTAACTTCTTCCTCAGAATTTTCTATAGGATCTTCTTGTACTTCATTTTCTGGTTCACTTTTTACAAAAGATTGTAAAGGCTCTTCAACAGGTTCTTGCTTAATGCTGAATGTCTCCATTTCAGTGTCTACTGATTTTTCTGTTGATACTAAAGGTTCTGTCTGATCTGGTAATGTTGTAGTAACAAGCCCAGCAGACTCAACTTCAGCACTCTTATGCCTTGGCTTACTTTCTTCAAGCAAAGATTGACCCTTTGAAATATTTTCTCCTGGTTCCTGACTGGATGTCCTTGAATCTATTGATGCCGAGGTTCTTGATCCTTTTTCTAAAGACTCTATGCTTAAAGACCTAGGATCCTTGGAAACAGATCGTTTTACTCTAGAAGCTAAATCATGCGCAGAAGGAACTCTCTGCAGCCCAGCGCCTGAGCTAGATCCAACACCAGTTAAAACTGAAATGGAAGATGCTGATGCTGATCTAACAACTGCTCCAGGTCTTCTTGGAACCCTTTGCGCCATACCTAATCTCCCTGCTGTTGATTTTGGACGATCTATTGCTGCTCCAGTTGTTCTCTCAGGTGGTTTCATTCCCATTCCTGTCGTAGTGGCCGAAGATGTAGCATTTGCCGACGAAGAAGCGTTACGAGGTAATCCTCGTGGTGCCGATGACACCGTGTGAGCACGGCCTGGGCGAGTTAGCCCAGATATTGGAGCAGTAGATAATTGTGTTTGAACCCGTCCAGCACTAGGATTTGATTTTTCTAGAGCTTTCCTTGTAGATGAGTCCATTTTTGCCAAAACTACAGAACCTTGAGAAGGCCAACACTCGTTAAAAGCCCAAAAAGCAACACGCATTTCAGTTCGCACGCCTGGATTTGCGTCCGAAAGACCTCGAACAATGCATGACTCGACAGCATCGCGAGCTCCAGGTGTCGAATCAAAACGGCGCTTATTACGTGACAGAAGAATAACTAGCCATTTTCCACAATAAAGTCGTGGCTGAGAGTTCTTTTCTTGCATCAAACTTTGGATATGTGCAAGGAAAGCTGGATTATAAGAAGTGTTTGCCAATAATGCACAAACTGTGATATTAGCCATAGAATGCGACAGCTTCTTTGAAAGTGCAGTCATTTTAATAATATCGGATACAAAGGTATCAGCAATGGGATCCAGAGCTTCTTGTAGTATTATTGCGGCTTCTTTTACTAATTTGCACGCATTGGTAGAGAGTGTTGTGCGCAGTGAGTTTGCAGCCTTAAGAATTCCCCTGGCCAGCATCTTCAGTGCCCATACCATCTGGTCTGGATGCGTACGAGGTAAATTTCCTCGCATGAGTGAACGAATTCTTTGAATCACAGTATCACGTAGTTTCCAATTGTGTTCAGTTTCCTTATCTTCAAAAGGTACACGTAATTCACCTACCTCGCGCTTAAAAGCGTCGAGGTTATCAACGTTGGCTGGCGTAAGTTTTTCCAGATCGTACGCTGGATCTGATTTTATAAAGTCTAAAGATAGTGGTGATGCAGATGCAGTAGTAGTAGTAGTAATAGTAGTAGTAGTAATAGTAGAGACTCCTGAGAAAGTTGACCGTGCTGATGACTCTGAACTTGCAGATGTTGGTCTTGAAGGTGCGCGATACCCTATTTCTGCTAGAATTCTGGAATTTATAGAGTCTTTGATACGATGCAATCTCATAACCTTCACCAAGTGTTCCTTTGCCGGGTCTCTTGCTGTTTTGAAAAATGCAATTAAAAGTTCTGCTGCCTGAGTGTGTAATTCTGTATTCAACATTTTGACAACCGATGGTGTAAATACTTTGAACGAAACTTTTGCATTTCGTCGTACGATTTCAAGTAATGTTTTCAATGTATTCGACTGAATCTGTTGATTTGTGCTATTCAATCCTAAAGTGTCTACGATAGCACTAATCTGTTCTGACCATTCTAAAAACAGATCTTGTAGCGTCTTGTCACATCGAAGCACAACGGCTGGGTTTGTATCACTGAAACCAAGCAATGCAATTTTGGCTGCTATGTCAACGCAATCCAACATAGCGCTGGATTCAGTTGACAGGATGCGTTTGGTAAGATGATTGTTGCAAGCGAATGCGAGAGTGTTGAGCACTAAATCATCTCTAGTTATCACAGAGTAAACCGACTCAAAATATGATCTTGCATCCGCTAGCTATGATTTAATCAGTTAGAGCCTTCATCTTTCTGGACCTTTAATAGTTTATTGTTATTTTTTTTTTCTCTCACTTGTTTACTTACGGGAATTTTATTCTGTTTGATGTAGCTTTTGAATCCTTCTAGAGCTCGAATCTTGTCATCTCGTGCTATTCATTAATTGGTTAATACAGAGATCCAAATCTTTAATGCAAAATCTATCTACATCCACAACGCCACGAGATACATACATCCGCCAATCGCGATTCTCATACTTTCTGGATCAAAATGTTCCATTCTTATTTGCTTTGGATACTTTGTCGTTTAATGTCGTTTATCTCTATGTCCTTGACTTGATTTATCGTGATTTTTTATTTTGATTTCTCTTATTGTCGATTTCCTTTTCTATTTCAATTATTTTTTTTTTCAATAATCGTGATATTCTTTTGAAGAGAAATTATTCTTAAAGTTTTTTTTTTTTTTTTTTTTTTTTTTTTTGTTTTCAAAATGACAAATTAGGATTTATTTTTCAACAAAAATGATTGACAATAATGAAAAATAAAAGTAAAAATAAAAAAATATAACAATGGTATTTTAAAATTCGTATTAATATTTCTCAAGAGTGTATCGTTAATACTTGACAACAATTATTTATGATGAGAATAAATAATATTGAAAATGATAAATATATATATATATATATATTTAAATAAAAAGTTCAGTTTGTTTACTTTCGCTTCACATGGCGAAAATTCAACAGGGTAAATAGACACGGATTTTTTTTTGTATCCCATTCAGCCGTTTGGATCACAAAAACTATTTTAATTATGATAACAATAATGATTCTCTAATAATGAAAAATAAAAATAAAAAAAAAAACCCCCCATTAAAATGAATAAAAACGAAATTTTAAATATAAATGATTTTGAGTTTGATATTTAAATTTTTTTTTTTCTTAAGTTCTTAGCAGAATTTCTCATAAGTAGAAGAGCTTTTCTTCTGAAATCCAATGTAGATATAAACTTTTGAAAATATTTGCATAATGCGATACTAGACAGCTTCAGACTTTGTTAGATTTTTTTCTTTCTTTCTTTCTTTCATTATCATTTTAATTTGTTGAATGGTTTTTTATATAATTTTTTTTTAAAAAAAAAAAAAAAAAAAAAAAAAAAAGTAGACTAATTTTTAATATAAGAAAGAAAGGAAAATACTATATTAATTATTGGAGCAATTTTTATTTATTTATTAATTAATTCTGACAACGATTAAAAATTAATAAATGAAAATGACTTTGGGTTAAATATAAATATAAATATATAATTTTAATATGATATATAAAACTAAATAAAATATGGTAAAAGTATATAAGAACTTTTTAATTGTAACTCAAAATATTGAAAAAATAATTTTATATAATACCAGCAAATTAATGATAATAATAATAATAATAATAATAATAATAATAATAATAATAATAATAATAATAATAATAATAACGAAACAACAAGCCTAATAAATACGAATACATAAAAAATAATAATATCATCATCACCCAGATACATAAAAAAATCAACCATACAAGGTCTAGTTTAAACTGTATAACACAACGTCAAAACGTTCTTTCACACCGTATGCAAAAATAAGAATAAAAAAATAGACAAACAAATAATAATAATAATGAAAAAAAAAAAAAAAAAAAGAACAAAAAAGAAAGTAAAAGAGAATTCAAGGTTGTATCCTCAATATTATGACCTATCTTCATTCAATCACTGTTTTATAGCAACTCCATTTCCATTTTTGTTTCCGTTCACGCCTAGACTTCCATCAATTTTACCCAAGACATTACGGCATTGCGAAATATCTAAATTTTTAAGAGAATGCGCTCCAGCTACCACAACCACAGTTTCTGCTCCACGGCGTGTGACCCGCACACATCCGCGAACAACCAAATTCTCCAGACGTGTGAGGTGCAATGCAACTGTAGACAGTGACATATCTGATACTGCAGACCCGCAATACTGCAAATTTAAATATTGAAGATTTTGACATCCTAGTGCTAGCACTTCCACAGAGAGATCTGTCAGCGCACAGCAAAAAGATAAATTCAAATGTGTTAGCTGTTTAGCACTTGATGCAATTGCCATAATGGATTTATCAGTAAGGAATGTGCAGTCTGCAAGACAAAGCTCACGAAGCGCAGTAAAAGAACGTAGCGTCCAAAAAGAAAAACCATGGTCTGTAATTGTTGTACATCGCGTCAAATCTAATGCCTCCAGACGGTCAGATGCAAACATGGCCATATGATATAGAGACCTATCCGTAATGTGCTTGCAGTAAGAAAGGGAGATACGTTTAAGTTTAGCACAGCCAACCACTTGGCCATCATCGGGGACAACCCAACCAATTAGCCGTGAAAGAGTTGAGTCTCCAACTTTCCGACAGTTTGAAAGATCGATTTCTTCCAAATCAGCACCAATCGAAGGCACCGTTAGATCCATAATAGCCATCCCGCTCACTTCCCACACAGATTTCATTCGGAAAACATTAATTTTGGCAAGACCGATTCCATTAACAAGAAATGAAAATCCTTCGTCAGTAAGATGAAAACAATTGCTGATGTCAACTACTTTCGGTCGAAGTCCAGCAAAGTTTGTGATTAAAAGAATGGTATTGTCATTGATAGTTGTGTTATAAGGTTTCAAATCTAAAACCTTGAGCAAATGCTGAGAAGTTTGCAACATTTGCTGCCAGTGCCGGCACACGCGTTGAATCCGCATCAGTGTTTTCAGATCTAAGTACTGGAAAATTTTAACCTGGATCATATCTGGGAAAGGTCCAATGGTCAGTAACGATGAACGCCGACGCGCAGTCTGACGCACACGTTTGGCACGAGGATGCAGTAGAAGAGACCCATGTCTTTTGACAACCACGTTATTGAACCGGCCGTCGCTTGTTGGTGGATCTGTAACCATATATCCACCAGAGCCGGTCTCGTCCACGACCCCTTCTGAAGCTTGGTCAAGCATAATTCGATGGGATATCGACGGTGTTGACGGCGCCGACAGATCGCTTTCTTCAGACACCGGATCATCAGGTGCTGTTTCCTGCGACGGCGGTTTTAAAATAATAGATGCAGAACCAAACGAACCAGTAGTGTTCCAAGACTTTGAAAATAACTCGACACCTTTAGACGCCTGTTGCTGAACTTCATCATCAGTTTCACTGGGTTTTTTGATTTGAAATGGATCATGATCAAGAGGTTTGGTTTTCTCTTCGTTTGTGTCGGAGGAAGTAGTAGAAATACTGCCGAACCGCAGCTGCTGATTTTTGTCGATTCTGTTGTTTGCAGTTTCGCGAATGTGTATTTGAAACTCTGGATAATCTCGACATAGTTTATCTAAGGTTTGCTCGGTGACAACGAGGCAGTCTACTTCGGTGATCGACCGGACAGAAGCTGTTCGTTTTTCAGCAAGTGACAAAAATGCCATTTCTCCAAAGTAAGAGCCCTTACCTAGCCTTGCAATGACGGTATTTGACTTCTCTTCAATGACCTCAACCTGGCCATCGATTATAAAGTAGATATCTTTTCCAACCGTGTCCTGTTTGAAAATAATCTCAAACGGACCATAGCTCTGGACTACAACCAAGAGTGCCAGCCGGTGAAGCATTTCACGAGGCATGGTCTCAAACAAAGGCATTTCACCCAGAACTCCTCTCACACCGACGCTTAGTTTTGTTTTCTCAAGCACTGCAAGACGTTCTTGTGCCTCGTCACGAATAGCTCTTTCCATATCCGGATGCTGTGGAAGAACTTCGTTAAGAGCGCCTGCGGTAAGAACTGCCACGAGACACTTTTCCCTGGCCTGGACTGAAGCAGTGCGTGGACAGTCAAACAGAATACCAATCTCACCAAAAAATGCGCCCGGTCCAAGCTCAGCATGTACGGCCTCTCCATCCCGCGACACAATAGCAACGGTTCCTCGTACTATCCAATACATAGCTCGTGCTTCTTCACCCTCGGTGATGACAAACGATTGTGCTGGGTACATTTGGGGAACAAGTTTAGAAGCAATGGTTTCGAGGAATTCAGGACTAGCCGTAGAAAATAGTGAGAATTCGCGAAGTCGCTGGATTAGATCTCTAGGCGTACCTGCCACCGAATCCTCTTCTGTTTCAATTGAAACTACAGAATTTTTTCGCATCGAAGTTGTTAATATTTGCACTTTAGTTTGCTTCTGGGTTGTTTCTAAGTTGTTTCTGGGTTGTTCTTTTGATTTAATTTTGTGTTTTAGTTCGGCTCTATTTCGCTAGGTGCTATTACTGTAAAAATATATATATATATATATATTTATATATATATATATAAATATATAAATATATAAATACAGATATTTTCCTTTTTACTTTGAATCAAAAATATAAGTCTACCCTTTGTAGGACAAAATCCAAAACACGTGCGAACTTGCCCTTATCCGTTCTTTAGTTCACTTCGTGTGGTGCTGTCGTAGACGGGCAGACAACAACTATGGATAGTTGACTGATGCAAAAAGATATCCAGAAAGCTGAAAAGATTGGAAATGCAGGAAAGAGGAAAGAAAGAAAACTTCAAGAACAAAAGTTAAATGATACAAAGGTAGCATGGGGGAGGACTTTAGTCACAAGTGTTAACCTGTGTGTGTGTGTGTGTGTCGGAGTCTAAGCCGCCAACCGTTGAAAATAAGAGAAACAAACAAACAAACAAAAACATGAATAAATAAATGAATACATGAGACAATAAAAATAAAATAAAGGGTCCGAGAGGCCCCCACTGGATCTCTTAAACGTGCAATCTAACGGCATGAATTACTGATCAATTTTGAGGCACGCAGATGGTTCAAGTTCATGCGCGACGCGGACAACGGCGCTTACTCGACGGTGCTGTTTTTCTGATAAGTCTAATGGAAGTGAATCCTAGTAGTCCAACCGTCAACGTTGATTCAACCAGACCCGCCACTCCAATCGTATATTGTTGAAAAAATAAATAAATAAATAAATAAATAAAATAGAAATCAAACATTTATTTATGTATATATTATCAAATTACAAAAACCATCGATATAAATTCTATTTAACTAATAAAATTTTACATTGTTGAAAGTTGTAGGCAAAATAAAATAAAATAAAATAAAGAGTCAAGATTAAACATTGATAGAAGATTGATAGTCACCATCTGGCACTGCACAGATACGCATAGAAGCTACTCTTTCGGCTGCATTCTACGGTTGCCATTCCAAGTACACTTCCAAAAAAGATAATCCAAAAAAAAACCGTTCAATTGATGATATATAATACAAGTATAGAGCTATTCTATTTAACCTAGGTGAGACTCATTGCTGACCTCAACACCTAATGCTTTTTAAATGAAAAAGATAAATGTCTAGTTTTCTTCTTCTCGACCTCGTCTTTATGACCTCCAGCAGAACCATTGCCTGCAGCGTTTCCATTTCCATTTGCATGAGAAGCGGACCCAGCCGAGTTAGAAATTGAAGCGTCCTTCTTTTTCCAGAATGCCAGACCATTACCATTCGAGGATGATGTCTGATTGCTATGGTTATACGACAAACTTGATTTGCGCATCATTGACGAGCCAGTCTTGAATCGGGATAGTGGCGACGTAGAACTTTTGTGCAAGGGAATCTGGTCGACAGTGTCTGGCGCTTGCACATCTTCTGCCACATTAACTCTAGAGTATGGGGCTGTAGATGTAGGTGGATCTGCAAATGGGTTGACCAAAGTTGGAGCCGGTGCTGGAGCCGATTCTGGAGCTGGAGATTGAACTGGAGCTGAAGCTGGAGATTGTTGTGACCCTACAGCTACTGTAGGGGCTAGTGCTGGAGCTGGAGCTGGAGCTGGAGCTGGAGCTGCAACTGGCATTGTGACTGGTATTGATGCAGTTGTGCTTCCTGCTAAACTTCCTGTCCCTGATGTCGCTGTAGCTGTCATTGATGATATTGTAGATGTCGATGTTACTGCTGGAGGGACAGAATAGGTAGAGGCAACAGAAGCAGCGGCAACAGGTGCATGACCATTCATACCGCCATTTGCAGATGCACCATTTGCAGCCAATGACGAAATAAGTTCTTCTGTGCTGAATCCGTTGGATGATTGTCCAGCACTGTTTGTGTTTGTGTTTGTGTAAAGGTTTTCCTTTTGGTACTGTTCTTGCGTGATTTCCTGGTAGAATAAAACATATGCAGTAGCTAGGCCGTTATTGTCTCCAAAGAAATTAAATACATAAGTAGGATCGACAGCTTCGACCATCTCATCATCAAAAAGAAGCCATCCAGAAGTTTCAGTCTTAATAACAGCCACGTAGTGACCATGATAAGGACCACCACCAATATGGACGACGACAGCATAGAGTTCATAGAGCTTGTCTTTATCCTCTGCGTCATGAGTAGTGTTGTCTAAGCGAAGATGTTTTGGATATACCACCCTATGGAACAATTTAACGTTACGTTGGAGATCTTCCGTATATTTGAAGCGCTTCAAGTGAAGAGCTAGAATTTTTGGCAATTTCTTCACTTTCATTCGCTTTTCGGCTTCGTGTAGGCCACCGCATTGATCACAATTGAATTTGTTTCGCTCACACAACATTTCAGAAGCAGAGAATTGTCGTAAACACGCAGTGACAGAGGAGTTTCTTTCAATATCTAGTGAGAGATCTAAAAACTGTTCATCCCTTCGGGAAATGGTTTCGCAGGTTAGACACTTTGTTTCGGAGGTAAGAAGGCCCTCAAACAGGTCATGAACCCAAGTTGTATCTATATTTTCAATGACTTCATTAAGGACAAAGTTCAAATACTCATGGGCATCCTGGTGCATAGATGACCGGAAGAGTTCATTTTCACGTTTAAGAACTTCGATGAGTTTGGAAGGCGAGACTACACCAATGCGCGAGGAACTTTCGGCCATGCACTCAAAAACGTCTTTTACAGAGGTAAACAAGGACTCTTTCATACCGTAATTTTCAGCATAAGAAAGGTCCAAGTTGATAATGGGGCCCTTTACTAGGGCACTTCTTTTTTTTGTTTCTGGCGTAGCAAATGCATCCTCGGTGAAGCCTACAACGGGAATGTTCTGGCCTGGGTATCTTACACCAAGCTGGATGCCAGAAAGACCAGGATGGGTGCTATTTTGAAATGAACTGTTTGCGTTGGCGTCTGCCAAAATATTTGCAGGATGATCAGATAACTTTTCGTCATGATTTGAATCTTCGTTAGAGGATCCGTTAGTGGCAGAGCCATTGCCATTGCTGGCAAAAGTGGTGCTGTTGTTGTAGGAGGCATTGCCATTGCCGTTGGCGTTTGAGTGGTTGTTGCTATAGTTGTTATTGTAATTATTATTGTTGTTGTTGTTGTTGTTGTTACTGTTGTTGTTGTTGTTGTTACTGTTGTTGTTGCTGTTATTGTTATTACTATTGTTACTGCTGTTATTGTTTGTATTGTGATGCGAAGGTTTGCCAAAGATAGAGACTCGTCTTCCGAGGGGTTTCGAAGGGGTTTCCGGTGGTGGTGGTGCTTGGGTAGTAGCCTGGTTGGTAGAGGCAACTGAGGCAGTGGAGCCGACAGAGGTGGATATTTTGGCGTTTGCAGGGTCCAATGTGAATGGATGTGGATTCTGGCCAGGTACGACTGACCGTCTTTGAAGATGCTTTTGCGAGTCCATACTGGGGAAGTTGAGAACTTGTTCCCTGAACGGCTTTGAGTAGTAGAGACATTGGAGTACAGAGTTACAGTAACAGGTATTGCCAAAGTTTTCCATGCCAAAAATCTTGTAAGCGCTTTCGGCTAGATACTCATTTTGATATGGCTGAGGCTGCTTTGGTGCTTGTTGTTTTTGGGGTTGGTTCTGGTTCTGGTTGTGAGACTGCAAAATGGCAGACGCCAATAGCAGCAGCAGGTTAGACGACGGGTTTTAGCTGGACAGGAAAGAAGGATGGATACACATACGTGGGGCTGCGGAGCGGAGGATCCAACCGGGACCGGATCCGCTATGGAAGGCATGATTGCTTAAGAAGAAGTGAAGAACAAAAAAAATAAAAAAAAAAAACGAAACGAAATAGAGTGCTGAATGGTAGGTGGAAGCAGTTTTATATAGTAGTGGAGAAGCGATAAAGAGCTGAAAGTTGAGCTGAGGGGGAGAAGAAAAGAGAGAGAGAGAGAAAAAAAAAGGAGGAAATTTGAATTTTTTTTTATTATTTTAGTCAAGAATAAACCGTCGGCTATTTAGATTTTACTCACAAAAATAAAATATAATTAAGTAGACTTGACAAATTAATAGATGTAAATAAAAAAAGTCAATATAATATAAATTAATAAATAATTATAATATGATATGGTATTAATAAATGAATGAATAAATAAATAAATAAAATAAATAAATAAATAAATAAAATAAATACATTTAAATATAATAGAAATTAATAAAAATATAATAGAAATTAATAAAAATATAAACAAAACTCTTCTATAATATAAATTACATCATATCATATTTTAAAAGTCCCTATGCAGACATATGGTTTGGAAAGAGGGTAATTCAATTAATCAAACTACATGATAAAGTGCAAAGAGTATTGATTGATGTCGATATGTTTGTATATATATATATATATATATATATTAATATATTCGAGATAAAGGCGACAACAATCTTTGGTGAATCAGATATATTCATCGTGTCAATCAAGTGGCGACTGGATGGCTAGAGAATCATGCAGTTTTGTCGTTTTGGATACAAGTGTAATCCTATGCAAATTCGATTTGGACCATATATTTCGCGTCAGTTTTCGTTGAGACACTAAACTAAATGAAATAAGTCAAAGAAATTGATGATTGAACTAATGATCAAACTAATGATCAAACTAACGAGTGAATAAATAAATGAATTCATATGCGAAATAAAGAAATAAAGAAATAAATTGATAAATAAATTGATAAATAAATTGATAGTTAAATGACTTATTTCAAATATACAATAATAGTAGATAATCTAACATTATTATTATAATGAATAATAATAATAATAATAATAATAAATAATAAAAACATTTATTTTGGACTTGTATCTTCATCAACATTCTCAATGGCTAAAGTTTTGGTCTCATCAGTTTTTGAACCTGAAGTTTCCCCGGATGGAGGTGCTGTAGAAGTTTTCAACTCAATACTATCTTCATCAGACTGTTGTTGAGTGTCTTGAGTATCGTTACTTGATGTAGCCTTTTTTTTATTGGCCTCCACTACAACATCTACCGCATCAGGAAGCTGTTCGGCATCGCTATCACCATTTCCCTCAAGCTGAAAGTCGTCATCATTGTCTTGATATTCGGGCCTTGAGTCGGCAGAAGCAGTCAAGCCTGTAATGAGCGATTCTTCGTCATCTGGAAGCCGGATTGCACCCGTACCGTTTGCACTAGGGACGATATCTTTCAGCTTGAAGTTGCGAGCCTTTGAAATGATTGGCTCAAGAAGCGCCCGGCGGAAAGCAAATACCAACACCGTTACGCAGGTGATTAGAAGAAACACAGTCTATGATTGAAGAATTAGCACAACAAAAATGGCGACAGTTTATTTTCTTTCGTTACTTACAAATAGAATATTTCCAGTATTTGACATTTGTGTCTAATGTGTAAAAAAAAAATATATATATATATATATATATATATATCAATGTGAATAAACAAATGAGCTGGTTTTATTGATGTTCTTGGAGTATAATGTTTGAATGATTAAAATGGTGAAACTTGTATGGTTGAAGGATGAAAGAATGGTTGTGGGGAATTAATTGTAGTCAAATATATATATATATATATATATATATATATATATATATATATATATTAACATTTCTTATACTATTTGCTACTATAGCACCCAGAATAGTCAAGACATGACAAGATTGAAAAATATATACATATATATTTATTTTTAATTTGATCCACCATACAACTCATCATATGGTTCCGTCATTAGACTTATTTCGTTATAAATGGTGTAGTAGAGTATACAAACCAGTATAGTGATGATACACAGATTGGCGTGTAGATTGAGTGATTGATATACGGGATTACATCAGCAGCACATAGTGTTGCTGACTACTGAAACAAAACACAGGCTGTTTTCTCCCTTTTCTCTCCCTTCGCTCTATCTTGCTGTAGGTTCTTTTCCTTTTCCCTTCCTTTCAATTTCGTCCAGCTTAAAAATCAATCCAACCTTAACCTGTTTCCTTTCCATTTCGTTCTCACACCATCTTCACATCATCTCCATCCCGTTTTGAACTTGTTTCAATCTGTGTGTTTCGACCTGTTTGATAGCTCAGTTAATATACGCTGTTTTAGAAAACACAAGCTAAACAGCCTCTTCTTACTACACGCACACTTTCTCATCATCAACACAGTTCAAATTACTGTCTCTACAACCCATTTTATACTGAAAGGTTCACTCAGGTTATCGTAGCGTTTTTTTTTTTTTTTTTTTTTTTTTTTCTTTTCATAGTGCTCGCGACCATGTCTTCTTCCTCATCTTCGGTCCCGATGCACTACCCGCACGCTGAATCAATCTCATCCTCAGATTACATTCATGCCACAAATCAAGGCCAAAAAGAAGGTCAAATCCAAAATCGAAACCATCTGCAACAACAGCAGCAAAATCAACATCATCAAATCAATACATCCACTAACATTGACTACGACTCTGAGTCTCACGATCAAAACGACCACTTCCAGGGTTTCAGCGCAGAAAACAGCGGTCATGTCTACGGTAACAGCTTTGATCCAGCAGATCTCCAGGCTCCTCCTCAACCTCACTTTTCTGGCGGCGGCGGTGGAGGCAGCAGTAGCAGCAGCCTTAGCGGAAGCCCAAGAATCCAACGACCTCAAAGCGCTGGAAGTATCCACTCGCTTGCTCTAAGTGGTGGTCACGGACACCACCAGTTTTACAACCAGCCAAACCATTCCAGACAGTCCAGCTCCGTCATGTTAGGGTATCCAAACAGAATGTCTACCGCCAGCTCACTAGACTTTAGATCGTATTCACCTGCACACACCCTAGGCGACTCTTCTACAAACATGTTCGACCAGTCGTTCATTCAAACCAACTTGGGAGAGAACTCAGCCTCTTTAATGCCCAGAATCAAGACAATTGAACTGTACAGAAAGAATGCAAAAAAGAGCAACGATCCTGCTATTCAGTTTCAATTTGCACAGTACATGTTACAAACTGCACTACTGTCAAATACGAAAAACCTGGTCGACGAAGAAACTGCAAAGTTATTGCAGCCAAACCCAAATCGTTCTGTCACAAGTTTTGTGGCTCCTTCAATCACTGTTTCTCCCAGTGTATCACTTTCAGAAAAGGAGGAGCGTAAGATCAAACGCGATCTACTGAAGGAAGCCGTCAGTGTATTGCAAAAGCTGTCTAGTAATGGTTACCCAGATGCGCAGTATCTGCTTGGTGACGCCTACAGTTCTGGAGCTCTAGGAAAGCCAGATCTCAAAGAGAGTTTTTTGCTTTTCCAACTGGCAGCCAAGCATGGCCACGCCGAAGCTGGCTATAGATCAGCTCTCTGTTTGGAGGAAGGGTGGGGCGTGTCAAAAGACGCACGTAGGGCAGTCCAGTTTTTGAGGCAGTCTGCGAGTCGAGGACACCCGGGTGCCATGCTGCGTTTGGGAATCGCTTGTTTCTACGGTAAGCTTGGACTGCATCTCGGGTCCAATGCTGCTCGGGGTAAGACACAGCAGGAAGGAATTAAATGGCTCACGCGTGCAGCCGACTCTGCCAACGAAACGTTCCCACAAGGCCCGTATGAGCTTGCCAAAATCTACGAGACAGGATACAAGGATATCGTGTTTAAGGATATTCCGTATACAGTGCAATTGTATGTGAAGTCTGCAGATTTGAGCTATGCACCTGCTGCTAGTAAGCTGGGTCATGCTTATGAGTATGGTGAACTTGGGTGTCCGCAAGATGCGGCGCTTAGTATTCACTACTACACGATTGCAGCCATGGGCGGGGATCCTACTGCGATGTTGGCTATGTGTGCTTGGTATATGGTTGGAGCGGATCCAATGCTGCCGCGTAACGAAGAGGAAGCCTACGAGTGGGCGTGTCGTGCTGCAGACCGTGGTCTTGCTAAGGGCCAGTATGCGACTGGATACTTTTTGGAGAATGGGATTGGTTGTGAAAGAGATATTTTGAGGTCTACTACGTACTATCGTAAGGCTGCTCAAGGAGGAGATGAGCGTGCAGTTGAGCGGCTGAAGATGAATAGAGAGCTAGCTAGCAAGCGAAACACGATAAACAGGCATCGTAAGGTTCCTTCGGATCCCAATATGAAGGAAGAAGACAAGAAGAGCAGTAATAAAAAGAAGAAGAAGAAGAAGGAAGAAGATGGGCCAGAGAATGAGTATGTTAATGAAGAAGATGATGGAAAGGATGAATTAGGTGGAGGAAAGAAGGATTGCATTATTATGTAGAGTAGTTTAGACTTGAAGTCTAATCTTTTATTATTATTATTATTATTATTATTATTATTATTATTATTATTATTATTATTATTATTATTATTATTATTATTATTATTCTTTTTCTTCTTTTATTTTTTTAATCAAACTGGTTTTTTATTAATTACATTTCAAAATATAATATATTAAAAAAAAAAAAAAAAAAAAAAAAAAAAAAAAAGAGATAACTATTATTATTGTTGTTGTTATTGTTATGAATCTTAGATATCCGACAATTTTTAAATAATATATAATAAAACAATGAAATCAATTGTCTAAAGGGATAAAAAAAAAATAGAAAGAAAGAATTTAAACCAAAACTTTGTTTCAATATATATATATATATATATTTAGTTGTGTTGTTAATTTACTTGATTTTGAATCAAGTTCCATGTACCGAGTTATATATGTGATATACTAAATAGCAAGTACGAAATATATTTGAACCTAAAGTACAAGTTTCAATACTCAAGTATTGATAGTATATATCGCAAGTTCTAAAGGCTTTGTACCAAGTATTATTGTGTATTTGTATGCATGCATGTGTAAGTGCATATATATATTCTCATATTCAAGTACTTATTTAAGTGCATTTAAATAAATATAAGTACATGCAAGTACATTCCAGTAAAAAGAGATATACAAAAAGGCATACATTAAATGGAGCGAAAATGAAGAATATATATATATATAAATAATTATTATTAATTTTTCTTTCTTTTTATATATATATATATTGATTATGGCCATAGACCTAATTGAATTTGAGTAATACAGATGATACATTGTTTTTATTTATCGAAAAACGTGGTTTTTAATGATTGTAATAAGATATCGTTTTTGTTTGTTGATATGATTTGTTTACTAGGTAGGAATTAATACTAAAAAAAGGATGTCGGGGTTTTACATATATATGTATATGTATATATATATAAAGAAATAAGATGAAGATGGAGTTATTGAATGTATAAAATGTTGTGATTTAAGAAATAATTATAAAAAATCAGCCAAATATATACAATATACAATATACAATATACAATATACAATATACAATATACATAAACAACCACTGTAATTTGAAAATAAATATTAAAAATTAGTGATCCAGTTTGTTTTATTTTTCTCATTAACGTTGATCATAGATACTAGCTCTGTAATTGGATGTTTTTCGTTACTTTGGTCAACTTGGAAATTATACAATTTTGGAATGTCGGAATACGGAGGGAAGATGCAGTAACATTTAGTAACTGCTTTCTTTCTCGGCTTGTTCCTGTTTAAAGTATGGTTTGATTATATGGAGTATATAAAGTGGTTTTTCATTCAATGGCAATATAGGCATCATTGTCAGTTTGGATGAAAATGGTTGATGGCTTTTATACACCATCCACATTGATCTAGGTACGAGTTTAATGCTGTCAAGCAGTTCCCGTTATAAGCGGGAATAGGAATCAACAGAGTGTAGTTTGACTGTAACTAAAAGTGGAGTTGGCACATGTATAATAATACTGAATAAAAATACTCTCTTTTTATATGTACCAGTCTACAAGGTATTTTTATGTATTTATTAGCGGTTTCCAGTATAGATCTACATCTATATTGATCTAGATTCATCTACATACTTGTACTCTTTTGCACATACCTATACCTGTGCGTTATGGCGGTTACCAGAATTTGAAAGACAAAAAATAAATGAAATAAATAAAATAAATAAAATATACCTTTTGTTGGCGCGGTCCATTCCAACGAATCTGTACACCCAATGCAGATTAACGCAACCCCCCAAGATCGTTAATAAAAGTCCCAAATCTGGCAGTATCTAAAAACCTCCCTAATTCAGCTGCTCCTCATCATATCGTATACAACCATATAGATATATATATATATATATATATATGCTCTATTTAATCATTTATATATAAAGAAAATTCACCGTTTTTTTTTCATATATTTTTTTTTCCATCTTTATTTTTACTTTATTTTGTTTTATTTGTTTTTTATTTTATTTCATTTTATTTTATTTTATTTTCAATTCTAATAATCTCTTTTAATAATAATAATAATATATATACATGATATTTGCACAAAATCAACCAAAATCCATTCATTCTGGATTCTATAGTCCAGTGTCACGACCTTTCAAACGTGCCTCGCCTTTAAGAATAAAACCTCGCGCACTTTTGCTTGTTCTTTTGTTTGTTGGAATCGTTTATCATGCTTTCTTCGACCCCGAAAAAGATTCAGACTTAAACCCAACTCCAATCGATCTTTCTCAATCAAGTTCTTCTTCATCTTTAAACGCATCGCCAAAGTTATCATCAACACCTGACGCCATTATATACTCTCCATTAACTATCTCTGGCACTTGTAAACCACTACGAAATATTATCAAAGACCTTCACAATATCCACATCCACCACAACATCCCCAAGCTTCGACTCTACTCTTCGGATTGCGGTGTCTTAGACGCACATACCCCAAAAACAAAAGGTGCAAAAGCTTTATTTCGAGTATCGAAACTCAGCTTGGACCACTTTGCAAAACTCAAGCTCATCATAGGACTTCACCCTTCATTTGACGAAGACAGCCATAATAAGGGCAGTGCTAGTCCCTTTGCGGCCTCTCTTGACTCTCAAATTGCAGACCTTGTATCATGGAATAACTGGCCGTCAATTGCTCTTTTGGTAGTAGGGTCGTCTGGTGTAGACGACGTTTACTCCCGTTCAGACCTCGTTCAGATGCTGCGGCACGTTAGGACTTCTCTCCACGCCTACGCCATCCCCCGCTCACACCAACCCCCTCTGACTGTGTCAGAACCAGTCCAAGCATACATCTCTGCATCAAGATACACAGCGCCACCACCGCAGTCGCTGGCAGCAGCAGCATCTTATGAAGTCAATGCCCGCACACAAACTAAAGGCAACAGCAACGGAAGCAACGACGACGACGACTTGTGCGCAGCTGTCGATGTGATAGGACTCGCTATAATGCCGTTTTTTAACGCAGCAATTGCTCCAGATTCTGCAGGTGAGCTTGTTCAAAGAGATATTCGGTTTGCAAGATTCCTGTGTTCCCCGGAATTCATTGGTGCCAGACACGGATCATCTTCTCTATTTGAGCACAGCAGCAATTACAATACCGTTGACTACAATGGCAATAGCATCGATGTGAATAGCTTCACAAAGGAAATAAATGTGTTGGAAGCAGGTTGGCCTTCGCAGGGACTTGCAAACGGAGAAGCCGTGGCTGGTGTAGCGGAGCAAGTGGATGCTCTTAACGCAGTGATGGCTGGAGCAAAAGATCCAAGGGGCCAACGGGTATCTGTTACATTATATTCTTACGAAAACGAGCGTTGGAGAGAACCTGGTGAATTAAAAGTTGAGACTGAGTTTGGTGTAAGTCATGCTCTTCCATAATTATGTCTCCTTTTATCAAACAACACCGTCTCTTAATTCTTTCCTTCTTTTCTCTATTTGTGATTGAATGAAAAAAAAAAAAAAAAAAAAAAAAAATAATAATACTAATAATAATCATCAGTTGAATCTTTTGTTATTTTGACTAAATCTCTTTTAGACTAAGCCAACTTGAATAAAGAAGGGAAAAAAAAAATCCCCCCCCCCAATAATACTAGTCTTATTCGCTAGTATTTCACGACGACAAAATCATTTTCATTTTCTAAATCTGGAAAAGTATATGTTTTGATTTATTGTTCATTCTCGTTGGGTTAGTATCACAAAGATTATAGGTCAGGGGCTGTTCTCGTTAAGAATGCTGGTCAAGCTTCGTTTACAGCTTTAATTTCTTGATTCGTTTTTTTTTTTATTTAATTTTTTTTTTTTTTTTTTCATCTTCTTATTCTTCTTCTTCTTATTAATGTCTTTTATCAAATGTGAAAGAAAGAAAAATGAATTTTAAATCAAAAAGGTTCACTTTTCTTTGTTCTCCTTCTCCGTTGTTGATCAATGAAGCTTTGCATTAATTTATTTATCCCCTTATTATTATTATTATTACTATCATATTATTTTTTTTTCCTTTTGATTTCCTTATTTTGATGTCTTTATTTTTTTTTTTTTTATCGGCTTTTATTCAATGTTCAAACTTTTGTCTCTGTGATTGATTTGTATTTATTTTGGCAGATTGATTTTGTTTATTTTATTATCAAAAAAAAAAAAAAAAAAAAAAATTGATAATAATAAATTTAAAAATCTTTGCATCAAAAATAAAATACTTTTTTATTTTTATTTTTATTTTTTTTTTTTTTTTTGGCAGATTGACTTTTCGCATATCTATTATACATTTATAAACATCTCTTGTTTTTATTATTATCATCATTTTTAAATATAATCAATATTAATAAAGAAAAATATTCAAATATATTACAAAATAAAACAATTTCTTCAGCATATATACATATATATTTCAATCTTAAACGTTTTACCCCAGATAACTTTAATAGTTATATCTTGCTTTTATTATTTTTTATTTCTTTTATTGTTCAACAACAATTATATTCATTTTATAAATTCATTAATATCATGATGATTCTTTTAATTTTTTTATTTCATTTGATACATACATATATATATATATATATATATATATTTATATATTAATGAAAAATTCAGTTCACAATTCCAACAAAACAATCATTCAAAAAAATGATAATAATAATAATAATAATAATAATAAAATAAATAAAAAGTAAACTCTTCAAATCTAGCCCTAATTTAAATCTAAATCTAAATTTCCTTTCATACTTTTAACTCAATTACTTTATAAATCTATTTATTTATTTAAATAATATATTTACATGGTCATTTTTTATCCTTCTACTTGTTCTTTGTTTTTTGTTTTTGTTTTTTTTTTGTACACATGTACACACATCTAATCTCCTGAGTCTTTTTTTTTTTTCAAAATTCACCTTCCCTTAATAGGACTCAAAAGTGGACCTTCAAATTCAAAGTTACTGTGAATCTTGGATCTCACTGGATCTCAATTCTCAGTCAACCATGCAACCACCCACCCTTCATCTTAATCTCAACTTTCCTTCAAAAAAAAAAAAAAAAAAAAAAACCTCTCACAATATATATTCATGATAATATAATAATAAAATAAAAATAAAAATAAATCAATATACAAAAATTTCCTATTTCGAAAAATGTAACTCAACATTCATCAATTGTCTAGCCTTGACTTGTTCAATAGAAAGTCCAGGCCATCCATAAGTCAATGGAGCATAATATAAAAAGCATGCAATAACCAACGCAAGCACTGCTCCCGTCGCAATTGTAACTGTAAAGTTTTGCTCATTCTTTTTCTTCTTATCCATCTCACCTGAAATAAAATCAAAAAGACCTCCCGCAAGATAAGAGGCAGCCAAATGAGCTGGTAAATAATGATGCAAAAACAATTGTCGTCCCATCAAGAAAAATGGGAAATAATGTGTGGCCCAGCCAATGAAGAAAAACCCAAGAGAGTTATAAAGCTTACTACGTACATTATCTTCCAAAGCATTAATGTTTCTGCGGCGACTTAACTGGTCTGCGAGCAACACGCCCAAATAAATGGCAATAAATGAGGCCTCTAACCACCAGCCAATGAAGTTACCTGTAAAGTAAATTTGGGTTCTAGATTTATCCTTGGTCCAGAATGAAACACCACGTACTAAAAAGGGCCATGACAAAGGCTGAGAAGCGTACGGATGTTTATTAGTCAACGCGTTGTTTTGTGCAAACATCGTCGCCTGTAATTCCAAATATTTACGGAAAAAGGGTAAACTCTTACGCTCCTTAGGAACATATTTCAATCTCTCTGGATCTTTCAAATCAACAATTTCATCAAAGTACCACTGATTGGAAGACTCTTGAACATTTTTATTACCATTGACCTCAAATTGACCAAATCCCCACTCTGGCAATTTCTTATCAATATGAGTCCACATAGCAACACGAGTAGGAACATGAATCAGACTGAAAATTCCCATTTTGGTCTTCAAAGCACCTCCTTTCTTCTTACTGACCATCTTTAAGTCAAACAACGTAGAATTGAATTTTTCACCATTTGCAACTTCAGGTGTAACAGTTGTAAACTCTTGATTGGTAGGATAGTATGGAGAGGCAACATCGTGGGTGAGAAGATAAGTATCAGTAGAAACATGACGAAGACGAATAGTAGATCCACTGGGAACAACCTTACCAAGGCGGTCTCCTTCAGGCAAGTCAACAGGAGGAAGAATTTCCCATTGATTGTTAATATCAGGATGGTTGTAACCGGTTACTTGTTGACCTTGCGATGAAATACGGCCATCTTCATAACGAAGAGGATACTTTGCAAGATGTGAATGAAGCAATACATTAGTTTCCTTATGCTTCAAAGTAACTATATCGTAGTAGTTAATAGTCTTAGCTTCCTTTGCAAGAATATTTTCACCCAAGGTCTCCTGAAATTCAGGACTCATAAAATTGTCACCTGGACCAGAATTAATCAAAATAGCAAAGTGAACGTAAAACCAAAACAAAAAGATTAAAAAGGGGACTAAAATCAAAGAGAACAAACGAGCCAAAAAATGCTTCAAGAAATCTTTAATGGTCAATCCAGCACGGTAGTCAAGCAGATTCCACAAATCAATAATAACAGCCGTACCAATTGTAGCAAATGTGAAAGTACCTACGTACTTGGTACTAATTACACAGGAAAGTGCGACACCAGTGAGGAGTAACCACTTCCACCAATTGGCTGAAAATGGATTCTTTCTTTCTTTGGAAAACTTAACATAACAGTAGAATGATAAAGCTACGGAAAAAATCAACGTAGCGTCTAGCAAAATCAATCGTGTCTCAGCAACGTGAGCATTGTCAAACAAAACCAATGATGCAGCAATGGTACAAGAAGCCACACTATAACCGCTATTTTGCATGGTCAGAAAAACAAGTGGAACAGTGAGTGCACCTAAAGTTGCAGATAAGCTTCTATATGCCACATAGGGAACTTTATTCGTAATGTAAGAATCACCAATGTTGTCAAATTTAAATGATCCGTCATAGCCTACAAGCCAGCCAACAAATGCAATCAAAAGTTTAGCAAATGGCGGATGCAAGTCAAAAAAGTATGTTCTTTGCAAGTAGTAACTAGCAAATTTTCCGAAATGAACTTCATCAAATCTACTTGAGTATTAGCATGCTGTCAAAATCTCATAATCATATTGGAAAGAAAAAAAAAAAAAAAAAAAAAAAACCGAGACTTACACAACTTCAGTTGGATAGTTAATAATGTAGAATCTAGTTACAAAGGCTAAAACAGTAATAATGATCAAAGCCAGTCTATATTTTCTATTCGAATTGGCGACGGTGGAGGGTTCCAGATCAGGAATCGAATTTTTCTCTAGTAATGGCGCATTTTCAGCCTTTGCTGAAAGAGTATTCACAGCCTTTTTCTTGCTGGTTTGCCTATGCCTCAATTCAGCCATTGTTCCTGTGTTTGTCTATAAGGAAGATAATGGATATCAAATAGAGAGATGAGATGTCAGGGGAAAAGAAGGAAAGAGAAACAAGTTGAGGATGAAGCGAGACTTATTCATCTAAATGACACGTAAAAAAGTATTTACTTAAAAATGTCAAAAAGTCACACAGATCCCTTCCGTTTTTCAGACGGATTGGGTTAGGGTTTATGCACAAGTTTTGCGAAATCCCCAAATTTAAAAATAGAAAGTTTAAAAAAAAAATAAATAAATTCATGACTTACGTCAAACAACTTACGCACCAAGATTTTTGAAAACTAAGTACTATATATATAATATATATATATCTTATATCTATTTTAGATTTTAGATTTTGGAATTTCCTTCTTATTAGACTTCTTAGAAATAAGCCCAAATTCACTATCGTACAATGGATGGAAACCATCATATCTAGGAGTATTGAAATCTTCCTCACGCTTCTTAACCCATCGCAAGTAATTTTTTCCAACAAAATTAGATACCTTTCCTGCAATAAATGTGGGCTTCTCCAAAGGAGCCAAATGACGCCGGCCACAAGATTCAAGCGTAGTGTATTCGTCTTCTTTTGCGAGTTTCAAGTAGTCAGACTCGTAATTTAAACAAATTTCACCCATAACAAAAAGTTTTGGCGTTCGAATGCTCTTAACAGCATTAAAGGCATTTAGAGAGCTATATTGATGATAAGGGATTTCGTCTGGAGGCAGATCGATGGGATTAGGTGAGTATAAAACAATTTCCTGTGAAGCAGGAGTGGTCAATGCGACACCGCTGGCATCCGGATATATCCTTGAAGGGAGATCTCTGAAAGTATGCTGAAGGAAAAGTTTCCGAATCCTAGGATCAAAACTCTTGACCATAGAAGTGCGAGATATTGATGCCTCAGCTTGTTCCCTTGTAGGCCAGTGATCTCTTCGTCTGTAGGCCATTTGAGGGAAAGCTTGAGTAGAGCCATCAGCACTAGGAGCTATAACTCCATCGAGAGAAGCTATGCCAGCAAAAATTCGAGAATTAATAGTTGCAGCACCGATAAGAGAGTTTCCACCAAATGAGTGACCTACTCCAAAAATTGGTAAAGTCGTCAGAGGATGATTGTTTATTTGAAGATAGTAATGCGTAGTGACTATGTCAATCCAAAAATCTTTCCAGTTTGCTGAATGTAATTTAATTAGTTAGTCAAAAGTAATAACGAACAGATCATGCAATACCTACCATCATTCCCAAGCTTGTTTTCATTTCTCAAATATGATTTCCCCTGGTTAACCATATCCATCGAGAGAACATACTTGATCTGGACATTGTGGTCTTTGAGTAGAGCATCGTAAAGATCAATCAGAAAGGGCTCGTAAATTTCCTATAGTTTAGTTAAGATTAGTACTCAGTTGAGCTGGATCTGAACCCTAAACCAAGTCCCCGCAGACTTACTTTTGCAAATCCATTGGCTGGACATAACAGCACAGATACCTGCTTCACTGAAACATCGGTTTTTGCTGTATAAAAGTTTGCACAGATCTCAAGATGTTCATCTGGTGTGCGCGTGGACATTCGCGTAATACGCGGGAACGCCGCAGGAATCACCAATTCGCTTTTATCGAAAACTGCTTGCATTGGAGCTAGACACTAAAATATACTGGTGATAATAATAAAAAATCTGTTTTTAATCTCGGCGTTCGGCAATAGTAGCAGGCGAGAAAAAGGGGAAAAAGCGAGAAGAGAGAGAAAAGAGGGAATCGTAGTAGTTTTATACTGATTCAGATTCTCCGTTTGTTCCACTCCTCTTGCCATTCAGCAGCACCTTGCTCGGCTCATTTTCCAATCACCAATCCCGAGCTTTTATGAGCCAACCGAGGAAAGGCTCAGTGCAATAAAATTCGGAGACTAAACGTTCATGTATGTATACATAATATAAACGCTCTTGAGTTACTGCTTATAGAGCAAAATTCAGCTTTTAATTGTTGAAAAAAAATTACTTACCACGTAGCTCTATATCCAGTATCCGACAAACACAGGTAGTTCTTACTATCTTCACTCTACTATTCAATAATTGCATGCATTTCGTTCTCCCAAGAATTAGGCAGTGGGATACGCTGATCGTTTAACACACCTAGCCTTTTTTGTATGCTTTGAAATTGGGCTTATTTCAATATAAGCACTCACTTGCTAAAACTTCTAGTAACTGAAACGATTGAAAAGAGATTATTTAATAAAGTAGCCACGTTGGTGAAAATGGTTAAATATAATATCAGCTTTTGATACATAGTACGGTGATAAGCCTCTCCAGAAATGTGATCCTGCTATCATCTTGCATTCGGAGCTATTTTACTATAAATTATATTGCTACTATTTCAGCCTGATAGTTAGGAACATAGAGGAGTTATTCATACAACAGGTTCATATCAAATTGAGTTAGATGCTAAGATCATAATTGTTATTATTCTGACCAACTAATATCAACTACAACTTAGGGTGTAAATGATATTAGCATCACCTCACGCCTTATACTGATAATTGATTTTAGCTCTTGAACGTTTCTGTTTGTAATCAGTAATTTGGTATCCCATAATTATTTCTCAGCTTAAACAGTTTTAGGTCTGCTTCTACTACATCAAATTGCAATAAGAAATTTCTGAAATATATAGTAGAGTGAATATTATACACAGGTTATTCATTTCAGTCTACAATTTGTAGTTGTAATATAGTTTACTGTTTTTTCATATAAGTATTATAAACAAAATGAACCATATTGAAATTATCATAAAAAATTGCAAACATAGTTTGTTTCTTTGTCTGCTGGAGATTTGTGATAACTAATTGGTTTCAAACCTTTCAGTACTTTAAATTGTATAACTTTTCATGAGTTACATTGTTTACAAAGAAGAACCTGTAAGTAAAAATACTGGTGTATATGGTATCTCTGCAAACCATTTGAAAGCTGTTACAAGCAAATCATTAACAAAGTGAGTATACTAAAAAAAATGAATAAATAAATTCGAGTACAATTTTTAGCATTTTCTTGAATGTAAAAATTAAACTTGAAATTTTGGAACAATTTTTTATACTTCGTAGCTTGTTAAATTCAGTTCACATTAAATATACTATAACCTTTCAAATTAACCATACTGACAACATTTAAGTTTTATGTTTTTTTGAAAAAAACTAGAACCCAATAAGCTGTGCTAATTTTGAACAATGATGACAATTTTTGAAGTCAATTTATATCTTCAATTAATCAAAATTGTCATTTACATATTGTTTTATGAAGGTTCTTTCATCTGTTAATTTTTTATCATGTACCAATTGCAATGTAATGAATCAAATGCTTTAAGATATACAAATGGAGCCTTTGAATGTTACTGATATTTTTTTTTATACGGAGACTGCTTACAAGACAAGATTTTGCTCTTATTGAAATTTCACCAATACTAGTCAGCTATTTAATTATAAAATGTTGTTCCAGTATTGAATCGATATTAGAATTCTGTTTAGTTTATTTGATATCGAAATTTATTTTTACACAGAGTCACATAGTTGGGATAATTGACGTTGGAGCAGATCGTTAAAAGAATATGATTCTGTTCACGATCAAAACAGAGGTTTAACTAGTAGTGATATCTTTTCGAGTCTTTTGTAAATTGCTCACTATGAAAAACTATATTCAATGCTTTCAGAGAAAAAAAAAAAGGAAGATCTATAGCGTAGTATACACCATCTCTTTTGAGTTAAAATATATTTTCAAATTGCAAAAGTTTTTATATAAAGTATTTAACCAAGTCTAAAGAGAGAGAAAAAACAATTGTTTTCTTATTTTTATTCAAAACTGCTATATATCATATTCTAGTTTTTTTGTTTTAAAAAAAGACTTAAATCATAGAGATTTGAAATATTTGAAAGTCACTTTGGATGTAGCCTTTTTATATCCAACAAAAAGTATTAAGCAGTCACCAGTTTCTTCATTTTCTGTATGATTATATATTTTGTACAAATTTTTTAGAAACGAAGACAAGGACTGATATTCTAGTAAGCACTCAAGTTTCGTCAAATATAGATTTTGAATTTTTTCTATTTTTTAATTTGAAATTTTAAACTATTTTGAATCATTTCTAGACTTTACATTATATATAAATGATATGAGCCGATAACTGTCTAAATGTAATCATATCTCTTGTTCAAAGTACCTAACATTGTTTTTCCATTATTTATAACAGTAACTTATGAACATCTTTTATTAAGTTATGGGCCTTAAAAGGTAAACTAAGCAAAAATTTAAAAATTAGAAACTATACATCCGGAATCTATAATTTCTATAAAGGGTTTTTCTATTTGTCTTATACTTTTATCTGGTAACAAAATACATATCAATAGGTTTTAATATCAAATACAATCAGATTAGTGAAAGATTTAAATTGGTATGTACAGATATTTTTTAGAAGGTTTATTTCCCAAGTTCTATTATTTTTAGGGTTAGGACATATATAAAGTCAGCTCAAAGAAATGCAATGATTATGATTGGCTGAGACTACCACACCCAACCAGAAAAAAATCAACTCTCACTACCATAGGGCTATTGAAAATTTCCCAATTCTTCTCTCTTTTTTCCCTTTCCTCTCCCTTCTTTCGTTATCGTCATTGTAACTCGTCTTTCATCTCGCATCATACACATTGACAATGCCTTACAACGACCGTTACCCTTACATCAGTCTCAGGGAGTATCCGGAATACGTTCCACATGATACAGTCAATTTGACATTGGCAGCTGCGGCTTACTCTTTTGGCGCAGGTGTTTTTGCTACTGCTGTGAAGAACTCTCTTCTTAAGCCCAAGAACGCAGGTTTTATCTATCCCAAGTTCGGATCTTATGTTTTCTTGTTCACTGCCACTGGTACTGCTTTCACATTCGCAGAATCTGTATCTGCTAATATCAGAGAGAAGGAAGATGGTGTCAATTCATTCTGGGGTGGTGCTGCTGCTGGTGCTATTATTGGTGCTTCCTGTAAGTGTTTCATGTTAATGATAGAATCTAATGCGATTCTGAACAATTCATCAGGTTGATTGCTAACAAAACTTTTATTTATAGTCAGAAGCATCCCTAAGGTCTTCGGTTTTGCAGGCTTGATAGGTTCTGCTTTGGGCATTTACGAATGGTCCGGTGGTGTTGCTGGTTGGGGCCGTGAAGAAGCCTTGAAGATTACTGGTGAAGTTACTGAGCTTGAAGAAGGCCAAAGACAAGGATTCTGGGATGTTGTTCACAGAAGACCTCTATCACAAACTCTTGATGAACTAGGAGACCTTGTCAAGCCCTTCAAATAAATCTTTCGATATAAAATTCATCGTTTTCTACTCTCGTGTGACCTTTTTTCAACTTGTTGTTTCATCTCATTTTTTTATATTATTACATATTCATTAGGTAGTTTCGGCTACAAAACATGCTTGCCTTTATTTTAGAATCCGAAATCCTGCATCGTATCAAGCTCCTGTTGTTCAAACTCTTCAATTCCTTTGGTGTGTTTGGAATCAGGTTGGTTGATAGCCGTCGACGCTGATTTAGCTTGTGAATCTGGCTGTGATATTAAATTTTTTAAAATGTCATCATCAATATCAGAAAAGTCCATGTCATTATTTGCTGGCTTGGTGGCTTTTGCGGGTGAGTTTGCAGGATCATCTTTTAATAGTTCTTCGAGATCATCAAATTCTGGAATATCTTGATCATTTGTAATAAATTTTGCTGCTACAGATTGGCGGGAAATATCTTCTTCTATTAGGCGATCTAAATCTTCGTCTTCTGGTATATCCGGTTGTAACGTATTTGTACTTGACTGAACTTGCCTGCTTGATAAAGGTTGTGAGGTGTTTTTATTATTGTCGTTGTATCCTGGAGGCATAGCGTAGAGATCTTCATCATCATTGTCTTCTGGAAGGAATGAATACGGCTTTGATGGTTTTTGAAACGTACTGAACTGTTCTGAACTTGGTACTCGTGTAGCTGAAGTGCCAACGGAGTCTGTTGTAGCCACTCGCGTAGTTGCTGTTGAAGATATTCTTACATTGTCTGCTTCGTCTTCTGACTCATGTCCATCACCGACAAACAATCCTCCCGTGTCCATTACCTGATCATTATCGCCATTACTATTAGTATACGAACCGCTTGCAAAGTTGGTAACGTTTTGATCTGGAAAGTTCATATCTATTGGATCATTCTGGTCTTCTTCATGCTCGGCATTTACACCAAGCTTGTTGGTTTTTTCCTCGCTGATCCACATTTGCCTAAACATTCTCATCCTTGGAGTCTTTCCCGACTTTCTAGCCATTTCAATGAAATCGTTAAAATTTGCTCGCGGGTATAATTTGTGTGCCCATAGCTGATAAAACTGTAACAGTATAGTCAAATCTCTAAACTCGCTGCCCTTGGTTTTTTTCAACTTTGGTAAAATCCTGGTTTTTACACGCTGCCTTAGATATGGAATACCGATCTCTGGATTAATAAGTTTGTCTTCGTCCAATCTTGGGGCTAAATTACGCTGTTTTTTAACGACTACCTCTTCATCAAGGCCTAGCATATCTTGATCTTGGTCTTGATTATCCAAACCAGAATTGTTAACTTTCTCAGATTTGGTATGCAAATCATGCTCATTTTCAGAATCCACATTAATGTGAACCACATTTAAATCTTCCTCATCGTTCCAAGACATTGATAATAGTTAGTATCGAGTTAAAATTGAAATAGAAGCTATGTCAAGTTTGTTTGATAGTTCTACCCATCAAGAAGCTATGTTAGTTTTTTTTTTTTTTTTTTTTCATTTTATTACTATTATTTTATTTTCTATTTTTTTTCGTGTTTTTGGCGACACGAAATGAATTTTAATTGCTAGCCATAAAAGGTAATGCACCGTGTTTTGCACGTGAATTCTCAATTTAGCAAAACCTTAGAACAGGTTTGCAAGGCTGAAATAATTCCCAACTGTCAGCCTAGCTCAACTCATTACAGTATAGTTTATTTGGGGAAAGAAAAAGGCCCGGAATCCGGCGGGTAAGGTTCAAGGTTTACTGAGGGATGCAAAGTCAAATGGTGAGACTCAGTTGACCAAAGGTCAGGTTCTCTTGTTAAGCAGCCAGTGTGCATAAACTGGAATGCAACAGCCTTTAATTAATATGCGTAAAACGAGCAATAGTAATTCCGAAGGTGGTAGGAAAGACGAAGTGGGAGATAAAGCTTTAGGAAAGCTGTGTTGATTAGAGTTACGAGTGGTTCCTTGACAAGTGGTCCAGTACCTTACTGATATCCACGCATAGTGTTCCTGGAACTGAGAGTAGTTTGATAAGCCTTGAATGCTTGCTGCAATTTGAATAACGATTAGACAAAAAATGAAAATAAAGAAAAAGACAGTAATAAATAACAGTAGTACTCTAGAGTGAGCTCTCGAAAAACTGCCATTTGCCACCCTTTTGCTCAAGACTCAAGTTACAAGTAATATATATTACCCAGCTTATCAAAGAGACACTATAGTCCCAAGTCTGATTTCTAAACCCTTTGCCCCGACGTTTTTGGTCCCAGTTCCCATTTGGGAGTCTGTTTGAAGATGCAGGCTCGTCTTTCTTCCTTCCTGATACTCATCGATCTGACTCTGTTTGCACGCTCATATCTATTTATTCTATCAATTCCGCCCAGTATTGCTCCATATTTTAATAATCCATCTTGACTTGTTTCTGTTCTATTGTAATATACCTGACTCTTGCCACTACGTATACTCTATAGTTTTCTCGGTCTCTCGCGTTCTGTTCCCCGTCTCTTTGTAATAACCCTTCTACTATCTGTCCAATTTACCCCGTTTACCTGTTTCACACCACAAATCAATCTCCTTACTCCTGATCCCTGACTCGACATGTTTGGTTACATCTTCAAGTTTCTTAGGTATTATACTCGTGTGTTTTCCACCATCAGTGAAAGTGCTTGTACTGACCCATTTCCTACTTTAGTTTAATCGCTTCTACCGCACTTCCCATTTTGGGCTCTTATCGAGCTCTCCAACAAAACGATGTCTCGCTTGTTAAGACCTGGCTAATGTATTGGGTCGTTATTTCGCTTCAGTTCAGTTTTGAATCGTACTTTGGTTTCCTAGTGTCTTTTCTCCCGTTCTTTCAAATGTTTCGATTCTTCTTTATTCTGTGGCTAGTGCTACCTCAAACTCAGGGAGCCTCACAAGTATATATTACCCACATAGAGCCATGGCTCCGTGCCCACGACAGCGAAATTGATAACTATGCACTTCAGATTCACGATCAGCTCAAAGCCCTAGGAGCAGAATACTTGGCTCGATTGCTTCATTATGCTCGCGAGTATGCTGCCCATTATACTATGGGAACAGAAGTTCGTTCCTATGATATGGACCAAGAGGGTAACGCAGCCTCCGCAGCCGCCAACCCCATATCAAGTGACTCTAATGGTTCATACCTTGATTCTTTCTTTTCTGGATTCAAGCAGCCTCCAGCATATTCTCAGGCTGCTGCTTCTACCAACGCTGGTGCTGGCACTGGTGCTGGATCTTCGTCAACCTCGAATCCACCGTATCTTAACGTTCCCACTACTGGATCATCTGGATCTAAACTGTGGAGCTCTGTGTTTAAGGCAGGCACGGCTGCTCTTCAGTCATCCTTGCATATTTCTCCATCCAATACCAATACCAATACTAAAACCAACGCTAATTCTAATACTAAATCTTCTTTTTCGAATGCTGACTTTGTCTCTAATACTGAAGCAGCTGTTTTTGAAGCTATTGGTGAGGGTTTAAAAACTAAAAATGCTGGACCAGCTGCGCGTTCTGTTAGCAGCGGCGTAGCTAGCTTTACGTCTTCCAAGGCATACTCTCGATCTTCGCCTTCTAATCTAGATCCCCCTTCACGTACTTCAAAGCTTTCATCTTCTTCCACATCATCATTGGTATCAGAAACTGACTTTGATATTATTAAGCATGATGAAACTTTGATTGCTGGTTCCACAGGTAACGAGGATGATGAAAATGCATCTCTGTTGAATTCCAACAACACCTCACGTCCTGTAATTGAACAGTCAAGCTCCAAGAGCTCAATGTTCCGTGGATGGTTTAAATCAAAATCAGAAGAGGAATTTCCTGAAAAACCTGTCAAGCTGGATTAAATAAATTCTCTTGTCTTTATATTTTCTTCTTTTTTATTTTTATTTTTATTTTTATTTTTTTTTATTTTTTAAACTTTTCATTTTCTTCAGTCTATATATCTTTCCCTTTCTGCTTCTTTTTTTCATTTTCAGAAAATATTGATAAGCTCTATTCGAAGAATTACAAGACGAAAAGACTTTATAGTTGTGTAAAACGTTTCTATTCTTTTGCATAAATTTTAAATGTAGTCTTATATTATTATTATTATTATTATTATTATTATTATTATTATTATTATTATTATTATTCCATAATATTTGATTTTTTTACTATCATTATTTCAATTCACCAAGATTTAATGGTGAAATTGTAGAATGGTTTGATGTGGTATTCATACTCCATCAAATTATAAATTTTCACTCGAATATTTGACAAGTAAAACTAGTAACAACTTTTTTTGGAAAAAAAAATCTAAAAGTTACTCCAATATAACTATTAAAATCAACTGTCATATAACGCCAATCCTATGTAAAAATATTAAATTGACTGGTTTTGTTACTCTTATTACTAATAAATTTCATTTTTAATTGTTGACAGACATTCAAGTTTTTAAATCCTATTTAACAAATGTTACAAATTTTTCTATATATATTTCAAATGAAGCCTCTAGATCATAGCTTACAATTGAGAATCGAAAGGATTACTCTACCATATAAAAACTCTAATTAAATCGTAACGAATTTAAGTCCTTTTATTACCGCTTAGAGTAAAGAGACCAAATAATTGATTGAGATATCTGTAACTTGCATACTTTTTACTGTCCTGAAAGTTTCTATTCACAAAATATCGCCATTTTTTGCTCAAGTCATATATTTGGACTGGCCGATAACATTGAACTTTTGGAATGAACAAAGTAAAAACACCTTTTAATTTCAAACCATAATTTTATTTTATTTTTTTTCTCCTGGCTAGTAATATATTTAATAAATATCTATTCTTCTTTCGAAATCTGGTCTTTTTAAGATTATTATCAGATCTGATCAGATTAAAATTTGAAAATAAATTGTTATTTGATATTTAAATCTAAGGTCAACTTTAAAATTGGTATAAGACAACAGCAAAAAAAACATAATCTAGCTGAATTTATATAAAATATAGTGAAGCAAAAGTCTTTGAAGTAAAAAGATGTTATTAGTAAAGAATGTACTGCAAAATCATAAAAGTGTTAATACTAATGATCAATTATTTATTTTTTTAGATGAAAAAATTGCTCAATATTGTCAAGATAAAGTAATTGAAATCTGAAATAATTAATTCAGCGCAATTGAATTATATATAGCATATATTAATTAAGCTCTTTAACAATTTTAAAAACTTGGTAAAAAGGTAACTAAACTACAAAAAAATACTAAACGCTTATAATAGTTTTTCTGTACTAGACAAAAATTGAAGAGTTGGTAGTGAAATAGCTAATACCTCGGGCTTTAAATTTTGAATAACTTTCCCAAGAAATAAAACTGATAGAGAGCTTTTGATCAAAGTTAAATTTTATATATACCAAATTTTGGTATTTTATTAGTAAATACAATATTTTCGGGTACCAGCACTTAAAGTTCAATCAATTATTTTAATCTTTTTATTTTATTTTCTTTCAGTTTAGTTCAGTTTGTGGAATCAATTAAATGGACAGTAAAGAATAGCTATGATGAGAAAGAAATTTGATTTTTGTGCATATGCGTTTTAGTTTTTGCAAAGAATCTAATCTGTTAGATTTCTAATATAAATGTGCAATCAGAAGTCAAGGATACTGTGCCTTTCAAAATCAGGATTTGATCATACGATTAAATCAAAAAAGTTAAAAATAAGTTCCTGTTTTCAATTTTTTTATCAAATTATAGCAAAATGAGCCATACATATAAGCAGTGTAGTAGTTGTGTTTTTAGAAATGTCTGTGAGTTGAATTAGAATTGAAAAACAATAGTCTAAACTTCATGGCTTAAATTGTAAATTTGAGATAAAATAGAAAAAAATAAGCATAAAAAACCATTTTTGTCCTAAAGCTAAATTCAATACTTTTATAAAATACCAATATACATTTCTATTTTTCTCTTTTTAATCTAGAGAATTACCTGAAACCATTTTCTTAATTTTTTATTTATATATTGAGTCAAACGTTTATGAAATAATTGTCAGTTATTCAAATTTTTTTGAATTAAAGCTCTCGAAGAATCTCAAATTGATTCTCTCTGATTTGCTCAACTAAAAAAATGAAAAAAAAAACTAAAAATGAAGAAACTAATTGTGTAATAATCCATTTTTGCTAAAAAGCAAAAATCTGCATCAAGTATTTGAGTATTTAATCATAGTTCTAATTTTCATGAATAGAATTGTCCAAAAAAATACTTTGAAAGTTTTCAAGTATCTGATATAAAATATTAGAACTCATTTGAGATAGTTGACGAAAATATGAAGTAATTTGTTAAAGCTCATTTACCATCGTATGTAATTATTTGGTTTATTCTATGAAAAATCGATTATTTTCAGCTAAATATAAGAAAATACAAAACAATATTTGAATAAACAAAATTATTAGCTGATTTTTTGGGCATGTAATTGGAAAAAATTAGAATTTTTTTAATTTCAGGTACCATTCATTTGAAAGTTATATAAGAATATAAACATGTAAAAGTTTTTAACCAATTTTTGAACACCTAACAAATTTTGAATAAACGGTCATCTAACAATAATAATTTTCCATAAACGTGTTTTTATTTAAATAAATTTCTATTCCAATATACTTGATAACGGGGTTTTTTTTTTTTTTTTTTTTTTTTTTTTTTTTTTTTTTTTGCATATATAACGATGTATTTGCAGTAAAAATTTGATTCTATTGCAAGTGCTGAAATTTTTGAAAGTTTCTCTCTTTT
This sequence comes from Geotrichum ghanense (nom. inval.), assembly GCA_022023575.1. Lineage (NCBI taxonomy): Eukaryota > Fungi > Ascomycota > Dipodascomycetes > Dipodascales > Dipodascaceae > Geotrichum > Geotrichum ghanense (nom. inval.). The sequence goes on along the minus strand of JAKKCX010000003.1, from coordinate 357,025 downwards.
ATTTTTTTGGTTTTTCTTTCTGGAAATATATTAGTAGAATAATTCTCAAAAATCAATTAGTGAGTTACAGATAAATGTAATAATTGAACTTCAACCACTTGAAATAGCTATATTTTTTAACCACTACGTTGTCCCTTCTTCAGAAGCAAATATTTATTTCCAACTAGAGTTTGTTTATCTAATATGTTGACCCATTTAAAACAACCTAGCCCTGACGTATAAAATGCCCTCGTTCAAGTCTACTGAAATCTCAAGGTCTTCAACTCAAAACAAACAGAGTTTGAGACACTGATTCAATAAAAATAAACTAACTGTTTGTTATTTTTTTTGGTGTTTGTTAATAGATATGAATACATATGTCGTACACTAAAGTGAAAAACGTAGTTTTGTTCAGATGAAAAGATGTTGAAAAAAAAGTGACATACTAATAACTGTTTTGGAGGTGTAGGCGGGTAGAATATTGTTCTCTATTAAAATAGTGTTTTTTATTGATCTTTTTATCAAATCAAAATTGGCTTCAAAATTATTCTCTGAATTGAGTGTAAATCTAAACAATCTGATATATAAAATTTAACAATTATCTTAAGCCATGCCTATGATAAAAAATTGAAATGTAAAAACTTTGTTTGATAACAAGCGTTACCATGTATTGAAAAAAAAAGCGTCTGAATAAGCTATCAACAGCTTACACAGCTTTTTTTTTACAAGCATAAGAAATTTCATTATAAGAATGCAATTTGTCGACTTAACGGTTTTAGATTGTATAATGATTTTTTTTTAAAAAATAGTTTATGGTAAAAATAAATTCATAAATCAATAGAGTATTTTTTTAGCAAATTTGATCGAACGGTCGACAATAAATTTGTATACGTATGGTGTTAAATTTAAACCAATTCTTATTCAAAATTAAGCAAAATTCAGTTCAAATATCAAAAAGGATAAATAAGCTTGTTAAATATATAAACATCTGTCATGCTCTACAAAAATTTGACTTACCTCGAATTTTGAAATAAAATAAAACAGTATTCAACATTAGAATACGAATTGTCTAGTATTTCAAAAGTAATAATTCAAGATAATTACTAGGCTTCAAATGTTATGACGTAAAAGTTATTAACTAATATTTTGTTTAAAATTTTCAATAACTTATTCTGTGTTCAAAATCATTTACTTTTTGACAGACATCTAATATTATTCGATGATTTAGCTGAACAGATTTATTTCTGATTGTTATAATTATGGTGTAATTATTTGAGATAAATTCTATATATATATATATAATGAAGTATTCGGTATCTTTACCGCTTTAAAAAATTTTCATGTCTCAGTGACACCCGCTGCTGATTCAAAAGTGGATCGTAAAAAAAGGTACCTAGAGTAAAAAGAACTTTATTATGCTTAAATATTTTAGTAAAATTATTTCGAATAAATAAGATCTAAGTGCTATATTTTTCTTTAAAAAATCCCAAAAATAGTAATTAGGTAGGGGTGTGGTGCTGAGAGGATGAAGATTCAGTCGAAGGGTTTTGAAGTGTATTTTGAGATTGCTGGTCAGTTCCTCCTTTTGAGCTAGTATGAGTTTGCCAGACCAGGTCTCTGGGTCTATTTTCTATAATTATATTTTGAGTATGCGAGGTTCTGTTTTGTGAATGTATGTGCGACTGCAAGTGATCTGATAAAGGATGCTGAGGCTGGGAAGCATGCCTATAATGAATATTTGAAGTTAAAAGATGTGATTCGTCTTTTGATGGTAAACTTGAGCTAGGTGGTGAAAAATGACCTAGATATCCTGCCAGTTCACTTTGTTGTATATCATGCAGTCCCGCTATTTGCGAGGCAAATTGAAACTGTGTGTTTTCATTTATTGGGCGGTGTTGCTGAATGTTATTAATGTCTAGTTGATGATATGATGAATTTGACATTTCTTGAGATTCAGCTACATCTCCTATATAAAAAGGCCGCATAGGCATTCCTTCAATATGTTGATAATGAGGAATGACAGATGTAGCGTCTGTCATTTGAATATCTTCAGGACCACCTTTGCTACTTTGTGAATGAACCATTTGATTTTCACTGCTCTGATTTGCATTCTTGTGTTCATAATGTATTATGTTTTCATTTCCTTGTTGAGATATTTGGGCCGGAATAAGAACTTGGCTTTGCTGAGATGGCGGAAAATGGTGCTGTCCATAAAGTTTAGGTATTTGAAGGGTAGGGTCTACAGTAATTTCGGCTGGAGAGGGTTTAGAACTTTTATCTATCATATTAGTTGAGTAATATTGTTTTAATATTTTTTCAAGATTAGATTTTGTCTGAACTAGCCGAGCAAAGTGAAATGATGGTTTCTGCAGTATTTTGAGCAAAGCTTCAGAAAAATGAACTAGCTGAGAAGCTCTCGTCGGAAATAAATTTTTTTCCAAAAGAACAAACAGAAATTTTGTTGATATAAAAGTAGCAAATTCAGACCAATAGTTTGTATGGGACTTGCCTAAATATGTCCAATGAAGAGAAACTAATCTAATGATATTTTCCACAGTTTTTATACCACCCTCTACTTCTGTTATATCTAAAAACCCTTCTATTTTGGTTAAAGGCAAAATAATCATTAGATTAGCAGAGTTGTAAATAAAGCTGTTTGTAATAGTAGAGATATTCAAATTAGACGATTGTTGATTTATTGGTAAGGTCACCTTTAATTCAGCATCCGCCGCGTCCCAAATATTTTCGATCTCATTTAAAAATGATTTGCATGTTAATAGGTCTTTGTGGGAAATTGAGCTTTGTTCTGCTCCAAGGGTTTCTATGGTTCCGAGACTAAAATCACCTGTGATAGCCATTCCCTTTCGTTCCCCGTGAAATATAATCATGGTTTTGTTCAAAACATTTATGAGCAATAAATCAAGTTTGAACGAGCGTGTCATATAAGACTTAACACCTTTTAAAGCATGAGATTTTGTTCTAGGTAGATCTGCATCTTCCGAGGCTGGGCTCAGCCCACTGTTTCTCATCTGGCAAAGTCTAAGTATCTCGTTACCTAAAGAGCGATCGCCTTTAACATTTAAAATAGGATCCCAAGATTCTTCATCCATGCTGTCGTCCAGAATATGATCAGTAAAAGAAAACGGGTGTGATTGAAGACTAGGCAAACGTTCCGTGTATAAACTGAATACTTTATCCCAATAAAATAATGCCCATGCAAGACGTCCTCGTGCTTCCACATCTTGAATGCTAACAACTAAATTCAGATCATTTGGATTTTTAAACAGATTTGCATCTTCGGCAAGTCTTTTGAAAATACCACTGAATATCCAAACCTGGTTTGTATGGTTAAGTTGCATAGATAAAATGGCCCGATGAAGAAATGCCGTAACAGAAGCCAGATTTGCCGATAATAGCATCTCTTGAGACAAAAGTGTTTGGGAATGTTGTTCCACAATTTTACCTAGGTCTCCATTTTGCCCATAAATTAAAGGAATTGTACTGGAAAATATTATAGATAATAGCCCGGGTGAGTAGCAATTATTTGGATTAAAAGTGTTGTTAGACGAATAGGATGCCATATCTCGAAAAAATGCCGGTCTATAAATCGTCATGTTTACAGGATTTATCCATGACCAGTATACATCCAAGCACTTTTTTGCTATTGATTGTGATATGTATCCAAACGAAATTTGTAAAGCATTTTGAATTGCAACATCTTCAAAAGATCGAGAAACAGAAGCGTACTGTGCAAGCGAATTGATTTTATCAGCTTCAGAGACATCAGTGGCAAGAACTTGTGACAACGTAATCATTTGGTCAAAACTTTCTGATCTTTCATGAGATAGAATATTTATTCCTTCGAAAGAGGGTGATTCTGGGCCATCGGTCAACATGCTTTCAATTTCTTTAGTATTAGCTGATGATCTGACGGCTAATTTAGCAAGCTCTTTTACTTTTTTCTCCAAATGGCGTACATACGCAATTGATGCTGGTTTGTCATATACGCATGATGTATCACCAAAGCTTTTACAAGAAGAACATGCCGGCTGTAAACCATCGCATTTGGCCTAGTAAATAAATTAGTATTTAAACAATCATTATCAATTTAATTTTGTATCGTACCTTTCGCTTTCGACAATTTGAACAAGTTAATCGATGGTATTTTCTTGCTTTTGGCTTTTTGTCCTCAGACTGAGTTTTTAGAAAGCTTCTATCTGTTGAAGAAGTAGCTTTATTGGACATGGCATAGATATAACGTTGAAAAAACGGCAGATTGAAGTAATAACTGAATGATTATTTGTTGATAAAATAAATACCCATATTTCGTAAAGATCGATCAAAGATGTGAAATAAATCATACAAAATTTCAAGATGTCTTTACAATGAAAAACTAGTCTAATAGTCTTGAATGTAAAGTTTTCTTATAAATAAGAGTGATTATAACGAACGAATATCTCGAGTTTCTGCTTTGTGCAATCGAGAGAGTTGGTAGTATGAAAGTCTAGGAGAACAGTGCAAAAGAGAAAAAGAAAGAAATAAGAAAAAGTTAGAAAAAATCCCAGAAAATGTTAAACTTTTTATTATAAATTTCTTTTAACAAAAGAAAAAATAGAGATTTCTTCTGCTCTATTTGGTAGGCCGCCCTGGCGTTTATTAAAAAGAAATGGGAAACCTTAATAGTTTGATGTGTACATCAATTTATTCAGTCTCACATTCCCATTTTAAAATATGAATTTTCTACCTTCGTTAGCGACAATTTGAATGATAATAAAAAAGAGTCTAGTGATTTCAAACAATGTGTATATTAATATTTTAAAATTTTAGTTCAAGTAATAATAGTTTTTGTAATGTAATATAATATATAATGTTTTCTAAATATATGAAAAACTGATCTACAACTCAATTTAAGATTTTCAAAAGAACTTTGAACTTCTAATTAGATGATGCCACTCAAAAGTCTCAATTTATAAATACTAATACTAGTAGTTCAAAAAAATGTAGCTGTACACGTACCCAGACAGCCAGGTACCGGAGTCTAGCCCGAGATCTATCTTCGACTTTTGTATATTCATATTGTATTGCAACTTTTTTATGTCTAACATTAGACGAAATATCATTCCACTCAAAGATATTAATGCAACGCTTTAGAAATATCATCACTATGCCTAATCTCAAATCAAACAGCATAAAATTTAATACTAGTAAAAATTCTGCCCAAAGTATTTTACTAAGAATGTATTGTATCTAAAAAAAAGGGCTGACCAGAAATTCTCTCTTTTTTTTCCACAATAATGAATAGAAAATGTTGATTTGTTTTTAGAAATCAAGAAATTTTATAATATGCATTTGTAGCTAACAAAATCGAGCAGCCTAAATCAGAAGTTTTCTAGAAGCCAAATATAGGTATGGGTTACTGTGCTGACTGAAAGACTAAAATTCTGAATCATTTGATATAAAAACAAATTTACGAGAGTTTATGTGTGGATAGTAGTCTTTTAGCATAGTTGAACCTACTTGAATTAAGAGCTTAGGTTCTTTTGTTTATTACAAGATTTTTAATGAAAAAACAGGTTTTTATTAAAAAAAATTCTGATCAGCTATTAGATTGAATATTACTGCAGCTATTATTATGGTTAAAAAGGAAGCTTCTTATAAGTGCAAGGTAAACAACCTTGGTTTCAAGTACACATGCACCCAAATCTCTCAATAAAATGAGAATTTTCTACTAAGAAGATTATCTGATTTTTAAAGTATTATGAAAATCCTTATATCTCCTGATTCTTCTTTATTTCAATACAAATATATAACTGAAATTAACAAAAGTTAATAAATGAAAGAACTTGTATACTGAGTTTTAAATTTTCTGATTAAGATTTTCAGATATGTAACTTGTGTGCAAGAAAAGCCGTGTTGTCTTAGCTGTTGAGTAAAATGCTTATTGATACATGTACTTACAATAATTGAAAAGATAAATTTTGCATCATTAGATTTTTAGTTAGCCATTCAGAATTATAATGAATCTAAATATGGATATATTCTGGTTACAGTAATGAATATAGTCATATTTGTGATTGAGTTAAGAAGGAACAAAAAATGGTCCAGAACTAAATTTATGTGACTTCTTTTTGCAATCATCATCAACTAAATCAAACTTAAGGATGCCAAAATTGAAAAAAAAAAAAGAGACAGAAATTGAATTGGAATTATTTGCTCAAGGTTTTCAAGTTTCCCATTTTTATCTTCTCATGAGGGGTCGTTATCACTATTAATCTGATAATATTGTCTCGACATGATTAAACAAAAATTAGCTAATTGAATCTACTTTGATTGGTTCCTAAATTTTTGGCAAACTATAGATATTGTATCAAGTTTAAATTTTAAATCTGATTTCAGCAACTGATATTTTTTTTAAAAAAAAAACAGGATAGAATAGGCTACATTACCCTTTTTATTAAAATTATACAGGGAAAATATCTTTTATGAATCTAAGTGTAAATTTGGCGTAAAAATAATAATACCTGCTCTGATGATGATCATCAAATGAAACAAAGATATCAAGTGTATTGAGACTAAAGAAGCAAAACGTTTAGAATAATAATAACACAATAAAAATATGTACTCTGATTGGTCATAATCAGTAAATCTGCAACTATTTCAGCTAAGTCTATAACTTGAGGTTTATCATTATTACTATTTTGTATTATTTACAATTAGCCAAGATTTCAAGCTTCTAAACGTACTTGGAGTAAAATGTGACAAAAAAATCTATCAGACTGTAATAGAGAAAAATCGATAGCTGATGAATAGAGTTTAAAACCAGTCATGCACCGAATTTTCCATAGAAAAGTAGTGTGGGTTGTATAAGCCGTTGGTTACTGAGCTAGATGCGAAACGTGTCACAGCTCAATAGCTTTAACTACAATATTAAAAGTTCAAGCAGATGAATCAACCATACTATATTTGTGGAAGTGAAGAGTTGATTAAACTTGAAGTTTAAAGGCAGTACCAGCAATTTCGTTTGCTTGAATTGCAAAACTTCCAAGCTGTCACTCTTCTAATATTATGAAAACTACAAAACAAAGTTAAATAGGCTTATTTAAGAGTTCAGTTCATGGAGTGTAAAATTAGTTTTACATCTAGAATACAAACTACAGACATGTATTTGAAGGTTCGAATAAACTATATATTTAGAAAGAGGCTTACAATCTCCAAATTGATTTAAAATCGACCCACTCAAGATAGGAAATAGCATAGTGAAGGGCGGTTTTTTTGTCCTATTTCGCATTCACCTCTTAAACATTAACTCAAATAAAGTTTGAATTTTGTCACGTTCCTACTTGAGACTATATTCATATCAAAATTGCCCATTAAATAAATGGAGAGCGAGTTGTGACCTAAAATTTGACAAAAGAATATATTAAATAGTATCATGTATTTCACTTTCACCCAGTTATTCCAAAATATCAAAATCTGCCCTATTAAAGAGATTACCAAATGTAAATTAACTGTTGCTATTTTTCCAGTTTCTCTCGAGGGTTGAAAATTTTTTATGGCATATTCTTCTATTCGTATATTCAGCTACTGACATTTAAAATAAGTCGAAAAATCAAATTTGAAATTTTCTTTAAAAATGGTAACAATTTTAGTTTTTTTAATAGCAAGAAGTTAGTTCTAGAATTAAAAATGAATTGTTCAATCACTGTTTGTACTTGGAATGTAAAGCTTAAGCATTAGAAGTATCAACTGGCCTTATTAAAAACTACGAATATTTCATTCTCAGGAAAAGTATTGTAGGCTAGCTCAAGTTTAAACAATAACATTCAATTCAAAAATGTTTGTTAGTAAATAAGCAATGGCGCTTAAATTCACAAATCAGAGATAATATCAAGTCACGTATTAAAATTCTACTTTGATTTTTTTAACAATTATTTAATAATAGATGCTAATTTGTTTTATTTGTTAAATCTAAATACTTGTTGCTCGTTTCTTGTTTTAGTTTTTATACTTCGAAATCTGTAATTCATTTGATTGAATTTTGACTAGGACTTCAAGTGGGGTATTTGAAAAATTCGCCTAGTTAATTATTGACTTCAAAAATTTACTAATATAGTAAACGTAACAGAGATTCTATATCAGGGGAATGAAAATCTAACAAACAACAAATAAATAAAGGGTCTAGTATGAATCATGCTGATATCCTTTAAATAACTTTTTTATTGTACTCCTTGTGTTTTTGCGAAATTAAACTAGACTAAAGTTATAAATATTTTTCCATTCATGTGTTTACTTCTCGCTGATTTCTCCTGTTTATAAAGCACTTTTTTTCAATATCACTCTATTTGAATCATTTTATAAAAACAAATTCTTGCCTTTACCAGGAAGACGACAGCTTAATATTTTTCATAGATTTAGATGCCATTAAGATATTGTTTGATGTTTTTTACCCAGTGTACTAGATGACATGTGCTATAAACATTCCAGTTAAACTACTATTGAGGTTGGAGACTCACTTTTTAATGTTGTTGAACTATTATTGCCCAATAAGAATTTGTATAACGCTTTTTTTTTAAGGTTCTTGAATATAAATGTTTAACCCAGGGTTCATGTATGAGGTTTTGCTGGGTGCTTTATAAGAAAGATCTTAAAATACATCTAATAACAAATTTAAATATAGCTTAATGAAAGATTATATATCAAATAGTATACAGGCTTTTAATATAACTGATGTATTGACATTGTTTATTTTAGTTCATAATATCTACATTCGCTTGACAAATATATATATTTGATTAGGCCTAACGGTAAATGATTCATTTGCAGTTGGACAATAGTTTTTGATATGAATAGAAATAAATATACTTAATTTCATATTTATAAAAACAAGATGATTTGTAAAAACTGGAATAATGATTTTATTTGGTCTTAATTACATTCAGCTTTGACGCTAAAACAAATTGAATATTGAATATTCTAAGTAAGTCAAAACTTCTGCTTCATATTTGTCTGCTTTCATAGCTGTAACTCATACATACAAATAATTCAAACTTGCAATTGATATCACTGTGTATTAAATGAAGTAATACAAAATAAGAAGGCACTTGGGCTGCCAAATACCGGCTGAAACTCAATTAAGCTATTGTTATTCATTAGGTGCGGATGAGCCAAGACTCAATATTTATATACAGTAGCTATCAGTAAATTTGGATTTATATCTTAGATTCTGGTGGAAATTGAAATAGTAGCAGCTATACTACACAAAATACATAATATTTTGACTCAAATGTAGGTCCGAGAGGGTTTGCTAAAGGAGAATTGGCAAGTGTTTCACAATATACTTTTTTATGATCCAAGCTATTTTTGTCACGCAAACGGCTCTTTGGTAGTTTGCTTCAAAAAATCATATATTGATTGAGCTTATAACTCAAACTCGTTTGACTATGTACTAATTTATAACGTTCCTTATCCGTCTACGTGATATATGTTAATTTAAAGCTTTGTCTTAGAAGCTTATTCCATAGAAAGGATACAAACTTTCTTAAACCATAGTAGGTTAAAATTATAGTTTCGGGTAAAAATATGTGTGAAGTACAACTATCAATTAGCTTGAATAAAAAATGTGATCTTCAATTTTTTTTGGCAGTTTTCAGACGCAGGGCATATCACGAAATTCTTTTTGAACCAATATATTTCGAAAATTTCATAGAATTTAAATCAAAATTAAGAAGCTTGATGTGAACATAATTCGTAGATGAAGCAATATTTTCTTTTTCTTACGTAAATTGTATAAAATACAGTATGCTTTGTCTTCAACTTTTAATCAAACATTGGATCAAGGTTTTCAGTCCAAGGGGTCCATAATTATCTAAAAGCTATAATTATGTAGTTATTTGGGTAGGGCATTTGCTTTCAGGTTGATCCGATACAATACAAAAATGCAAAATTAAAAAAAAAGAATACTAAGGGTATCCTTAAAGCTATAGATTTTAATATTCAAGATCAGCTTTACACCTTATTATAATATTTTTGAAATTTTCAGCAATGTTTTATAAACAAATTTATCATTTTTTATTTGGGTATTTTCAAAAAACTTCAAATTTTGTTTTAATCGTTGAAAATTTATATATTCCATATGCTTAGAGGCATAGTCAAATTTGAAAACGATGAAATCTGTACAAAAAGTAAATAAAACAGTGTAATTTAATGCATCAAAACGTTTGGATATTTTGTAAAAATCTCTAAAGCATTTTTGCAAATTGTGCAACGTAATATCAGTCTACAAATAGTCTTTGAAAGTTATGTATTTAAATCAAATTTTTGCATATTAAAGATTAATCAATTTTCGTCATTAGTCTCAGTTGTAAACAATCTTACTATGATTGATTTGACTATAATTAACGATTCATTTCATTTCAGCTATAAATAAAATAAAATAAAATAAAGTAAAAAACCCGTAAATATCATAAATCAGTTGATAAAATTATGGTGTCACTTAATTTAAAAGAATTAAAGAAATTGAAAACATAATAATATACTATTGATGTTCTGTATCAAAATATTTCAGAATTTAGGAAATTCGGAAAAAGTCATTTTTAATAAATATAATAATATGAAGGTTTAAAATTTCAAGTATAAGAATAATTAGCAATATTTTCATTAAATAATATATATGTGGATTTTTTTCATTTTTGGATAGTCGAAACTTGTCGCTTTAATAATTTTTTTATTTCTAAAAACCGGAAAATGAAGAAGTATTAAATATAAATTTCAATGAATTAACAATATAAAATTAACAAATTTAAGCTAGACGATGTTCTAGTATAGCTAAAATATCTTATAGAAAAATATTTATGATAATTGTAAATTTAAATCATACTATAATTTTTAAATAAATTCTCATCAAGTTATAAATAACAACTGATTGAAAATAATTGTTGATGATACGATGCGAGCTATGAAAATATCAACTCATTCAATTGTAAGATCATCATCAGGTTACAATAGAAATTTTAAACTTACAAGCTTTGGAAATTTATCACTAAATGAAACGAATTGGTGTTCTTTTGGATTCATTTATATTAGACTTTCAACCTGTCATTATTTATTGAATATAATGTTTATAAAATTCTGTAATTTAATGTCAATTAAAAACAAATTTAAGCCTGTAAAAAAATTACAAAGCCGGAATATTTTTTAATAATAATTTATGGTCTTATTTTTCAATTCAGTTTCGTTATTTATACTTATTTAGTAAAGCAAAACATCAATTAAATGTAGAACCAAATGATTTTTGGGATAAGTTGAAAACTTGATTTTTTTTGAATTTATCACCATAAATGGTTGTGCTTTATATTCAATTATAGCTTAACTATGTTGACAATAAGATAATTCTAAAAAAAAAAATTTAAACTACTGGCGTTTGTTGAACAACTTGAACATTTAATATATAAGTATTTACAACGAAAAAAAACGTTGATTTAAAAATTTATTCAACTATTTACTAGGTATTTTTTTTGTTAGTTTCCGTTAATTCATTGTTAAGTTATTGAATACAAAAGAAAATGACAATTTGTAACAACAAAATGATTTTTAACTCATAACACAATACTATAATTGATATTGTATAAAAAACATTCATAAGCACCAGCATATGTCGGGAAATGAAATTTAAAATATTTTTTAACTTTCAATATATTTTCTTTATTGATTCCTTTTTTTTTATTCTTCAACATTTAACTAACCGAACACTAACAAAGATGAAACGGGTGCTGAAGATTCTAAGGTTTTTATCATGAATAGTATTTTTACTCTATGCCCACGTCAAATATAATGAATTTCAAGTTATGCCCACCTAATAGTATACAATTTCTGGCAGCCTCAGCAAGGCTCTATGTTATCATATGATATACTGATATGGAAATGCCAGTAAAAGATGATCAGCTTGTCTACATCAATTTATAGCAATGCGAAGAGTTAGCCACTTTCAAGACAAAAAAACAACAACTATCAAGCAGGTTATCATGACAGTTCATAATAAAATTCAAAACATCTTAAGTTTCTTATTGTCAAGACTTTGATTGTAATGTATCATGACAATGAAAAGTAAAATGTAAAAAAAATTGATCAACATAATTCTCTTAACTACTAAATTAGCAGAAAATACCGACTGAAATCTATAATTGAAGTTAATATGTGAAAAGAAATTTTAAAGTAATTTGTACGTCATAATATATTTAATGTTCCATGTCAAATGTTAAGATATTGAGCTTTATGTCTTTATTAAAAACACTTAATTATGAAATGTGTACGTCAATCGTAAAATCCTCCTCTAGTTCTGTAGACCCTACCAAATCCAATGGATCTAAATCTTCATCATCAAACACAAGCTGGATATTCTGATTTGCTAGAATATTGTGTTTCGCTCGATAATAGTCAATCAACTTTTGAATTGATGTTTGAGAATTTACTTGCACAGTAACTGGAATATTGTCTTTACCTTTCATATTAACCCTGAAATATCCTTCTTCAATAGAAATTTCTTGATTTTCTTGCTCTTGTTTTCTTCTTGCAGTTTCCATTTGTTCCTGTAATAGTTGATCAATTTCTTCTTGTTTTTCATCATTGTCAACTTCCAAAAGTTTTTCATCAAATTCTCGTTGTCTCTGCTGGTCGTATTCAATTCGTATGTAAGCATCAAAAAGTAAAGAGCACCCTTTTTCTCCTTGCTCATTGATATCGGCTTGGATATTTAATGTTAAAGCAGTTGAAAAATCAAATACTAAAGTATTTTCATATGCAAATACTATATCGTTTGACACTTCACCAAAATAAACCAAAGCATCAGGACTATTTTCTAGATACTTGTATAGCTGACTTAGATATTTGCTCTTCACCACCCCTAATCGGGTACTACTAGATTCTGTGATCACTATTGGAGGAATAGAGGCTGGAAGAAGTTGCAATAAAATAGGTATTTTAGTTTGAATAACATATCCCACAGGGAAAACATCTTCTTTTAGTCTCTGGCTTTCTGCCTTTCTAGCCCTAACTCGGGCCGCAATCTCGGGATCAAGATTAGAAAATTCATCCTCAATAACTTCAACCACAGCTACAGGAGAGCTAGGTTGATTATTGACTTGAATTTCTTCCTCTATGTCTGAGCTCAGGTACAAAACTTCTTGCGTACCGGTGTCAGCAGTAGTTTCTGTTGATACAAATTCCAAATTTTCTACAGTTTCTACTTCTGTTTTTTCAGATTCTAGTGTAGTTTCACTGCCTAGCTTAATTCGTTTTGAAAGTCTTTCATCTCCCACTTCACTAAGATCTAGTTCTTTTGGTTCTTTTATGTCTAACTCTTCAGCACTTTTTATGCTGGTTTCAACTGATTCATGCTTGTCTTCTATTTCAACGCTTTCAGTTTTTTCCTGAGTTGCATCTATTAAATCTTTTCCTATTTCTTCTTCCTCATCTTCAAAATTACTCGTAAGATTGAAAAAATCATCATCGGTGATATTTGTTTCTTGAGTTTTGGTTTCAGGAGGTATACTTCTTGAAAGCTGTGTTATCCTAAGACGTTTTCTCCTTTTAGGTAACGACTTAACATCTTCTACTGTATCTGTATTATCGCTCTGTGATTGTATCGAGGGTGAAGCCTCTGGAGCTGGCTGCAAAGTATCAAAATCTTTGGCCATAAGATTTTGTAAATGAGTCCTATTTCAAAAGACTTATATTGAAATGAACTAGAAATGAGATATCAATATCTTGATCTACAGTTTTATCGAAAGAATATGATGTTGATTATTTATTCAACTGCTCAATCTTGTAAGAATGTATTGATAGGTTCAACTAAGGTCAAATATAATCGGAATGGTTTATAATTTCTGAGTCATGAAAATAAAAGGGTAGAATTTTCAGAGTAAACAAGCAAAAATAATTATGATATATATATTAAGTCTTAAGTAATATTTTAACGTAGAGTTTAAAAACGGATATATTGTTAATAAAACTCCTTAAACCAACAGCTTCAACAGCAATTCATGCATTACCAGCTCTGCTAGCCATTGAACGTTGGCTATAATGAAAATATGATAATGTAACTAATAATGCCAATCATCTTGCCCCATGTCTTCTCTGATTTTGTAAACGCTTTCGGCATCTTTCAAAACTTTTTGCCAATCATCACCAATTTCAACAATTGCTAAAACGTCACCTTTTCCGTTATCCTCAACTACCTTTGCTTCTTTCTGCCCAATCAGTGGTAGACAAACCTGGGATTGACCAATATTAGCTCCCACGTTAACATAAACAACTACTGCATTGGTTTCAAATGCTCTTGTTATCACTCCGTGTTGCAAAAATAATTTTTCACAATCTTTATTCCACTCACTAGCTGCACCAGCGTCACCATCGACCCAAAATGAAGGGATCACTACCAAATGTACATCTTGTTTTGAAAATTCCTTGAAAGCTTCAGGAAACATCAGATCCCAACAAAGTAACATGCCAACTTTTCCAAATTCAGTGTTAAAAACTGTGTGAGGTTCATGTCCCTTTTCAAACAATGGACGCTCTGAATGCCAAACATTTTTTTTCTGATAGGATCCTTCTACTTCACCTGATCTACCAATGAAGTATGCAACATTCCGTAGCGGCAAGCCTGTCGAAGTATTGGACCGAATAGCAAGAGAGCCAGGTACAAGGTTGACGTTCAATTCTTTAGCTAAAGCTTGAAACTTGTGTAGATACTCCTCCTTGTACGATGATGTGAAATTTTCGATTTGGGGAAGAGTTGGACTTCCAAGAATGAATTCAGGGAGAACAATAAGATCAGGACCATGAGATGCTAATTTGCGTATAGTTTGTTCAGCTTTCTGATAGTTCTTTTCAGGAGTATCAAACTCTATAGCAATTTGTCCGTATGCGATTTTCATAGTGCTAATAACAATGGCTTTTCTGTTATTACTTGTTGGTTTGTTTTTGTTTGTTTATTTGTTCTTAATAAATGACATGAGCAGGAGAAAGAAGAAAGAAGTGTTTATTGGAGAGGTTACCTGATATCTCGAAGAAAAACAAAAAAAAGGTTATCTCCAGATGGCGAGTTTAAGCGAAAAGTATTGCTCATTATATAAAATTAGGGAACCCTTTCCGAGCACATTTCTTTCTACCATCAATCATGATTGCAAGATTATTCTTATTATTATAATTATTATTATTATTACTATTATTTTGGGAATCTCGCAATATAGATGGTTGTTTTATTCAACATGATAACCACATATAAAATACGCACTGACATTGAAAGATATAAACAACTACAGATTTTTATCATGGTAGCCTAAATAGTTAGAGCTTGGACATAAAATCAGATTCGAGCTTAAAAAATCATTGGTTCCAAAAAACATGCTTATTTATATGCACATGAAGTATCAATATCTATTAATTAAGGTCATACCCGATACATAATATAATTCTTATAACAATGGAACGTTTATATTTCTTAATTTCACTTTTAGATAGATGTAAATTTAAATTTCGATACAACGGTTTATTTATCATTTCTTTTGGCTCTTGGAGGGGTTCTTGGTCTTAATATTTCAATTTCTTGATTAACCGGAACTCGCGTTCCAATCCTACTTATCTCTTCCAAATATTCATCACTAGCAAAGTCATCCACAAGACAATCGGGACCAACTATAACCCAACCGGGCCTAGGTCTTACCGGGAGATTTTTATGTGCAGCAGTGCCAGGAAGAATATGTAGTCGTCTAGACATTAAAGCAAAATTCTCAATAACCCTGTATATATTCTCAGGGATTACATTAGGCCGATCACTTGGAGATTCAAGAACAGTATCAGTGTCAATATTACAATTGATTAAGTCGGCATCTTCTGAGCGACGCAAAGTTCCCTTCAATCCCATCAGACAATGCCACGTTGATTTTTCTATAAAGTCATCGGGATGCTGAGGAGGATAAAATATAGAATCCTTAGACATAGACATGTAAACAATATCTTCACTTCTTCTAAACCCCCAAGAACTTAGTGCGTGCCTAGCAGTTTCAAGACCGTGACTTGGGACCCATATAAGGGCAATACTGGGCCGAGGTGTAAGCTGAGCTATGGGTAGACTAATTAAGGTGTCTAGTGGAGGTGTGTCTGCAAAACAACCGCCAACAAGAATGACATCAAACATAACACCGGATTGTACCCATTGCTGTAATCTTGGAGAGATATCTGGAATAGCTGTTGCAGCACTATAAGAGCGACAAGCGTGCTTTCTAGTGTGAATCTCTTTCAAATCATGAAGCCGCTGAAGCTTGGGATATCCAACGAGAGGATTGGCAGCATTTTGTATATGAGCTTGCGGAAAAACTCCAGTTCTAAGATAATGATCAGAATAGTTGTTACCAAAATTGGCCAAAGGCTCTTCAGTTTCATGTTGACTGTGTAGATTGTGATTACTACTATGTGATCGAGTATAATCTGAATACATTGTAAGGTAATAATCAATATAGTGCTGTCTTGAATGATAAAAGTAGTGGGCTCGATAAGAGTGAAAACTTCAACTATTAATCAAAATCCTGTAAGAAATGGTTTTTATATCAAGCAAAATAGAAATCCAAGATTATACAGAAAAAATAGTAGATAAAATATTCATGAAAAAAAAAAAAAATAGCTATAAATATTTTGGCTTGTGAAATGACAAGGATTAGTGAATTCAATTTTCCTCGGTGTATATGCTGTGATTATAACATTCTTAATGTTGCTTGTTTGAAACCGCAGGGTTCAATTTTCTATCAATATAAGCTGAGTTCAGCTACATGAAACATTTGGGTTCTCTTTATATAAGTTCTTTACACAGTGTATTTACTGCTTATGTGCAATCAAGAATCCAGATAATCTCATTACTATGACTACTCTTGTTGAATAACTCTTCTTAAATTAGTCGAGTGTATCATCGTAGTCAATGTCAAACTCAGGCTCATCTCTGCTCTCATCAGTACAAACCTCAACCTCAGAGCCTGTATCATCATTGTACTGCTGCCTAGTAGGAGTCGATAAAAGATGCTCAAAAGGCTTCTGGTGTTGTCTTACGTTCCATTTAAGTGTCCTTGACACAGAATCAATATATTCCGTGGGTGATGCAACAATGGTAGGAAATGGGAACTGTGATGCACGAACAGTAACAGAGTATCCAGGATATAGCTGCATTCTATTTCGTCCATCAAATGAGGCCCATGCTGTGGATCTCGTTTTTGTAGGTAAATTGACACGCAAAACCATAGAATCTGGCAAAAGCATTGGTCTGAAAGATAGCGTGTGTGGACATATTGGTGTCACAGACATAGCTGCTACCTCTGGATGCACCAATGACCCTCCAGCAGATAGCGAATAAGCTGTAGAACCAGTAGGTGTAGATAAAATAAGCCCATCAGCTTGCACCACCGTTAGCAAAGAATCATTTCCATAAAGTTCCAACATCGACACAAAAGGAGAAGGTCCACGATCAATGACAATTTCATTAAGAACGTGTCTTGTAAACAGTTGCTTGCCAAACTCGTCATGAACTGTGCAGGAAAAACGCATGCGCAGATTGACATGGATGCCAGTCTCAAATACCTTTGAAATGTGCTTTTTGTAGTATTCAAATCTAAAGTTTGTTAGGAAGCCCAAAGAACCGAGAGAAAATGACATCACAGGTGGGACAATGTGTTGAAACAAACCACCAACATAGAGGACTGTACCGTCGCCACCTAGAGTAATAACTAGATCGAACTGTTCTGGATTCTCATTTGTCATCGTTGGTGTCCAATACTTTAGTAAATTTGCAAAGTTGGGGTGCTCTTTCACGAGACCTGCTGGGTTGAATCGCTTTGAGTGCTCTAGCTTTGAATCGACATAAACAGTAACTCCGTGCGTAGCCATCAGCCAAAACACGAGATCTCTTGTAAGATAGATTAAAGAGTTATCTCGAGCCTTCGTAACAACCATAACCGATCGGACATTAATGCGGATGTTAGCCTGGCCCAGCCGTTTGGCTAACTCTCTCACACCTGTAGCCGTTTTGACTAAACGAGAGTGCGAAAGGGAAGATATATTGTCGTGGGAAGAAAGAGCTTTGAGAACTTTTGACACATCGACTACTTCATCAAACTTCGTATGTACGAAGCAAGGTGTGGAATGTAATGGAGGGGACCTTGACATGTTGAACATCTGCGAGTTATTGCCATTAGGAGTTTGACCCGACGGCAGCAGCGATATAGAAGATTTGTTTTCTGGTAAGGAGTATGTCGACACTGATGTAGTCGAAGATGATGAAGACTGGTTTAAAGATCCTGTAGAGTTCACGTCCTTGTACCTGTTTTGCTCTTTTAGACGCGAAGCTTGATCTGCAAAGCTTTGGACTGATTCAGTTTCTGAAGGATACACCATAGTGGTACAAATAATAGGAGCGAGAAGCAGCTATCAAAGATTGAAGATTGAATATTTCAGGGAAAAAAAATAGTGTATATACAGCTAAAAGGATAGTTCCAAATGTTGATAAGTTCAGCAATGCAAGAAAGTCAAGAAGAAAGAAAAATTTGGGGTGCAGTGATATATATTTATAAATTCGGCTTTATATTCAGCGGAAGAAGTGCTTGAGGTGGAAAAGGTATTGGAAAGGACGGAAAACGTCTAGAGGGAAAATAAAAAGTACTTAGCACTTGAGTCAGTATTTTCTCATTTGTCCCACTTGTCTAGTGCCGACTCGGATTTCTATTAAGCCTTGAGGGAGTCTACGCTTTAAGGAAAATCTTAAATAGCGAATAAAACAAATAGAAAAAATTCGAGATCTCATCTTGCCATAACTGGCAATGACAGGATTTGAATGTTGAAATACAGTAAACCGAATATTCACGTGTAGTTGGATTTCAAAGGCTTTTAAAAGACCTATAATCTGATATGAACCATTATGTTAGAAAAAAAATAAATAAAAAAAGAACTTTTGATGCTTAAAAACTTTTAATCTGAAGAGCGTCTAATTTGACGCCAACTACTAGTGCTAATGTGCTCTACATAGGCAGTATACAAAAAGAAGTATAATGGCAGAAATAGATTTAATTACGAATATGAATTATTATTATTTTATGTATAAGGAATTACACAAGCAAAAGATAAACGATTTTAACGATATGAAGAACTTCTACCAAACACAAACACAACCATAATAGCACCAGCTAAAAGAGTGATTGCACCAGGTAAAATGAGTTTCTCATTAGGAATACCAGGAATCAGTTCTTCATCAATAAAAGAACCAGAAGTTTTCTTTGATCCCCGCTTCTTGTCACCTTTAGCCGATTTAGTATCTTTATCACGGGTACCTGCTGCTGGAATAACGGATTCGTGATCATCAATATGATGAACATAAATGTCAACTTTAGAATTTCCAAGAGCCTTACTGACATCAATAGCATCAATAAGATCTCTATCAGAAGTAATTGCAATAACATCGCCTTCATCATCTACATAACTGATGCCAAATGCTTCATTTTCATCTAAAATGCCTAATTCTTCCAACTCCTCTGGTTTCAATTTGCTTCTGACCTCACCTCTCAATGCCACTAATCCGTCAGTAGGCGCAACAGTGATTCTATGAGTTCTGCCGCTGGGAGACTTGAATTTAAATGGGAAAGTCATATCATATGCAACGGTGCTACCTCCAACTGTACCAGGATTTATTCCCATTTCTGATTCTCCAGCACCACCGCGATAAGAAACTGAATCATTTGGACCGATTTCAAACTCGGCAAGTTCGGATTGTGAAACTTCGGGTGCCAGTGTAGTTGAACCACCTTTAGTATGACTATTATAGGAATGCTCTGACATGTCGTCAGCGTCGATTGACATCCAGAATCTATTCCAGGCAGGGCCTTCCGAATCATTTTTTCCAGACTCTCCTTGATCCATGGACATTGTGTTGATCTGCTCCAAGGTAGCATATGTAAGAGTAAGAACATCAACAATGCCGATAATTTCAGAATTTTGACCCATAACTGGTAAGTTCAAGTAGTTACCATCATGCATTTTTCGCAAGGCTTCTTGGATTGTTGTAGTATGCGATGCAAAGTCTGGCTGGGGTGTCATAACTCTAACCAATGAACAGATCTTTGGATTAAATCCAGCAGCAATAACTCTCAAGACAATATCTTTACTTGTCACAATACCAGTGATCTGATTATCTTCGGTGACTAAAACAGCAGTTGTGTTTCTCTCTTTCATCAGGCATGCTGCTTCATAAACGTTGGTTTTAATACTGACAAAAATAGGAGTGGTACTCTCATCCAATACAGAGTTCAAGTTCGGTCCCTCCATTCTTTTTTTCAGTGCCTCAACATAATCAATGATTTGAGCAGCCTCCGGTGAAGCAGGAACACCTTCTAGTGCATCGTATAGCTTCCGAGAAGACTTATAAGCACGCTCCAATTTTTCCATCGCCTCATGATAACACTTGGTAATATCTAGAACGCCGGCAATATCATTATTTTCATTCATGACAGGCAAGTGTCTAAAACCCTTAGTTACCATTAAATTTAAGGCTTCAGTGGCTGAAGTATCAGTTTGGGCACACATGGGATTTCTTGTCATAATAGTTTCAATAGTAATATCTTTAGCATCGAGATCACAGCCAACAACTCTGAAGGCAAGATCTTTAGCAGTAAATATACCACATACTGTTTCATCAACATCATCAACAACCAATACACAATTTTCTCTTTTTGCGGCCATAAACTGAGCAGCTTCAAATACAGTTGTAGATGCTTTCATGGTCAAAGGGGGGGATGGTTTAAGAGACAAAACTGTACCTGGAGGAGGTCTTCTTCTGTTTGGTTTGGACTCAACACTCGAAGTGACAGATCTCTTTGAAAGCGAAGTGTTAATTCTCTTTCTGATGGCATCGTCCCTATATGCCTGACGTCTTCTTCCATCGGAAGCGTATTCTCTGACAGGCGACTTAGTGCCAGCTGCGAGCATGTCCGAAGGACTGTCAATCCTTCGATTAGAAGTAGGAGTTTGTCGTGAGGACATACTTGATTTTTTGTTAGATAAAGATGCAAGCAATAAGCACACGTAATGCTAGCTGGATGGTTTGGTGTGGTATGGTATGGTTGGAATGTACCAATAGAATATGAAAAGGTGTGAAACTGTAAAACCAGGGGAGTTCCCAATAAGTTAAGCGTAGTAAACATACAATCGGACCATATTTGTAAACAGACGTGATCATGTGACCATAAACAAATCGTATACTGAATTATCCTAGTGCGAGCGAGCGAATTAAACAACTTCATCTCGCGAATTTCTAATGAATATTCGGAACACAGAAAATTAAGCAAAAACCTTAGATTTTAGTGATGAGCGTTATATACAATTACGCTGTATCAACATGTGTGCATAGTATTAATTAATTTAGTAGAGTGGATGTTGCATATAAATATTGAACCCAGACCTTCAGTTTATTTTATATCAATGCACATTGGCATTTTTGATGCAATGAAATTTTCACCTTCTTCAAAAAAAAAAAAAAAAAAAAAAAAAAAAAAGACATATTTAACTTGTGTTAAATAGTTTCTATCAATTCTCACACTGTTAATTTGAAATTGGAAAATTTATGGAACAAAAATCATCTGTTTTTGCTAAAAGCTATTTTATTCTATATACAAAACAATACTTTCCAATTTTTCGTTCTCTCTCGAATTGTTATTGTGTAAATTTAGTATACAAATCGTTTTATATTGACTTTTAGATAATTTACAACAAAATGATAGGTAAGAACATTTTCCTTTTAGCATCTAAAACTTATATATATTGAAGAGTTCCTTGTGTATTGAAAGGCATATTCAGCTTGATTCTTAGCACCTTATGGTCTCACGCTAAACTGCAAATAACCGTTATAACCCTGCCGCCCTAGCACAGCCGCACATGCAGGACTATGTTTAAAAGGCGCCAAAAGCTAAGAAAGAATATTTATTTTATCTACTTGAAGTATATTTATTTCGAGCTAGAATAATATTTCATTGGAAGTTGTGGTGAAAAATATAAAACGATTAAATTAGCAGTAATGATAGTAAATAGATGAATAATAAAAATAAAATAAAAATAAAATAAAATAAAATAAAATAAAAAAAATAAAAAAAAAAGAATCAAGTTCATTAGGATAAAAATTGTACGGCTCATTCTTGTAATATTAAAGTTTTGATTTGTTTACTCAAGTGCTTATTTTAAGTTTCAAATATTAATAGTTGAGTCATAAAATTTCTTATATTAGATTCACAGAGAATATTATGTTCTGATAATAATCGAAACAAATACCAATTGAAGTATAGAAGCTTTTTAACCTCATCTCTCTTTACTTTATTCTAATTTATATAATACTCAAAAATGAATAGCTTTTATTTTAAAAAAAAAAAAAAACTGTAACTGTTGCTAATATCTTTAAATTCATCTTTTATTTTAATCTTTTTTTATTTTGAAAAAAGAATTCTTTAATTCTGGTTTATAAGATATTTGTTCAAATAACATAACAAACAATAAACAGTTTTCACATTTATTATTATTTTTAACAAGTGATAATTGACTGACATCATGGCTTTTACACAACAAAGTCTTAAATATTACAAATTGATTATGGCAATATTGATTGCAGTAATAATTTAAAATATTTACTTGTTAAAATTGTAAATTGAATGAAAAAAATCACTTTTATATATTACATGAATTAGATCTGATTTCTAACTGTTGTATGAAACAATATGTTATAAAAGCATATTGGACAAACTTATCAATTCACCACAAATTGTAAAATGAATCAGTAATTCTCTTAAGATATGGTTTTAAAAGTTGTAATAATCCTTCTTGAACTAATTTGATTTTTTGTTAATACTTGAGTATAATCTAAATATTTGATATTAAAGATCATAGTCATAGCGTGATCTTGCGGATTATCTCTGACTTTAGCACGGTCCTCAGCATACTCTTCTCTATATTGTTAAATGTTGTTGGTTAATAGAAAAATTCATTTGTAGTACCGTCAAATAATATATTTTATTCAAAAAAAAAATAAGAATAAAAAAATTCAAAAACGTTACAAATATGAAAATACAATTCTTGAATTTTTTGTTTTGTTTTGTTTTGTTAAGGAATATCAAAAATAGCATTTTTAGTTTTATATATGTTTCCTCATGATATTGTCTCTGATAACAATCCTAAATGTTAAATTTTGATTTGATAATTGGGACCGAATTACTGTTTTAGGAACGTAATCCGAAGATCAAAACAACAAATAAAATTGAGATGGTGTTGTGATCTTATAGATGGAATTTGAGTAGCTTTCAGATTAGCTATATTGTAAATATATATTAAGAATATTTCTTAAATTTCTGATCTTATTATAATATTATTTTTTTTCGATTTAAACAAGTTGAAAACAGCTCTTGCAAATATTGCGTCCTGGCTGAAAATGTCACTGATAAAAGAAAAAGATGAATGGCTATATTTAAGCATTCGTTATTAGTATAAAATAATAATTTTTATCAAGAATTTCAAACTATTACAAAACACAATATAATATTTGATACTTTCTACTTGAATATCTAAAAAATATTTGGAAAACCCCTACATATATAACATTTAATCAAAAACTAAGTAATGCCCAAAATTAAACATTGAATCTATATAATACTAATCTCTACAACAATAACAATTACAGATATGATAAAAGTATTTGCCTTTTGTTTAGCAACTATTATTCAAAAAATGAAAGTATTAAAAACATTTATATTAAATTCTTAAAAAAAATTGTACGTTGTAATGAAATAAATGTAAATATTTATTTGATTGATTTTAAAATATATATTAATTTTTATAATATATTTTGAAAACTATGAAGCTCACTTTATGGCTTTTCTTCTTTTTTACCTACACTTTCTACTAATTTATTCAAAGTCATCTATATTTTGTAACAAAATTTTAAAATAAAAAGACTTGATTGAAATATGATAAATCAAATACATAAAACTAAAGAAATAGAAACAAAAACAGTAAACAAAAAAAAAACACTCAAACACATCATGATCACATACAAAAGAATTGGCTATCAAAACCAAGAGAAAAATTTAAAATATAGACAATTGGGATAATACTATTAATCCCAGTCATTCATTTCTCCGTAAGTTCTTTTAATATAGTTTTCTTGATCTACCAAATATTCTCTGACAGCATCCAAATTAAAATTTTCACCTTTTTCACGACCTTCTCTCACTTTTGAAGCAAGTGCTAAAAGTCTAGAAGAAAGAAGTTTCATTCTGTATTCAACCCAGTCAGTGTAAAGCTCATTTTTGTCACTAATGGGACTGACAGTGGTCATAACAGAGTCATCATTCATCAAAGGATCCTCAGGACGATAAGAAGTAACAAAGGTGATACGTTCAGCACCGCCAATTGGCTTGGAAGCCAAGTGCTCTACAACTCTTCCTTGAAGTACTGTCACCCAACCCTTTTTGGGGTCTGCCACTCTAGAAATCTCACCCTTATCAGAGTGAATGACTGTTTCGCCTCCAATCATTTCAGTAGTATCAGAAAGCATGAGAACACAAACGAATGGGTATGAATCAAAGTGCCATCCAAGAACAGCTTCTCCATTTTCAAAGTCTTCAGCTTCAGACTCTGGGTTCATCTTTCTGTATGCAATTTTTTCAGCATCTTGTTGTTGCTCTTCAGCGGACTTGAAAGCGACATTAGCATGTGCTATTTCATAATCAAATACGGGAACTAAATTAACTCCAGCCATTTGACTGACAGCTTTGATGACTTCAGGATGCTTCCAAGCAGCGTCGGTAAACGGACCATGCTTTTTGGTCCAACCGCGTACTTGTGTTGAAGACTTGCCAACTAGTGAAGAAGAAAATGCACAGTCATCAAAGACTGGGCCACGAAGAAGTTCTTGTCTCATGATATCAACGGCTTCTTCTGTAAACAAAGGAAATGGTACAGCACAACCAACATCAGAAATTCTCTTATCGGATGAGACACCAAGCTCAGCCATCGATTTCTGCTGTCCAGGAACGTAACATAGATGAACTTTGGGATCAAACACAGGTGATTCAAAAACAGGAGTTTCAGAAAGTTCAAGTCCCGGCATGGAGTCACGTCTGAACTCGACTCTAACAGGTTTTTCACCGAAAACAGCGGATGAATTGGCAGTAAGAACTTCGGTCATTGATGTGTATTAATATAAGCTTAATTCAAATAATAATAAAAATAAAATAAAATAAAAAAGAAATAACTGTGCAAGATGATTTGAGTGTGTGCAGAAAATTAAAGTGAGGTGAATATGTTGCTTTCAAACCTGTTTACTGGGGGGCAAACATTTGATATTTATATTTAAAATTTATTTGGGGGAAAGCAAAAATCATCGAGTTAAAGATAAACCAAAGTTTGATTGTAGGCACACGATAATGCATCGAAGCCTGGATTTGTTACACATGCAGAGCCATTGAAAACGGTTTACTTGAAATTGGGTTCAAAAATGGGCTTTCCATGATAAGAAAACACGGAACGGCTGAACCTAAGCTAAGGAAAATGGATTCTGTTCCCAAAAACGAAAAGAGATTCCATTCAGATCTGCACCTAAACAAAAAAAAAGGTTTATTAGTTTTGTATAAATGTTGCTCAGTTCAAAGTAGATTTTCAAATTAATCCAGACCCTTAATGGATTTATATGATAAGAAATTTATTATCATCTTATAATATTTTCACGTTATTATAGAAATTTGACATTTTAATGTTTTATTTGTTTATAATATTATTTTATTAATATATTTTGATATTTTGATATTTTGATTTTTTTTTTTTTTCACATCTTTTCATTGTATTGTATTGCAGCACATTTCATTTTATTTCATATTATTTCATTTCATTTTTTAATCTGTATTTTACTTTAATTTCCATTAGTTGATTTTGGATTTTCCTTCTTTGGTTATTGATCTGGTTGATCATAATATTAATATTAATATTAATATTATTATCATTGTATTTTATCAGTCTAATGCTTAAAATAACTACATCACGGAATGGTGCATATGCTTTTCAAAATGGTATTATTTGACTCATTTACAATCAAATAAATTGATATTTGGATTTAGATTTGAATTGATTTTTTTTTTAATAAATTTCTTATATTAACGTTTTAGCAATTTGTTTAGCTGCTTTTTTTTAAATAATTAGTAAATATCTATGTAGTAGATATTTGATTGTTACACTGGCAATTTTTGATTTGTTTTTTATTAAAAAATAAAAAATAAAAAAAAAAAAAAATAATAATAATAATAATAATAATAATAATAATAATAAAATAACAATCACTAAATTTCCTTTAAATTTTTGAATTTGAATTAATGTGCAAAAAGCATTTAAAAAAAATATTTCTTCATATTTTCTTAAGTTTTTGAGTGGTAATTTTTTTTAACATTTAGCCAATCGTTCAATAATCCACCAATTGAATTAATTACTACCGTTTATTTAGGTACTAATTTCCATTGTAAAAGTGAATCATTGCTCAATAAAGTATCCCTGTACTTTTAATGCCTACCAATAATTCGCTTTACCGTTCATGCCTTATCTATCATGAAATAACATGATTGTCTTCTGTAACATTGGAATTTCTAATAATCGTAAGCAACTTTCCTGTTGCAATAGCAAGATATCCTCCATGATCCCGCAATGCTAATCCAGTTATTTCTTGGGCAGGTAATTTGTAATTCAAAGAAAATGTATGCTGAGACTCACGTTCAGGATCATGGATATAACTAACACTTGGAGTAACAATCCCAATGAAGGATGCATTACCAGAAACGCATAATCCAGGATTTGAAGCTGTCTTAACAAACCGTGATTCAGAACTAGGAACAGTATATCCACACCCGCCTGATAATGCAGTTAAAGTGTATCGTTTCCACCAACCTAGACCTACAGCAAGAATATCTCCATTAGGAATTGTTGTAATGTCGCGGACAGATCCCGAGGATGGACCACAGCAACCAGACTGGGCTGGATGAATTGTCAATAGCCACTCGGACTTTTTCCAATCCAGAACTCGGATTTTATTGACAGCTTCAAGAACAATCACTCGATCTCCATCAGATCCCTCCCAAAATTTTGCTACTTTACCAGTTCCAGCCAGTGTAAATGTTTGCGGTTTTTCATTTTCCCAAATAATCAAATTTCTATCATCTCCAGTAGACAAGATATACTTCCCACTAGAAGAAATATCAATCGAGTTGATGTATGACGAGTGGCCATTATTATTTTCTCCTAATTTGATTTTTTCACCCGTAGATATATTTAAAACAGTCATCGTATGGTCATCGGGATGAGCAGCAACTAGGATATCTTCTTGTATTTTGACGATAGAGACTTCTTGTCCCAGATCAATGTCATTTTTAGTGAAAGCCCATTGACGTTGCAATTCTGTGCCATACTGGTTTGTAGTATTTGTATCAATATATCTGCTAAGGACTGTTACACCTCTTTCATGCCCATATACTAATGTATCGTTATCCCAGTCCAAACAGTATACTTCGTCTGGCAATTCAAAACTAAACCTGTTAGCGCATGTCTAACATTCGACTCTCTAGTCACTTACACTATTGCTTCTGCTTCTTCTTTTCCTTGAAACTCAATGGGAAGCTTAGAAACCAAAATACTGTCTTCTTTAACTAGTTGTGTCATTGTAAATTGTATAAATAGTTAGAAGCTAGGAGGTGGTGATGGCCAAGAAAGAATTGGCCGCCAGTTGTAATACTCACTCAAGGATCTTTTGAGAAAATTCAATATGAGAATATTACCTAATCACAATGCGAATATCTGATGCAAATGCAGATGTTAAGAGGCTTGAAGGCCTTGTTATTTACATCTATAAAAGCACATCATCACCGCTTTTCAATTAATAAAAAATCAACTGAATGCTAGCTATTGTAGATCTTAACGAGTCTTTCATGTCCAAATAATATATCCTTAAAGACTTTTGGCCATAAACTGTTGTATTTACTCATTTCAGATCTTCATATATAGTACTAAAGACCTTGTAAACCAGGTCGTCAGTATGCCTAGTTGCTACTTTTTACGAAAGGAAATATGTTTAGTATCGAATTTCAGTGTACATAACTACTTCTCCAGCTCTTTTGTATCTGATTTAATGTTACGAGATTGTTAATGGTTTTGTTACTTGATATCTCCACATTAGAATTAACTACAGTGGGTTAGGTGAGCTTGATAAGTCTAACATACAACACCATTCTAACATCCCGTATAATTTCTCGACACCTCCCAAGTTTTTCCAGATTGATTACCACTTTCTGGACAACCTGTCAACTATTCCACCATGTCATATTACTCTCAATACGGAGCCAATCAAGCAAGCTCTTCGAGCATACCAAATGTCACACCTGGACTGCAGTTTCTTCCCAACCAATTCGATAGTCAGACACCCCAAAAGCCAGTTGCACAAGCTTATCCGACTGCTTCAAACTCTTTTATAAATCCTTCATATGCATATGGCGGCCAGCAACCACCTCAAACACAACAGCTTTCAACCGGCTTTCTGGCGGCATTTGGCACATCAGGATATCCTGGAGAGCCGCCACTGCTTGAAGAGCTTGGATTCAACTTTACTCATATTAAAGAAAAAACGTTAATTGTGCTTAATCCTTCAACATCAATTGAACAAAACATTATGGATGATTCCGATTTAGCAGGGCCTATTTTCTTTTGTCTCCTGTTTGGTACATTTTTACTTTTGTCAGGTAAAGTCCATTTTGGATATATTTATGGATCAGCTATCATAGGCACTGTTTCTCAGTATGTTTTGCTGAATCTTATGTCTTCTACAAAAGGGATTGATTTAATCAGAGTAGCTAGTGTCTTGGGATATTGTCTATTACCATTGGTATTTGTCAGTGCGATAGGTGTCTTTGTAAACATGGACAATATTGTAGGATATTTGCTTTCTGCCCTTTCTATCGCTTGGTGTACCAAATCTGCTTCTGCTATTTTCGTAACAGTTTTACAGCTAGCTGACATGAGTATGCTGGTTGCTTACCCACTTGCATTGTTTTATGGCGTATTTTCCATCATGACCATCTTTGCAGAAAATGTTGTGAGCTGATCGACCTCGAAATAGCTGTTTGTAATAACAATGATAATTATTAGGACTTTAACTCCAGGAAGCTTTGCACACATTGCAATTGCAGTTTAGTAGGGTTTATATCGAATGTTTTTACAAAATGCTAAAACGGTTTTGACAGACATGTATTGTAGTTAGCTTCATGATAAAGCAACACTGTTGAAATTGAAGTATCTGTATTTACACATAATATCTACGATCATTTATTTAAAAAAAAGTCATTACGTACGTTTGTGTGAATTTTTAGCATATAAATTTTTATTTCCAACATGGCAATCAGGTATTAAAGTGATTGTTAAATCCAACTACATTTTGTATAATGGTTGATAAGAAAGACATTAATTATCACTTAATAAGATAATGTGTTTATACAATGAAGTGAGATCGACGTTACATTGATTTCAAACTTAAACAGCTCGACATAAGTTCAAAATCGCTTTCAGACATCATTTTCTATATTTTTTTAATGATTTTAATATTGAAAAGTTAAGAAAAAAAAGTATATTCAAAGATAATTTTCAATATTGTAAATGGCTGATATAAACTAAAAGAATTATTTAAAATTATTGTTTAATTAACCAAATTGGTAAAAAAAAAAAAAAAAAAAAAAAAATAATAATAATAATAATAATAATAATAATAATAGCTATAGCTATAGCATTTATTATATATTTAATAAATTACTCTGCCAATCATAAAACTCGAGTTTATTATACGACGCGTAAATTTAGTTTTTTAAATTAGTCGCGTTTTTGGTTATAGCACCCATACCCTAAACGCGTTGATTATTTTTCAAGTTTGTTCTAACAACAATACGTTTTTTCGACGCGCTTATATAGATTTATGGCTATTTATTTTATTTTATTGTTACACTTAATCATCACTGGGTATTCATATAATCATTAAAATGACAAAAACTAGGTATGTAAGATTGAGTATTAAGGGCTTTATTTTGTATCTAATATAACAATAGGGAAGAAAGTGTCTCGCGGCTCACTCGTGAGACTGTGTCCAAATCAAGTGTGGATGAATTGAACAGTGAATATGTGCTCAGCATGGCAAATAGGAAATATGGTGAGCAGTATTCCAACATTTACTTTAAAAGGTTAGAGAAATTACGACCAAAGGTGTATATCCAGGGAAAGAATGCGTGGGAAGGACTCAAGTATAATGGTGAAGTCGCAAAGCATTCGCCAAAAGTGTTGGATGTAGGCAACAACGCAGTGAGCTGGGTCGTGGGAACAGTTTACAGAGAAATGAAGCTCAAGCCAAGTATTTTGGAGGAAATCACGGCATCTCACTTTGGCGCACCTCCTCCTCCACCTAAAAAATACACTGATCCCGATACTGATCAGATCATGTTGGAAGACGAGTCTGGGCGAATCAACTTAGTGGGAGAGTTACTAAAAAACCTTACTGCAGGTTTGGTTACAGGATGTGTGATGGCAGTTATGGGCTCAGAACTTGCTTCTGGCGATTTTGAAGTTCTTGATTTTAGATTTCTGGAATATGCTCCTCAAAAGCCACTACCTGAACCGTCAGATAATAAACCAAAATATTTAGCTCTAGTTTCAGGATTGGGAATCAGAGGAAGTTTGTATGAAGGTTATCATTTACAACTACTGAAGGAGTATCTGTGTGGAGAATTAATCGAAGAGCACGAGTTTGAATCAAGCATTGTTCAATTAATTATTGCCGGAGATTCATTGGAAGCCGATGATGAACTCGATTTTGGTACTTCTAATACAACTATTGAAGGCTCTGCTTCATTTTCCTCGGCATTTGTGCCTGTTGCAGCTCAGGATGAAGCAAAATTAAAGAAAGAAAAGAAGACTTTATATAAATACAATAGCTCACAGTTCCACCCAGAGCCAATGGTACACCTTGATAATTATGTTGCTGATATTGCGTCGTCATTACCTGTCACTATTATGCCAGGTGCTACCGACTTGGCTAACATTACACTTCCGCAACAGCCAATTCACCACTCACTATTTCCAGAGTGTAACAAACTTAACAATAATTTGCGGCCAAACACAGATGATGGAAAAGACTTCCCTGCATTTCAATCTGTGACTAACCCGCATTGGCAGCTGATGGATTCAGGTCTTAAGGTATTGGGTACTTCAGGACAACCCATTACCGACATGTGCAAGTATATTTCAAATACGGAGATTGATCGGATAGACTTATTAAATCAAACCCTGAGATGGCAACACGTTGCTCCCACTGCACCCGATACACTTGCTGCTTATTCATTCTATGAAAAAGATCCTTTTGTGATAAAAGAAACCCCTCATGTTTATTTTGCAGGAAATCAACCGAGTTTTAGTACTGCACTAGTCGAAGGAAAAGACGAGAACGAAGATATGGTCAAGGTCAGACTTGTTTGTGTACCCAAGTTTAATCAAACTGCAGAGATTGTTCTTATCGATATAAATCATCCAGATCTTCATACGATAAACTTGAAACTTTCTTAGGTATAATTTATTTGTTTTGTAAATCTATGCTATGTATGTTATTTAGTTTGAAAAAAAAAAAATCAATCATAGATGGTAATTACTAGCTTTTTAGGTCAAATTCTATTAACGGAGATAAATGATGATATATTTTAAAATGTTTTCAATATTAATAACAAAACAAAAACAAAAAATGAATATTTTAAACTATTTTTTCTCATATACTTTTCATATACAATTATTTATCATGAGCGTTTAAAGATTTCTTTCAATCTTAATATACAAATTATTTTGTAAAATAGTTTAATTATAACAAATGAGTTCTGGTGCACTTGTTTCATCAAAGCAAGAAGAAGATTAAATATAGTTCACCCAGGTTTTCTTCGTTTTTTTTTCTAATCAATAACATTTTATTTTAAATAATTTATCTAGTCTTTTTTTTGCGTCTTTACGATTATTATTATTATTATTATTATTATTGTCAACAATAAAATAAATAAAAAATAACTTATAAACTCAAATCCTTATCACTCATATATCTTTTATTTTATATGGTTAATTAGAACGTGATTTGAAAATAAAAAAACTCTATAACTATATCAATTTTATTTTATACTTGAAAAGAACTGAGTAAATTATTATTATTATTATTATTTGGTTTGAAAAAAAAAAAAAAAAAAAAAAAAAAAAAAAAAAAAAAACCGTGAATTATTTCCGTTTTAGAATGGTAATTCCTTCTAATAACTAAATTTTTATTTTGATTATTGTAATAATAATAATAATAATAATAATAATTTTTTTTTAGCTCAACCCTACAAAATTACCATATTTAATCAAAGAAAACAGTGTACATACAAATGACTCTCTACCCCTTTTTTTTCTTCTTCTTTTTTTTTATTTTGATTATTATTTTTATTATTTTTCTTTGAAATAAAAAAAAAATAAAGTTGAATGGTTTTAGGTAATTCAATTTTTTTATTATTTTTATAACCTTAATAAAATATAAATAAAAATAATCTCTTTTTGCTGGTAATAGATGGGAATTCAATTGTTGCTATCAATATATATATATATATACACCTGTGTTTTTTGTTTCATATAACAATAATTAAAAGCTAGTAGGTTTTAGTATGCAATAACAATAAATTAAATCAATAAACATTTTAATGATTTTATTTATTTAATGATTTATTTTTTTTTATTTTTGTTTTTTTTTCAAATGCAAATAAATTAATATTAATGATATTATATGTTCATCCTATAAACTATCGCTCTGGAAAGTTCATAGACGAATTTAAAAAATAATGAAATGACTTCTCTATAATCTAATCAACAGGTTCACCTGCTATAACAGTTTTTGCACGTTCAATATTTTCTCTATTGACAACATCATGTCGTTCGTATTGATTGATAGACGGTGTATGTCCAATTGCCATTCCAACCCTAACGAGGGTCTCAAGTGCACCATTGGAATTATTTACCAAGTCAGTATCAAATTTGACACGTCCTGGCTCAAAAAGAACAACTAAAGTACTACCTCCAAATTTAAAGTATCCTAGTTCATCCATACGATGGAGCTGCTGACCTTCAGATCCAGTTATCACTGTACTTCCCACCATCATAGCTCCAACACAGACAATCATTACAAGTCCAAAGTCTCTTGTATGAACTGGAACTAAAACTCGAACATTTTCTCCAAATACGTCTAGAGAAGACCTAATAGCCATCGGATTGACTGTATAGTACTCTCCTTCGATAGTTTTCGGCTTTCCCATAATACCACTAACTGGCATGTGGAATCTATGGTAATCTTGTGGAGCTAACCTAAATATTGCTAAGCTTCCGTTTACAAAATTCTCGACATATTCTGGATAAGCATCACCAAAAAGCCTTTTTAAAGAAAATTCTCTACCTTTAATCCATATTTCGGTAGCTTTCGTAATATTAGGAAAGTATGTAGAACGGCAGTCTGCAGGGGAAACCAACACTCTATTTTCATTCGGAGCTTCCAAAATTCGAGCGCCTGGCTTTAGTTTTCGGTAGAAAAACTCATTAAATGTCTTGAAATTTTCAACAGGCTCCAAAACTTCTGTCATGTCTAGTTGATGAAATTTTATAAATGGTGGTATAGACCGTATCGATGCAGGATTATCGTACTTTCGTCCCTGTTTAATTGTCAAATTTCTCAACATGTTTCTTAACCTTTTAGACTCCATGTTTTTAGAGCTCCTAATTCCCTTGTATAAAACTCTTATTCCTAGCCTAACATAAATGTTCATTTTTTCTTCCTGTATGTAGCCAGTAACCCTATCTTGAACTAAAATGTTTGCAGAGTTTGCTCCAAGTCTGTAATTTCCATAAGTTACCTTTGAAACAACTTTAGTGTACCATCTTTTTCTTGCTTGGTTCGAAGTAACAAATTTGTCTACCACCAAAGAACCATCTACAGCCCATTCCTGGCTGGCACATGTAGCAAGATGTGTCACGATATCAATTTCTGCCTTCTTTGACAGCCTGGGAAGATTGCAAAACGGGCAAGCATTGAGTTGAATCATACGTTCTTGTTCTGGATCTTCGTCGTCATCAAGTCCAGAAATATAATCTGCTGAAGGCCGAGACTTTGCGGTGTCCGGGAATTCATGCATCATCCGTTCCTGATTAACGGTGTCTTTTAAAATCTGATTTTCAAGGCAAATAACCAGCTCGTCGGCAGTTAAGTCATCCTCAGTGACATTTTTGCCAAATCTTGTAAAAAAGGATCGTATGGTACGCTCAGAAAGAGTTGAGCCAAGAATCTCTAAGAATCCAGACACTTGAAAAAAATTCATTGTATTTGATTCGTCTGAGTCGAAAATCTTAATGAGCCCTCTCCAAAATTGTTGTCGGAGAGCAGCGTAAGGTAGAAATCGGCATTTGACATATAATTTCGGGTTATGCTTTTCCTCGTACTTTTGTTTTGTTAAAGTTAGAGGAAGTTCGTAAGGAATCATTCTGTCACTGTGAACGGATGATTTGGCAGTCTTTGTTCTACTATCCAGCTCGGACTTGCTTCTTTTCTTGAAGATGGGCTGGGATGGTACTTCATCAGATGATTCGTCTCCAGAAACGGACGATATTGAGGGAGATTTCGGAATTAGCGAATCAAGGTCATAAAGCAAAGTTTCAGGATCGGGAACAGGTGCGCTCTTCAAGATATTCGAGATGGGAAAATCTGTGCTTGCAACAAAGTCATTCAGGGTTATTCTGTCTTTGTCAATAACAGAGAAATTGATTGAATATCTCATTTCATGTCGCAGAATTGGGAACGTCAGTTTTTCATGAAAAACTGGATTTAGCGTATGCCGCTTCCAGGGAGTTCGGAAAGTCTTTTTTCCGAAAGAGACAACTACAAATGGATCCATATCAAATCCGGTTCTTGTCATATTATTCATCGGTGGCAGATCGGTAGCACTGACGATTTCCATATACAGGACACCCACCACAGAACTCCTGGAATTGAACTCATAGTAGCCCCTTGGTACCTTACTTTTCATTCCAAGTTTCCGACGCTTCTTGAACTTAGCTGTGGGAAGAGTTAGCACATTTTTGTTTGGCGAGTTAGAGATTAGCTGAGAGACTTTGCGCTCGACTGGATAGAACAAGTCTTCGTCTTGCAACTCCAGTGAATCGTTGGCTTCATCTTCGCTGATGTCGGACAGGTCGCTGTTAGTCGAGTTTATCTTTACATTTTGTAGACCATGCAAAATTTCGTCAAAATCTACCTGACTCATTTCATTTTCAGAGTCGTCGTCATCTTCGTCTGTGTAAGACTCGTCTGTTTGATAACCTTGTTCAATATCTAGACCGTCTGTAAATTCTGACCAAGCTCTGTCTAGATTTGCATTTTCGGGGCCAAGCAGCTGAAAACCAATAGTGATGGATCCATAGTCGAACGAGCTAACAGAAGCTGATCTAGTCAGTCTATACTCCTTAGAGCAGTTGTAATTACCATCTTTGAAAAGGTCAATAGTATCGATTTTGACTTCAGCAATATAGTGTTTCCGAAAACGTTCTTTGCTCCACAGCAATACATGTATGGTAGAGTTTGTAGTCCAGTCATTTAGCGGCACAGCGAAAGAGTATCCCCATGTTGGATCAGTAGACTTTGAGACTGATTGAGTAAAGTATCTGTAGCGGTTTGCGTGAACAACAGCGTAAGGGTTGAAATTTTTCTTATTTTTTAGCAAAACCAGGTTGTCAGCCTAATGTATCAGTTAGTGTTGATGTACATGGATTAGAAAAGTATTCAAAACAGAATAGAAGATGTTTGCAAAAAATAAAATAAAATAGATGAATAAATAAATAAAATAAAAAAAAAGGTCAAAGGAGAGGCATAGATAGAGAAATAATAGCTTGGAGAAAGAGTAGGAGAGTTGAATGAGAAGTAGTTATTTGCATACCTTAACGACATGTATGTGAAGTGCATAGCCGTCCAAATTTGGGTTTGTTGAATGAGGATTCTTTGTAGCCTTTCGGCGTCTTAACAATCTCATATCACGAATAGATTGAAAGTTGGCGATATTGCCACGCGTGAAGAAGAAAAGAAGAGTAAGAAAAAAAATAAAAAAAAAATAAAAAAAAGATATATACAATTATCTGATATGGATTCAAATGAAATAATTAAGGTGTAGCAAAATACCGGAATTAATCCTGCATATAGTGATAGGTAGCAGTACTAAATATCACTATCCGCCTTGACAACTACCCCCCATTGTCTAAGTTTATAACGATCTATTGTTGGACGCTTTGGCTGGAACACAGGTCGAAGGCCATAGCCGTCCCGTTAATGCTGTTGAGCCTTTATCTTTTTAAAAGTTTTATGATCCTCGGATTCTGAATGTTTTTGTTTTATCTTGAATGACGCCAAAAATGTAAATTTTAGTAGTAGTAGTAGTAGTAGAATAAAAAGATACTAGCAGAGGAATAGTGAAAATATATCATAATTGCTATTAGGAACTCACGCTTTATTGTGATATAACAGGACAAAGCAAGCACGTACGCGTATTTAAAATTGAGTCAGGTCAATATATTTCTACAATAAAATAGACACAAAAAAAAAGAAGAAGAGCAAAACGGTCTTTTGTTAGACTGGACCAAACTATACAATAAAGCATTCGTTACTACAAATTAAGCGAGAATCATGAAATTGGAAGAAAATAATTTACTATTTTTTTCTATTACTACTATTAAACTTTGTGAACTTTGTAAACTCTGTAAACTTTGAAAAGTATATTGTGATTTGCAAAGTTGCCTGTTTTTTTTTTTTTTTGTTATAACTTTTTTTTTAAAAAAATATTAAAGCTCAGTCAACAATAGTCTCGGCTTCGGCGTTTTATTTCAATCATTTATCTTGCTTGATTGAGATTCAGTTCATATTATTCACTGCATTTCAGTGCTTTAAAGTTAATGCTCAACCAACTTTGTAGTTTCAGGCGCTTTTTTTTATTAATATTATTATTATTATTTTTTTTTTTTTTCAAGATTTATATTCAAATATATCCCGCTGATGTTTTATATGGATTTTCAATTTGAATAATAAACAAATAGTTAATTACAAGAATGTTTAATGAAAAATATAAACAAATGAAAATGATGTTCATTTTTTTGAAAAATAATAATTTTGTTATACTCCAGTAAAAGAATGTTA
The DNA here is from genome assembly GCA_022023575.1 of Geotrichum ghanense (nom. inval.). Taxonomy (NCBI): domain Eukaryota; kingdom Fungi; phylum Ascomycota; class Dipodascomycetes; order Dipodascales; family Dipodascaceae; genus Geotrichum; species Geotrichum ghanense (nom. inval.). The sequence goes on along the minus strand of JAKKCX010000003.1, from coordinate 319,686 downwards.
AGACCAATAATTAATATATCAATACATCAACACCATTTGGTATATATTGTAATAAAACTAAACCTGAAATTGATCAAAAATATTCTTCTTTTAGCTAGATATTGTTTAATAAAGTGCTTTATTGAAAGCAATTCCTTTTTTGCTGCAATAATATAAAAACTGTTGAGTAGTTCATTTATCTTCTACTTATTGTTCTAATATAATAACTGCTACCACCAATGATTACGATTGACAAGAAAAAAAAAAACAACAACAATCTGCACAATGTAATCCTTCATTCAACGACAAAGCAATTTTTATGTACTCTGAGCACGCGCTTGCTTATAAATGACGATTACAAAAGTAATATTAACAGCTCAAAAACACGTATTTTTGCATTCTCGATTTCATTTTTAGAATGATTATATAACGCTGCTTTGCTCCATCCTTTTGAGACAGTTATACATTCTATTCCAATTACCGCTAGTGGTTTACAGTTTGTAGCCTACAATTGATGGTAATTGATTTATAGCCAATAACTTATGTAGTACAAATTGTGTAGTTACATACTACTATAGTAGCTTTAAAAAAATAAAAATACTATGAAAGCATTTTCCACTTTATATTTTACTCTTCTCAGACATATATATATATAAAGTTACCCGGGGCTTCGATACACTGTCTCATACTCACATAGTGTCTTCACAGCATATTCCACGTGAAAGAAAGTCTTCCCAGACAATAGACTACAGTTAGAAATGTGTTCCATCTGTTTACTTTGTATGCTACACACAACACCAGAGAACTATACATTACAGAATGGGAAAGATATATCCTAAAAGTACATTCCTAAGGTCCATCAAGGAATACAGCGATGGTGCCCCCCTTGGGAAGCACTCTGATGCCTTGGTAAATAACATCTCGCTATTGACATGTACATGATGTGCAGATTTAGAGTACTAACATTATATTCTCAAGTTATATCTGGACTACATTTTGTTTCTTGAATCGTACGTTTAAACGAAAATACTTTTTAGCCGATTTACTAACATGATTAGATTATTGGCAAAATCAGAACGAGAAGCCGCAGAAAACAACGAAAAGCAAATCACAAAAAGACATGTTGATAAGTGCATAGACGTATGTATATACCGAACAAAAAAAAATCTCTTTTCTTTATTTTTGGAATATGCTGTGATAGAAGCATCAGATATCTCCACTACTTATAATATATATGCTAACAAAAAAACTATAGGAGACTTTGAAAGAATTTCGTGGGTAGCGCCAACATTATTTTTTTTTCTCAAATTACGAAACACAACCATATCAATTTTCATGACTAGCATCTATTTTTTATTACAATGCATTTTTAAACAACTGAAAAAAAAAAAAAAAAAAAAAAAAAAAAACTTTGGTATTAAAAGAATTCAAATTAATTTAAAAGTCTTAAGCCAGTATTTAAATGTTTTGCGATGATATTCTTAGGTTCTCATAGGCTTGTTTACTAATTAGTAGAAGGTAATTTTTTTTCCAATTACAATTGTGAAATGTAAAATCATCATGCCATTACACTATATTTAATTTATAATGGATAAAAATGTTTTTATTGAAAAATTAATTTTGTAAGCTAATTTCACAAAAACTATATTTTGATTTGATTTGTATAACTGTTCTTTTCATATTTTGATTATTTTTAATACTCTCAATTTCAAGTGTCAACAAGGAAATTTTTATTTTTTTAGTCAAATAGCATCAATTACATCTATTTCGTATCTATAATTATTTCCATTCATTTTTATTGATACTACAAAACGCCTACAATTATCATCAAAGTAAATGAATAAATAAATAACATAGAAATAATGACTTTTTTTTTTGATTGTCAAAGATTTATATAAACTCTACCACAAGCCTTTCACACCATTTTTAAAGAAAAATTTTTTAAATCATTTTTTGGATTTAAATTTTTAGTGAAATTGGCCGTGTTTCAAAGAATAAAAGCTTTATTCATAGATTACAGAACACTGATATTTTTAAACTAGAAATGTAAATTAAATTTATAACTTTTACAATAATGATAAAAAAATTGTCTTTAATATTAAATCACTAATATGATATTTCAAGTTTGATTTTTATTCTTTTTAAATATCCAAATGATAATGGAAATTATAAAACACAACTAAAGACGGTTTTTTTTTTATCAAGCTACCTGATATTATTGTTTTGCTTTAGTTTACTATCATAGAAAAAAAGCTATTTTTGTCATTTCATAACTATGGATATAGTTGTCAATCCCATATGCTAAAGATTTCGTCAGCTTATAATCTCTAACACAGAATACTTTAAATAACTTGGATTTAATAACAAAAGCGAGGCCCACAATATAGTTAAATCTGGATATACTGCCTTTTTATTAAATGTTAATATCAAAAACGTAGATTACCATTTTAGGAAATACACCACGCGATTACGCGTTTTTGATAAATTGAAAACAATAAAAAAAATATACAAAATGAAACTAAGGCTAAATCAAGAATTATAGCAGTTTCTATTTTTTTTTTTTTTTTTTTTTTTTTTTCAAACCTCAAAATAGGCACCATGCCGGACTTCACAGAAAATGGTTATAAAATCAGAAAAGATGCTAGTGAAGCAGCATCATTTAACCACCCTTACAAGCCTTATGATATTCAGCTGGAATTCATGAAGGCATTATACTCTACATTGGAATCAAAAAAAGTAGGTATTTTCGAATCCCCGACAGGAACAGGTAAAACTCTTTCTTTAATATGTGGATCTATGTCATGGCTAAGAGACTTCAATCGACGCGAATTTGAACAAGAATTAGAAAAAGGATTGGCGGGGTCCGAAAATGAACCAAAATGGGTTGTAGAACACTCAAGAAAGATCATGGAAGATCAGATGCTAAGTAAGCTTAAGGAGTTTGAGGAAAAACTAGAAAATATCAGAGAAAAGGAAAAAAAAGAGAATCAGTTGGATAAAGTAGACGGTATATCGAAACGAGTTAAACGACAAGATATCATGATTGAAAACCAAGAAGATGATGAATTCTATGTTTTGAAAGATGAAGACGAACATACTTTCAATATAGATCCTGCAACTGCTGCACTGCTTGCGTCGCTTGATGATCCTACAGAATCAACAGAACCTTTACCACCAGAAAATAAAATCAAAATTTATTTTGCATCACGTACTCATTCGCAGCTCTCGCAATTTGTAGGGCAATTGAAACTCCCCGAATTTCCACCATCCATAGATTCAAAGATCTTTCCTCATGAGTCTACTAAGGAAGTGACTTTGTCTTCAAGAAAGCATCTTTGTATTCATCCAAAGGTATCGAAATACAAGACTGTAACACAAATGAATGACGCTTGTCATGATATGGCAAAAAAATCAGAATCCAAATGCAGCTTTCATTTAAATCAGAGGGATCCCAAAGACAAGGTTCTTCAGCGCGAGTTTCGAAATAGAGCTTTAGCAGATATCAAAGATATAGAGGACCTTGCGGATTTAGGTAAAAATCTCAAAGTTTGTCCATACTATGCAACACGAGAGGTAGCAGATTGGTGCGACATTGTTGCACTACCCTATCAGCTATTACTTCAAAAAGAGGCACGCGAGTCATTAAACATAAATTTGGATAACTCCATTGTAATAATTGACGAGGCTCATAATCTACTGGATGTTATTTCTTCACTTTACTCCATATCAATAACACACACTGAAATTAGGCGTTCACTACTTGGGTTACGAATATATCATAAAAAATTTGTCAAAAGGCTGAGCAGATCAAATTTGGTTAATCTTGAGATGCTCATAGCAGCAGTTCAATCAATTGAAACATTTATGAAAACTGCACTAGAAAAACCTCCTTCTGAAACAGCTCCAGGTAAAGAAATTCAAATCTCGGAAATATTTGCATCTTCCAAGACGTTGGACATGATTAATTCATTTGAAATTGAGAAATTTATTAAAAGAACTAAACTGGTATTTAAAATTGAAAGCTACATTGAAAAAATCACGGAAGATCAAAAAAAGACAAGTTCAACATCAAATCTGGTTTTGAGCAAAGTGCTATCATTTCTACTTGCATTAGGGAATCCATCATGGGAAGGAAAATTTACCTTTGGTAGAGATCAAAATAAAAATCTTCAAATGGAATACTTTCTTTTGGATCCAAGTTTTCCATTCAAAGAAATTGTAAACAAAGCTAGATGTGTGATCCTTGCTGGTGGAACAATGAAGCCTACAGAAGACTATACGGACTATTTATTTCCATATCTTGATGAATCTCAGATCACACAATTTAGTTGCGATCATATTATCCCAGATAAAAACCTGCTGGTACTGCCAATTGCTAAATCGATCTCAGGTGTTGAATTTAATTTCACTTTTGCTCAAAGAAACTCTGTTCCTATGATCAAAGAACTGGGTCTCACTATTCTAGAATGTATGAAAAGTATACCACATGGCATGGTAGTTTTTTTCCCTAGTTATTCATATCTCAACTCCGTGGTTGCGATTTGGCAAAAAAGTAGACTAACAAATGGCAAAGTTTTATATGACGAGCTGGAAGCTGTCAAAACAGTATTTATAGAGCCACAAACGAGTTCTGTGTCCACTGAATATCTTTTGAGTCAGTTTGGCGAAGAAATTGCAAAATTTAAAAGTACCCCTGGAACTAAAACAGGTGCAATTTTGTTTTCAGTAGTAGGTGGTAAAATGTCTGAAGGGATCAACTTTTCTGATGATTTGGGACGAGGAGTTATCATGGTTGGCCTACCATTTCCCAACGCTTTTTCAGCAGAATTGGTAGCTAAACGAGAGTACATTGAGGCTCAGGTTGTTAAAAAAGGTGGAACAAGAGATCAGGCCCGTTCCAAAGCCAGAAATTTTTATGAAAACATTTGCATGAGAGCAGTTAACCAATGTGTAGGTCGTTCTGTACGTCACGCTAATGATTACAGCACCATAATTTTGATTGACACACGCTATAATAACTCAAGTATTCAACAAAAGCTCTCATCCTGGGTTCAAAAGCGGATTCAGTTAACTAGAGATTTTAAAAATGCAAACCGTTTTCTACGTGAATTCTTTGTAAACAAAAACGCCAAATAGTAGTAGTTACCCTGATATAGGTCATATTTATTTTATTTTATTTTATTTTTCACAACTTCCCAAATTCATTTTTAAATTCTGATCGTCAACATCAACATCAAGCAAAAGGGTATAAAAATATGCCTTCGATTGCTAACGAAAGCGCAGCCAAACCTGAATCTAAGGTTTCAAGTAACTCTTTGATATCGGCTTGTTTAGATGAACTTGTTGAGTCGTCAAAAAACTTGCCTAATGCCTCTTCTAGCCTTGGGACTGTTCAACTTGGACTGAGTGAAATTAGTAGAAGAGCGCGTCAATTGAGTGAGAAATTTCCTGCTGACAACTTCACCAAAGCGTATGTTACTGAACTTATATGTATATATGTTTATATATATACGATTTTTTTTTTTTTTTTTTTTTTTTTTTTGGATCGGTGAATACTAATCAGTTATCATTAGACACTATTTATTTTCAAGAGGAGGTGTTAATGCTGAGAATATTCAATCCGAACTTCAGTCTATTAAAGTTCATCGTCATGAAACGGTTGAATCTGCTTCTTCTGGAATCGATATTGATGTAAGTGCTTATTTTCTACTATCCTGTTATTCGAATTTTCTAACATGAATTTTTTAGGAGTTCTTGAGTACCAAGAAAGAAGAGAGCGATATTCTTTCACTTGAAGATGAAATTGCTACCACTGCAGCAGACTTGAACACTTTTCTGGAAAAGAACTTTTCAATCGATTGGGAAACTAGGAAAGAGCAAATTTGCGCTGCAATTGGATTATCTTCCAACAAGACCAGACCAGCACCTGACAACAGTATCCAAAACTCTCATCCAGCTAAAATCTTGCCTAAATGGATCAAAAATACCTTAGGCCGTGCTGTTTTGGGTTCTCCTGCTTTGAATACTGTCGATTTTGAAGATATTGAGATTCCGCAGAACACTCAAGACGGGAATCCCAGTTCAAATGTTTTTACATACTCTCCTGAAGTAGCCGAAAAGTATGCAAATGTCGTTCAGGATCTTAACCATGCGCGTCTCTCGAATACTTCATTTTCACTTACTCACAAGTTTCACGAAGTTGCAAAATCTTGCGGTTCAGATGTCAGATCTTTACAACTTCAAGATGTGTGGAAAATAATCAGAGAGATTTCAGGTGATTCTTCAAGTGTATTTGTACCAGAACGCAAATACGCTAATTCTTATGCTAATATACATGATAATAATTCTCTTGATGCTCTAAATTTACGACGGCAGATTGTCAGCGGTGCCAAGAGCTTTCTTGAGAAGCAGTTTTTCGAAAAGATTGAAAATAACATTGCCAGAAATCCAATTGAAGCCCAAATGGGGGGTGTTCCTTCAGTATTTAATAAAGTTCGAGCTCAGTTGAACCTGAAATTCTCTGAGAACGGGAAGTGGGTCCAGTCTTCGTTAGAAATTATTAACAATGTCCCAATCTGGGCTCTTATATATTTCATGATCAGATCGGGCTACTTGAATGAGGCCTTAGAAGTTACATTGTCTAATAAGGAAGCGTTTGAAAAGCTTGGATCCTCTTTCCCTGTATACTTCAAGGCTTATGTTGAATCACCCACACATTTCCTTAGTGGCGTGGCACTTGATGGAATTCGAAAGGAGTTTAACGATCTAGCAAGAGTGTTTGAACCTGAAAATTCTGACCCCTATAAATTTGCATTATTTAGAATTATTGGCCGTTGCGAACTAGCTAGAAAAGCGTTTCCTGGAGTTATTGAAACAACGGAAGATTGGCTTTGGATCCATCTTTCACTTATTGCTGAGGAACCTAGCACTTCTATGCCCAGTTATGAGAAATACACACTTAAGAGTCTGCAAAGTACTATCACTACTTTTGGTCCCAAGCATTTTGATCCTGAAAAGAAAAGTCCTGGTTTATATTGTCAAGTATTGGTTATGGCTGGTTTATTTGAGCAAGCAATTTCTTATGTGTATCAATTTTCTAAAGTTGATGCTGTGCATTTCGCGATTTCCTTAACTTACTATGGGCTGTTACGTCCGTTTTCCAGTTTTGACAAACTTGCTGAAAACTTGTTAACTACAGAGGATGGTAAGGATGAATTAAATTTTGCTCGACTCATAGGTACATACACAAAAGAATTCAGACAGACGTCTCCTGTCAGTGCAGTGGACTATCTTGTTTTGATTTGCTTGAACAAAGATATTACTGGTCCAAGAGGAAGAGAGCAGCTCAAGTTATGTCACGAAGCTTTGAAAGAGCTTGTACTTGAGACACGGGAATTTTCTAGATTACTTGGAGATATTAGGGAAAACGGAATCAGGCTTCCAGGAGCAATTGAAGAAAGAATAAGGCTTATTGATTTGGATAATGTTGATCAATATCTGCAAGCTATTACGGAACAAGCTGCCATCAAGGCTGAGGAAGATGGAAGAATTTCTGATGCTGTGTTACTATATCAGCTTTCAGAAGAATATGATTCTGCTGTTGGTATTATTAATAAATCATTGGGTGAAATGCTGAGTACAGCTCAAGTTGGGAACTTTCTTCCTAGTGACACAATATCTCTTGTAACAACTACCACTGATGATCCTGCTCAATTAGCGCGTAGCGTGATGGAAATATATCAGAGTAATATGCAGATGATGAAGAAAGTAACGCCAGATAATCGTGACACTTGCTTTACACTGCTGGGAATTGCGCGTGCATGGGATTACTTATCTCGTGGTGCATATGAACAATGTTTAAGAGAGATTGATCAGTTGAATATTCTTGCTTTTGATGAGAGTGTTGATATGGGTAAGATTAGACATCGAGCGAAACTTGTGGGGTCATTAAATTCTGCAGTAGCTAGAAATGTTCCTATGCTTTTGATTATGGTGATGAGATGTTGCAAATCGATTTTTGATCAACTTAATTCTGCGGCTTATCACACAGAAGGCGGACAAGCAAAAGTTAATGAAGTTCAAGGAATTTCGAGAAATTGTATGATTTTTGCTGGTATGATGGAGTACAGCATGCCAAGGGAAGTGTATATGGAGCTTACTACCTTGGAGATCAAGATTTAATAGACTCTTGTAAATGTATATTTTTTTTTTAATGTATTTGATTTTTATTTTTATTTTTATTTTTATTTTTATTTTGTTTCTTCTTTTTCTTTTCCTTCAAGATATATATATATATATATATATATATCATTAGATGTATTTTTTCTTAATAGATGAAAAATCCGTTTATTGTCTTTTATTAATTTTTCATCATGTTTATTATTTATTATTTATTATTTTTTATTTTATTATAATTATATTTTTAATTCTGTAAAAACTTTCATCATTAAAGTTTTTTTTTTTTATTTATTTATTTATTTTCATGAAGTACAAAAGAAAGCAATAGAAATAATAATATAAGTTCCTAATAATAAAGTACCTTCTAACCAATTTGATTCACCATCATTGACAATGTAATTCAACAACATTACTGAAATAAATAAAACTGCTGTTTCAAAGGTTGAGAATAATAGTGACATTGGTTGACCAATAATCCATCCCAATATCACCAAGAATGGTGTCAAGAAAAGAGCAATTTGCATGGAAGAACCAATGGCTACTCCTACTGCCATGTCCATTTTATCTCGCATAGCACAGATTACTGCCATTGCATGTTCAGCAGCATTGCCAACTATGGGAATCAAAATTATACCTATAAATGTTTTTGAAATCCCCGTATGCGAAACAGTATCGTCTATGGAAGACACTAGGAAATCTGCGCAAAACGATACAATAATGGAAATTATGGCAAGCAAAGTTACTGACTCCCATTTTCCCAAATGTAGAGTAGGTACTAGCGTTGAAACTGGAGATGAAGGTACTTCATTATTGGTTGAAAATGAGCCAAACTGAGAATAGCTGGTTAAAGTATCAGAATTACTAGCTTCCAAATCACCATTAAATCGTGATGAGTCAAATACAGTGGCACTGTCATGATCTTTTTGAGCCTCAAAGAAATTGGCATGTGTCTTCAACTGGAACACCAGGAAGAAAAAGTAGATAGCTAGAAGGATGATACTCGTACCTCTAGAGAGTAGCAAGACGTCTGTAAAGTCTTCAGGTTGTGCGGCGTAGAATGCGGCTGGGATCATGAGAGAAGTCCCAGATAGAGCCATGAGCGAAGCCATAGTTTGGGCAGCAGTCAGGTTGAATTTTTGTTGTACACGATTCCAGCCTCCAGCTAGAAAGCAACATCCAGTTACAAGCAATATGTTAGACAGGATTGACCCCAGCATTGATGTTTGGACAATTCTGATTTGTCCACGATATAACGCGACGATAGCAATGATGAGCTCGACTGCATTGCCAAACGTAACATTGACTAGACCGCCGATACTTTCTCCGACATGAGCGGTTAACTCGTCTGTAGCGAAGGATAGGAGGGCAGCTAGCGGGATGATTGAAAAGAAATTGAATATGAAGACTGCTGTGGAGGACCAGTTGAGGAAGTACGACAGAAAGGCAAAAGGCAAGGATATCAGGAGAACGTTTGCCCAAGAAGAGTAAAGAACTAGATGTGTTTTCTGTAGAGAGGAAGACATTGACATTCTTCTTTGTCTGGAAGTGAGTAGAGGTGTTTGTTCAGTCTCCATCTTGGTGTTAATCTGTAAGCAATCAGTTCTGCATAAAGAGTGGTCCGAGTGCAGTAACTAGTTGATTAAGTTCCTATCCAGTAACGAGCAAAAGACGTCTAAGAGGTGCACATGAAAGTGTTTGTTGAAGTGATGAAAAAAAAAATTTTTTTTTAAAAAAAAAAAAAAAAAGGTGAGGAAGAAGAAGCGATTGTAGAAAGAAGAGAAATAAATAAGTAAATAAATCTGGATACAAGTTGTTAATAAATGGAGGAGGATAGTAGCTTTTACACGGCGTGAGTATACAATGGCTATGCTGAACTAACAAGAGCTTGTTTGAAATTAACATACTCAGCCGTACAGCTTTAAGATCCGCTATGCATAGTTGGCCGCAGCAACGTTTCCAGCCAAAAAAAAAAATTTGATGATAAAATTGATGATAAAATAGATGATAAAATAGATGATAAAAACAAATATACATATATATTATAACGTAAATAATGAAATAAATTTTAAAAAATTGTATAGAGAAAAGTTTCTACCAATTAAATTTATTATAGAAGCACAGCCTTCTTTAAAATACGATTTCATTTTATTTTTCTGTTAGTTTTGTTATTTGATATATAAAGTATAGTATATTTATATTTTATAATACTTTTGAGAGATTTGATAATTTTCAAGAGTAAATGTATTTTCTTTAATTATTTGACTTGAGCTGTTGTTGAATTTGTATAAATTATCAATTAAACAAGTTGATATGTACCAAAATCAGCAATGTATAACAAGATTCGAAACTCATTAATAGAATACAATTTTTGATGGTGATAATATATATATATATGCACCTTTTAAAATGACTCTATTAAATATACTATTACTAGTTGTGCAGTACAATCATGGCTTAGATGTTTCTACTCTTGGTTTTTCTTTAAAAATGAAGTATTGCTTGATGAATCATTTAAGCATGTTACAACTAATTTTGAAAAAAAAAAAAAAATACATGTTTGTGTTTAATTATTGATCGGTTTGTATAAAACTAGATTTTAATTTCAAGTGAAAATTTGTTTGATCAGAATGATTTTCTTAGAATATTTAAATAGTCTTTTTTTCTTTCATCAAAAGTTATATATATATATATATATATTGAATGGATTTTTTTTGAAATAACTTTTGTTCAAAGTTTAAATGTATAATATATTTATAATGAGTATATTTGGAATATTTGTTTGGTTTTTTATTGGTTGAATAAATATTAAATACAAGTAGTGGCTTTGATAAGAAAGATTATTGTTTTTGTAACTATAATTTTTTATTTTTTATTTTATTTTTTTTTTTCAATTATTTTGAAAAATATTCATAATAATAATAATAATAATAATATATCTTGATTGAATAAAATAAATATTGCTCTTAAATTTTTTTTTTTTTTCTTTCTAATAAATCATGAAAAAGCATGTCAAAGAAAACAAAAAGTGTAATCAAAGTTTATGGAAGCTTTTTGGCATTATAGTCTATGATAAACTTGTTGAAATAAATCTGACTTGTAACTTGGGGTTTAAGACTACGGAGATAATCCAAGAGTATTATGAATGTACATATATATTGTTTAGTTTGCAGATTTGTATTTATTCTCTATAGAAACCTATGATTGACTCATGATTAAACACTTAAAAGTAGTTAATATTTGCTAGATGATGATTTTATTTTCATAATTTGATGTTTTCATCAAGTTATTATGAATAGATTCAAGACAATGGCACTGTGCCAGTTGTTACCAACAATATTCGAATTTGTATATATATATATGTATATTTGTTGAATGAATCAGTGACAAAAGTTAAAAGTATATATGCGACAAAATAGAGATTTGCCAAGTTCACTCTTAGACAAGAAGTTTTGACTTTTATACAAGATTGAATAGATTTTAATAAATATGTGAAAAGGTTCATTCAACAAATGGATGAATATAGGTGAAGTTTGATTCAAGAAATGAATGAATATAGATTCAAAGATGAAGTTTCTATTTTGTTATGATTAATGCTGACATTATGATTGATGATTTCATAATGAGTTTAAGTTTTTCACTATTGTCATGTTTCTTTTATTTTTTTTTTTTTTTTTTTTTCATGAGTTTAAATTGATTGCGGTAAAAATGTAAATCAGCATTGAGTTTGTTTTCTCAAGATTTAAAAAGTATTTGAATTCTGGGGAAGGTTTCAAATAAGGTGAAACTTTTTATTATTATTATGATTTTATTTGGAATATTAAAGATTTATATTTAAAAGTATCATGTTTATTTAGTATGTTTATGTTTATTAGTATAGTTGGTTTATTATGTTGATATTTAGTATACACAATAAATCAGGGTAACTTTTCACTTTATAATCACCATCTAGATCAAACAATTTCATGTATCAAAGAAATGAATCTCATTTCAACATTAAATAGCTGTAATTCCATCGTGAATGAGGGGATACAAATGTTTCGTTGAATTTACAGGTTTAAAACCAAAGTTCGATTGAAGAAATAGAATGGGAGTAGGTGTATATGGACATTTCCATCATCCATTTAGGATATTTAAAATAGATGTTCAAAATAGGTGTATTTTGTTGGAATCATGTTGATCGAGTTGAAGAAATATATCGTAATGAAAAGTGTTTCTATCTTTCAGATACTTTTCGTTCAGATATATTTCAACTGCTTCTACGTCTCATTCGACTGCTTCTACATCCTGATCAAATACTTTTTACTGAAACACTTTCATGTATTCATTGTATTAATTACAAACCACATGCTTCAAAATGTCATTTCCTGGGTTGCTGGAAGTGTTTTTCTCTTTTCTTAAGCAATCTGCCGTTCGCCAAGGACTGAACCTAGTTAGGTATAGGGTTTTTATTTTATTTTAGAGGACAGATGGCGGCTGGTGAAATAAATGGATTGATATTTAGTATTATTTAATATTATTTAACATTTAGTGCTATTTAGTATTATTTAATATTATTTAATATTATTTAGTATTATTTAATATTATTTAATATTATTTAATATTATTTAACATTATTTAACATTTAGTGCTATTTAGCGCCATTTAGCGCTATTTAATATTTAGTATCAATATCAGCATCCTCGAATTTAGCTAGTAATAGGCAGCATATTTCCAAATGCTGACTTAAGCAAGAGCCTTTATGGACAACCACTATGAACAAAATCAATGAATCTTGTCCAATCATCTTGTCCCATCATCTTTTTCATCCTGGGGTTCATGTCGTCACCGTCTTCATCATCTTGTATTCTACATCATCTTGCGCTTTGTACCATCTTGTATTTTACATCACCACCTTGGACTACCGTCGTCTTCATCTTCTTCATCTAATCAAAGCTTATGTGCCAATACCGGAAACCTCCCCTCCTAACAAAATGTGATGCTTTGTTTTTTTTTTTCCCACTTCCCTTTTCGTTTATTTTTTTTTTCTCCCCCTCCTCCGCTGAACGTGATTCTTCAAGACAGAAATTTGAAACGCTGATTGATTCAGGCTGGGGATTTCTTTTTGTATATGTATATATATATAATTATTTATCATGTATTTATTATTTAGCTAATTATTTACATAATCAGCTACTCAATTAGGACTAACAATTTTTTTAGCATTAAAGTTGCATATAAAAAAGCGGGGTGCATTAAGAACATGAAATATTTCTCGTTCTGGACCCAAAAACAAAAATGAATAAATGTTAAAGTTTTTATTTATTTATTTATTTATTTATTAAAAAGAAAATGGGCAATATAATCAATCAAAAATAATGAATAAGTATATTCATCATCATTTAAAAAGACCCGAGATTTAATGACCGGAGCCTGTACCGTTGGTTCCGTCAATAGAAATATTCAATCAATTTATTTTTCATGAAAAAAACCATCTTTTTCTTCATCTTCTTCATCATCTTCTTCTTCTTCTTCTTCAACTTTAAAAATCATTGTAAAATCACATCGAGTTTTAAAATATTCACAAGCAAATTATTTCTTCCGAAAAGATTTCGCTATTGCCGAACATCAATCTCTAATCCTTTCATACATTTTGATAGCTATCACCAAACCTCTAAATATTCATATACATACAATGAAATTTTTTTCAACCACAAGTTCTCTCATTTAAAAAAAAATTGAAAAAAAAAAAAAAAAAAATCGAAAATAATCAATGGTAAAACACTTTTAATGCTAAATCTTCTTCATGTTTATGAAATAATTAAATAAATTGTTAAATTTTATTAAATTGTTAAAGTATTAAATTATTAAAAATATAAAACCCCCTCCCCCTCATGAGAAAACAAAAGTTGGCTCAAAATCTTAATCGCTTTTTTTTTTTTTTGGATAGTCCTCCTGAACAAGAAAGGAAATATAAATTTGGCTCGAAATCATCTCTTTTCAAAAAAAAAATTTTTTTATTAAAAGAAAAAACCAAAAAATTAATAATACTAATACTAATAATAATAATAATAATAACATTCATTTTTTATTTATTATTATTATCTTCTACAGCTCTTGATTCAAATTTTTGTTTGTAGGTCTTGTTTTTTTATATACATTTATAAAATCGACAGCATCTTTTACTCGACTTTTTTTTTTTTTTTTTTTAACTACAAATAACATCATAATGTCGTCTACGGGTGGTATGCTCGGCCTTCTCACGCCTCCAGGAAAAGTTCCTGGAACAGGATTGCTCAAAATTCAAAAAATCGTCCACGAAAGATTCCCTAACGCAGACCCTTCACTACTCTCATCAGCTTTGGCTTACATGCCATCCCTTTTCGGAGACTACCCAACTCATTCGGACATTGCGCCCAGTATTGTTTTCGTGGTGGTTTTCTCAATCTTAGCCGCAGCCTACTTCTACATCTTTGTCAAAGACTACTCAAGAGGTCACAGATTCTGGGCGTTCTTCGGTCTAGGAAGTTATTGCGTCCTTCGTGTGCTTGGTTTCGGTTTAAGAATCCACTGGGCTAAAGACACTCTCCGTGTCCAAACTGCTATCGCTTCCACCGTCTTCACCCTAGTATCTTGTCTATGTATCAACATGCTGAATATGCTGTTTGGCCACCGTATCTTTACCTGGAGACATCCCGAAACTGGTAACGCAAGTTGGTTCAACATGATTATGGTAGGTGTGTACTCTGTTGTTGTCGGCGTCATTGTCATGGCCATTCTTGGCCAGTCCATTCCCCAGATTTACTTCATGGACGAAAAGCATCTCAAAATGTGCCAAAAGGTCGTGCAAGCTGCCGCCATTCTCCAAACTCTTTATGCTTTTGCAGGCTTGGGTCTCATTGTGTTTGCATACACCTTCCGTCCAGGTAGCATTGATCACCAGCTCTTCCGCTTCCACAAGAATAAGGAAAACCTGCCAAGAACCTTTTCTGCCACCTGGATTGAGTCCTGCTCCCCTTTCTATTTCCCTCGCAAGGGTTCTCAGCACATTGTGCACAGAGGTGATCCTCAAGCAAAGTACATTCGTGTCATTCCTTCCAGATCTGGCCCTGCTGGCGGATACGCAGTTCACAACGACGATCACCAAAACGGTCCAAAGATTTCTACTGCAATCATTTTAATTTTTATCACTTCCTTGATTCTTTCCATCAACTCTGCTTTCAGAACTGCTTCTACATTTATTCTTGTTCCTCGTGGAGGAAGTGCTACAATGCCTTTTGGAAATTGGGTTTTCCACAACTGGGTTCTTTATCTCTTTTACGGTGCTTTTGAAGTTTTAGTCAATGTTCTTTTGCTTGTTTTTAGAGCTGATCTTAGATTCTACATTCCTGACAAGTCTGTATCAAGCACTCATGAAAACAGTAGTGATTTGACTGTTAATCAGACCCACAATACTGTTGTACCTGTTGGTTCCGAAAACTATCAAAAAGTAGAGGCCACCAATATTGCTTGATCATCAAGTAGTAGTTTTATTTTAATATTTTATATTTTTTATGCTTTAATTTTTCTTAGTTAGTCAATAGTTTATTTCTTTTCTTTTAAAGAGTTATTTATTTACATTAATCCAAGAAGACCATATGACATTTCATTGGCATTAATTTCATCAAAAAAGTGAGATAGACATTTTTAAATAAATATTTGTATGTAGATGAATATTTGTATATACAAATATATATTTATATAGAATATTGATATATTTCTATATAGATATTCAGAATATTGATGATTGATGATATATATTATTTGAAGCTCTAATATGAATGTAAAGAGAAGAAAAAAAAAAAAAGAGTTTCCATATATCACAAGTTCATTTTAGGTAGAATCAGATGATCAATGTTTAAATAAATAAAAATAAAATAATTTTAAAACATTTTTGTTTGTTTGTTTTTTAATACTATTTAAAGTTTTATGACATATAACTTGATTCTAATTCAACAAAAAGTATAAGTTTCAGGTCTTAATTCTTTTGATAATATTTTAGTCATCAATTAAAAAAAAAACTTGGCTTTTGTTTTTTTTTTGTTTTTTTTTTTTTTAATTGTATTCTATTTATTATAAATAAATTACTTATATATATTATAAAATGATATTATAGATGAAGGGTCTTAGAGCTGATTTATTATAATAACAATAAGTTATATATACAAATATGATTTTACAAAATTTGATATTCAATTCTTGAATTGAGTTGTTTACTTGTTGATTTAAATTGATAATAATAATAATATAAATCAAGATGATGGGTGAAATAACCATTATTTTTTTTTATTTTTTTTTTTCTAATTAAATGTTACATCAAGTTTATAAACGATATATATACATGCTTTTTATTCATATATTTAAATATATATATTTATTTATTCTGAATTGTATTTTTTTTTTTTTTTTGGTTTTTATTATTATATTAAAAGAATGATAATAATTATAAGTTGAATTCATTATATTCATGAGAAAAAAAAAAAAAAATACCAGAAAAAAAATTTTTTTTTAAATAAAAAAAAAAGACTGGTTCTGAACCATCAGTTCTTATGTATCACAGATTTCCCTTTACACATGGTTTACAAACCATGAAGAATTTGGTACAATCGAGTACTGAAACTCCCTAAACGCGTTGAGACCGCTACTTTTGTCAATCTCCATGAGATAAATATTTGAACCACAAGTCTCCTACTTATGTCATTTGTTGTATAAATTATAAATATTAGTATAGCCTCTAGATATAGGGACAATAAACAGATATTGTATCTATCTAATTCATTTAAAGTTGAAAATTTAAATGATTCAAAATAATACCAATTTTTATTTTCATTTTATTTTATAATTTTTCATTTTTCATTTTTATTTCATTTATTTTATATATATATATATATATATATATATTTTTTTTTCATTTTCATTTTCCCATTGGCTTATCAGTAAATATATATTAATCTTGAAATGATCTTTTACTAAAAAAAAAACATTGATACCCGAAATATTGAAATTCTACCAATAAAAATAGGTTATTAAGAAATATTTACCATCAAATATACATATATATATATTGAATAACCGAAATATTGCGGATTTTTTTATCATTATTTTTTCTTCCATTTCCTTAGTTTTCCGTATTGTAACCCGTCGTTAATTAATTACTTTAACTTGAAAATTGTTTAAAAGTTCTTTTTTTTTTTTTTTTATCAATGAAATCTACCAGAAATGATGATAATAATAATTTTATAATTAAATTAAAACAACCTTTTTAAACTTGATTTAATCAATTTATATATGATCGTTTAGTCTTCGGTTACTCGAAAAATTCAAAAAAAAAAAAATATTGTTCATTCAATGGTTACTTATCTCCCGAAGATCTGAATAACCGAAAGAGAAAGAAGAAAAAAATAGCCTATATAGATAACCGTAAAGCCGTACGCCATCACAGTTTGTGTTTAAGGTTTTTTATTTTTTTTTTTTAAACTCTGAAAGTATATTTTTTTTAAAGTTTTATCTCAGCTTGTAGTATAACTCATTTTAATATTAAATATAAACAAATTATTGAATTCATATAAATAATAAAATATAAATCCAACATTATTATTTATATCAAGTAACAAATTAAGTAGTGATAGTGATAGTGAAAAGAAAAAAAAAAAAAAAAAAAAAAAAAAAAATCTGGTGGCTCTCAATGTTGAAATATCCGAGAATATCCGAAAATATCATACAATCTGCAAGAAATTTTCATGAATACTATTCCTAACAAAAAAAATTCCAGTTTTTCCATCAATAGCCAGAAATCTCGGAAATACATCTATGGAAAAAATTTATATATATATATATATATATATATTGCAATGTTTCTATAATTCTTTCAAAGTTCATTTAATTTTGCATTTTAGTTTTATTATTGATTTTATCATGCTTAAAGATAACTTAATGTCTACAGATTCATACAATGAACAATCTTCTATTTCAGAAAAAAAATCTGTAACTACAACAGATGAAGAAGATCTTGAATCAATAAATTCTGAAAAATATCACTCAGATCCAACATACTTCCCAGATGGTGGTGTAAGAGCTTGGTTACAAGTCGTAGGAGGATTTTTGGCAGTTTTTGTCACTTGGGGATTAGTTACTTCCTTTGGTGCGTTTCAAGCTTATTATAGACACGAACTCATGCCTACAGCTACAACCTTTCAAATGGGATGGATTAGTTCCGTTCAATCTGCATTTTTATTATTAGGAGGAACTCTTTCCGGAAGATTGTTTGATATTGGATATTTTTATCATTTAATTCTATTCTCAACTTGCATCACTTTTTTTTCCTTCATGATGGTTGCTGAGTGTAAAGAATACTGGCAACTTCTTCTGGCTCAAGGCTTTGGTATTGGTTTGGGAATGGGAACTTTGTTCGGCCCTTGCATTTCTTGTGCATCTACTTATTTCAAGAAAAAAAGATTACTTACAGTCAGTATCATGACTTCTGGCGGTGGTTTTGGTGGTGTCATTTTCCCATTGGCTGCAAATAATATTCTTAGAGAGCTTGGATTCCAATGGACAATTAGAATTCTTGCATTTATAGATCTATTCTGTCTTTTAACAATTCTCACAATCATGAGAGATAGGTTATCAAGAGAAGCTCGCAGGAAAATAAGAGATCAAAGTAAAGGAAAACTTTTTGCTTTAGAATCTTGGATAGATTATTCGGCACTTAGAGATCCTGTATTTGTCTGTTTTGTCATTGGTATGACCGCTTGTTTCTTTGGAGTTCTAGGCCCTTATGCTTATCTTCAATCTTTCACTACTTCCATTAATGCTTCTCATACCATTACAAAGTACATTATTTCTATTCTCGGTTGTACTTCATTTCTTGGAAGACTATCTACTTATCTTATGGCCCGTATAATGGGTCCTTTAACTTGCACCAGTTTTACAACTCTTTGTTGTACTATCCTCATTTTTTCTTGGATTTCAGTCACTTCACAAACTTCAATTCTTTTATTTACTCTTTTCTATGGATTTTTTTCTGGTGCAATGGGTGCATTCCCTCCATTTATTATTCCTCTTTTATCACCAGATATCACTCGTCTTGGTGTACGTTATGGAATGTGCTTTCTATGTATGGGAACATTTATGCTTTTTTCAGTTCCTTTAGGTGGTCTTGTAATGGGACCTAACGGTGATAACTACCACATGTTGGCCGTATTCTGTGGTGTTCCAATGGCAATCTCAACTGTATTTTTGATAATTTGTCGTCTTTTAAAAGTTGGATGGACATTTTCAAAAGTTTGAATTCAATATTTTCAACCAACCCAATTTTAGCATTGATATTATTTTTTATTTATTAACTTTACTCATGTACGATTTTTATAAAAACAAAACTTGCATTTTATATATATATATATATATATATATATATATATATATATATATATTTTTCTGGATAATTTATTTAAGCAGATATATTTGATTGATATTGGAATAGATATCGACAGACTTAATCTTTATTATGATTAAAATTTAAAAATTTTAAATTGAATTTGAGAATTGAAAGAAAAAAAAAAAAAAAAAAAAAAAAAAAAAAAAAAACTTGATTGTCTAATTTAGTATTATTCTGGGATTCATATTTAATTACTACAATCTAGGATTTGGAGCTGGCTACTCTTACTACAATCTACATCTCTTTTTTTTTCCTATATTATTAAATCAATAAAACCGCTAATCATTCATTAAATGGTAGTCAATTCTTTTCATTAATTACTTATAGATACTCATTTCATTAGAGACATTTGGATTTCAAAAAAAAACTACTCTGATTTACACATGTTGAATTAAAAAAAAAAAAAAAAAAAAAAAAAAAAAAAGTATTACAATAAAGCGCATTCCAATTTATTATGGAGTTACAATATAAATACATTTGAATGAATAATCTACTTGAAAGAAATGCTATCAACATTGCCTGCCAATAAAGAAACAATGTTCTCTTCCATTCTAGTTGCCACCGTTTCTTCCAAATGTTTCTTAGGATCTTGCTTACCAACATATCTGGTTTTCAGTTGGTCTTCCGTAAGCTCCTTCTCCTCCTTGACACGTTCTGTGTACTGTTCAGCAAGTTTTACCATCTTCTGAACCGCTTGTAGATTTTCATGATCATGTTGACTATAGTCTTTGATTTGAAGGCCTGATGACCAAGATGATTTGTGAAGATTGAGAAGCATATTCTCTTCAAGAGGTGTCTTCTTGTAATCGATATTTATAGAGTAGTAATGACGGTTAAGACCATGAATCAAAGCTTGAATAGAGGGCTTATTGAGGTGGCCCAAATTTGAAGTGGTTTGTCTAGCTTCTTGACCTCTCAAGACTTGATTGGTATTGATCAAACGGAAAGCATCAATAACAACCTTACCCTTCACTGATTGTATCGGATCAATAACAACAGCTACTGAGCGTGAATCTAGCTGTTCAAACGATTGTTGAGTATTGACATCGACTGAAGAAAGCCAGCATCCAAAACCAGGATGTGAGTGATACCATCCAACAACTGTTTGATCACGCCCAGTTTGCTTAAGCATTTCCATCATACGAGTTTGGAAAACATCATCAACAGCTTCAACGGAAACACCTGTTCCACTCTGAGGCATAGCAAACACATCAATTACATGAACAGTAAACTCGTCCACAAATTCACCAAGCATGAGACCCATCTATGTTGAAATCAAGCCAGTTAGCAAAAAAAAACACATAAGTGGCAATGAAAATAGAGAATAGTATACTTACAACTTCCATTGGAACACCAGCCCGGCCATGCTTAAGCATCTTGAGTAATGCCAAAGAAGATATGTATACAGTTTCGGAGTTATCAACTGTAGGTGTATCCTAAAATCAAAATTAGCCAATTGATCGAAAAGTGTGTATCGAGGAAACCGCATTACTTACCACACTAACATGGCCACCCAATCCAGTACCTCCTCTGCGTTGTAAAATGTTCATTTTTATGCGTCTTAAATCTATTAATTAAAATCGGTGTAGGAAAAATAGTAATAATATCTAAATGAATTGACGATAGATAGCTGAATTGATAGAGAACTAGTAAAAGAAAGGTTGGAAGAAAGGTGTGGCAATGAATAAATTTAGGAGGTGATCAAGTTCGTATACTTATGTAATACACTTCTCTAAAATTTGGGATATAGTGGAAGAAATCGCAAAAGCTTCAATTTTTCACTTTAATAAAGCTTATCATCCAAAACAAAAAGCTGAAAATATGCTGAGAGCATTGAGAACTCCTCTACAAAATCAGAATAGGGCACGACATGTGCTATTCACAAGAAATTTGTCAAGTGTCAAGTTTCCTAAAAAAGATGATATTTTGAAAAAATGTGAGAAATGATAAATCATACAGTTTTAATTGCAAAACTAACAGGCTATAGTTGAGTTTCCTAGAGCTACACACTCAGTCAGATCGTTGGACGCTAGAAATCCAGCAGACTCTGAGCAAGTCATACTTACTGGTTGGATTGACAAGAAACCAAAAAAAGTTGGCAAGGGTTTAGTTTTTGGAAGACTTCGAGATTCAAATGGCGACCTAATTCAACTAGTTGACACTAACGAGCCCTCATTATTGAGATCATTGAAGCAAGAAAGCGCAATTGTTGTCAAAGGTAACATTGAAGCTGTTTCCAAAGGATGGGACTTGAAAGTTAGTGATGTACACGTTGTCAATGAGTCTGGAGTTATAGGGTCTCAGCTCATGACTGGAGATACTAAAGAATGGCCTCCACAATACAGATATTTACAACTACGAAGTACTGAATTTCAAAAACGCATTCAAACAAGAGCACGAGTAATGTCAATTTGTCGCAGTATATTAGATAGTTTGAATTTCATTGAGGTCGAAACTCCGCTACTCTTTAAGTCAACCCCTGAAGGAGCAAGAGAATTTCTTGTTCCGACTCGAAAGAAGGGTTTAATGTACGCTCTACCCCAGAGCCCTCAGCAATATAAACAGCTACTCATGGCTTCAGGTGTTAACAGGTATTACCAAATTGCCAGGTGTTTCAGAGATGAAGATTTGAGAGCTGATAGACAGCCAGAGTTTACTCAGCTTGATATGGAAATGAGCTTTGCTAATAAGAATGACGTTCAGAGAGTAATTGAGCAAATAGTACAAAAACTTTGGAAGGAAGTCAAAAATCAAAAGTTTTACACATTAAACCCGAATGGTGATGGAAGCTTGGTTGAAGTTGAGGATGGTGCACATTTTACAGAACTATTGTACAATGAGGCTATTGCAAAGTATGGTATTGATAAACCAGACCTGCGCAGCTCACTTGAAATTTTTAATGCTTCAGATTTTGCAAAGTCCATTCAAAACCCAGAGTTTCCTGTATTTGAGGTGCTTGTTCTTCGCGGGGGTTTGTCTATTCCTGAGCTACTCGAAACTGTAACCAACAGTAACGAGTATAGTTCGCGTGTCCCAACAATTATACCAATTGAATCGGAGGTCGATACAACAACATGGGATTCTAAACTTACAGGAAAGGTAACTTTTACTGATATAGAAGGACTCAGATCTAAGTTGGATTTATCAGTTGGTGATATCTTAATTGCGAGCGACAGAAAACTAAACAACTATGAGAATCCTACTCCACTGGGCAAATCGAGACAACTTGCCATCTCAAAAACATTAGCAAAGGGAATTTATCAAAGGAATATTGCCAATGGTACAGGCTCGAAAGTTTCTGCTGAAAACTTTGTAGGCAGTTGGGTGACAGAGTTTCCTCTGTTCAACCCAGTGGAACTAGACACTGAGTCGGATAATCTTTATCCTACATACGTCAAGGATAAATATGTTTCTACACATCATCCATTTACTATGTCCAATATAGAAGACTATGATAATCTCTCTTCAGATCCTCTCAAGGTCCGTGGCCAACACTACGATTTTGTGGTTAACGGTGTTGAACTTGGTGGCGGAAGCACACGTATTCATGACCCTCAACTCCAGAATTATATTTTTCACAACATCTTACAAATCTCCAATCCAGAAGTGTTATTTGGTCACTTATTAACAGCATTTGAAACTGGGTGTCCTCCCCATGCTGGTCTTGCTTTAGGATTTGATAGGATGACAGCCATGCTATGTGGAACGGAGTCTATTCGTGATGTTATTGCCTTTCCCAAGACCATAACTGGAAGTGATCCTATGATTGGTAGTCCAAGTAAATCCACTCCAAATCAACTAAAAGATTATCATATTAAAGTCTTTTAAGCAGCTAACGTGATTTTTTTTTTTTTAATTGTAATGCTTCATCCTTTTTTTTGTATATATTTTAACTTTTAAAACACCATAAATTTGTAAATACTTGAAAACAATAAGACTGTAAGATATATCTTGCCATATAAGATGTTGTTATCCTTTGGAAAGCCGGTGGCACAATCGGAAAGAGTTATCATGAAATGGTAAATCAGCAGATTTAGCTGACTGGAATTTCCATTGTATCCGACGGTAATCGGGTTTCCCGTCGGAATATCCGTGGAAACTACTATTTTGTAATTGACTCTCCATATTTTTACGAACCTCTTATCAGTGATCTCGAGGCTATAAATATTCCTTGATCTCGTCATAAACTTGTTCACATTTTCATCTGTTTAATTGTCATCAATTATCACATAACTCACTTAATTTAAAATCCATTTTGCATTTTCTGAATCCTGTTTAGCAATGTCTGTCACTGCTACAGAAACTATCACCATTGAAGCACCTACCATTACAGCTAAGCGCTTGGAATCAGCACCCTTTGGTGCTGTGATTACTCTTCCTGAGGGTGTTACAGACCCATCTAAACTCAGTGACACTGACTTTGCTGAATTGAAAAAGATGCTTCTCGAAAACTTGGTCATTGTCATTCCTGGCCAAGAAAATCTTCCTGCATCCTCACAGTATGAACTAACAAAACGCTTTGATCCTACATGCGAAGGCTCTTATGGCCACTCGAAAGAATTTAGACATGAAAAAAGTGTTTTAAGAAGAGATGGAAAATCAGTACCTAGTCAACCACAAGTTCAGATTTTAGGCCAAGGTACATTTGAAAACCATTGTGGTTTAGATAGTGTTTCGTTAAGACACCCCACTCATGATGATTTTCACAAGGACATTCTTACACAAGAGCAGCAAGACGAGGGTTATACCAGATTTTACAGATGGCATATCGATTCTGCTCTATATGGCCTATCTCCACCATTTTGTACTACTTTACTGGGTATTCATGTACCACCTTCTACCAAAACACAGAAAATCAGATATGAAGATACAGGCGAAGAAATTGAAATTGCTCAAGCAGGAACAGGTTTCATGTCTGGAGCTACTGCTTTTAACCTACTCTCAGAGGAGGACAAGGAAATTGCACTTGGAACTACAGTTGAATATGCACCTCACCCTTATATTTATATTTCCCCAGCAAGAGCAACATCTGACGGGCTTACTATGGTAAGTGAAGGTAAAGAAACTCCTCTAGAAAACCTACCTGAATGGGAGGAATCCAAGATCAAGAAGCTTCCGTTGGTCTGGACCAACCCACAAACTGGTCGTCATCATATCCAAATCCATGGATGTTGTGTTCGCAGGCTTCATCGTGCTGACGGTACTATACTTGAGCTTGATCAGGCACGAAAAGAAGCACACCGATTATTAAGACCAGCCATAGCTCCTGAGCATATCTATGTTCACAGCTGGAAAAAAGGAGACCTGGCAATTTTCTACAACAGAGGTGTTTTACACAGTGTGACGGGCCAATTTGCACCAGGTGAAAGACGGTTAATGCATCAATGCAATATTGCTAGTGGTATCGATCCTGTAACTATTCGCTGATTCTGTTTGTTTGTTTGTTTGTTTGTTTTTTTGCATAGTATCAAGTTACTCAAATTTTTGTAGGCATTCCCATTGTTTCTCTAGTTTGTATGTATTTTCTTACTCATGGCCAAGTTTTAAGGGACAGTCTTAATTAAAGTTAATAAGTTTCAAATTATATATCCTAAGTAAATTGATTAGATGAGTTTACTTGCCTCGGTTCCCAGCCACCATTAAATCACTTCTAAGCAAATACCGAACTCGTGGGGAATGCTCGGATCCAATTTCTTTATAACATAGGAAAATCGCAGAAATAATTTTGCAGTTTTTCTTGATATCAGTGTATATTCTTTGTGATCGTTTTGATGTTTAAAATAAAAGAGACAGAAATTACAATTCCGGTGGTTAGCCCACTCAGTTTTTTTAACGAATCCCCAACCTCTGATAAGGCAGTTGGAATAAAAGGAAGTCTAATTGAGCCTGAGCCTTTTTCTGAATATACCCTCGATTCTAAAGGGAAGCGTCGGAGACAACGACGTCAGGGAAATAGAATTGTTTTGTTCTGTCATGGACATGATGGTCATCGCAATTATATTTATCAGAAATTACTAGCTAAGGAATTGGCAGAAAAAAGGGGCCTTTGGACGTTTCGATTCGATTTTAGAAGTGCTGGCGAGTCGCAAGATACAGAGAGTGAAAACGGACAAACAGCTCCAATAGAAATGCTCGATATTGAACTTGTTGTTCAATATCTAGTCAATCAAGGGTTTCTAATTGCTGCAATAATTGCACACTCTCGAGGCTCAGCAGCGGCCATGTCATGGACAGTCATGAAGCAAGCTAACCCAACGAGAGAAACCTACATTCCTAATTTGATCAATTGTTCAGGGAGGTATCGGGCTTATATGGATATGGATATATTGTTTGCAGTTGATCCAAAGTGGTATTTGAAAGAGGATTTACTCACAGGATCTAGAAGAAGATTTGGTACTCAAACCAAGTTTCAAGCAACTGTTCAAGAGTTTATTTCAACTGCAGCATATGACATGACTCTTATGAAATATCTTGGCTCAGATACAAGTATGTTAACAGTTCATGGAGAAGCTGATGATGCTATTCCAGTAGAAGATTCAAGAATATACCAGCAAATTTTAGGCCCCAGGCACACAGTTGTCAATATCAAAGACGCAGACCATAATTTCATATTGAGAGATCCCGAAAGTAATAAGAAACTTCCAAAAGGTGAAGATGGGCGACATCCAAATGCTATTCTCAAAGTAGTGGAAATTATTTCGGAATTTCTAACAGTTTCGGCAGAAAATTCAAGATTTTTACAAATGCACAAGCATCTTCCTACTGGAGAACCAAGATTTAAATCAGTGAATGGAGTTTTAAATTTTCGAGATTTTGGCGGTTATGTGACATCGCTAAAAAGCAAAAAAACCAATCGGAGACTTTGGGTTAAAACAGGCCGTCTATTCAGATCTGGACATCTCGATGAGCATCCAGCGTCAAGTACGCAAATAAAGTCATTAGGTGTTGATCAAATTTTTGATCTTCGAGCATCTACGGAACTGGCACCTACAGGACCTTCTCAATTTCCTGATGTTACTACATCCCACTTTCCATTATTTAATCGAGAAAACTATTCTCCTGAAGCCCTTGTTAGGCGGTTTGAAAAGCATACAGATTTTGGGTTCGACCGTACTTATACAGAAATCTTAGAAGCTGGAAGTAATCCTGAAAACAGTTACTATCTTCGGATGTTTCATTTTTTACGTGATAATCCAGATAAAGGTATTCTAGTTCACTGTAGTGCTGGAAAAGATCGTACAGGAATATTCTGTGCTCTTCTTCTTTGGATTCTAGGCATTCCGGTCGACATTATTTGCCATGATTATGAACTAAGTACAATTGGTTACCAAGC
This sequence comes from Geotrichum ghanense (nom. inval.), assembly GCA_022023575.1. NCBI lineage: Eukaryota > Fungi > Ascomycota > Dipodascomycetes > Dipodascales > Dipodascaceae > Geotrichum > Geotrichum ghanense (nom. inval.). The sequence goes on along the minus strand of JAKKCX010000003.1, from coordinate 292,744 downwards.
TGAACGGGAAAAGATGCGTAAAGATAAAGGCGAGGACTCTGGTTATGAATCTTTTCTTTCCTCAAAGTTTGAAGTGATGGTCGATACGTTTGTTATGATAAGACGCAATTATGGAAGTGTTGATGACTACCTGAGAACTAAAATTGGTTTAACTCTAGAAGACATGGAAGCAATTAGGTCCAACTTATTGTATGAGGGAGAACAAGTCAACTTAGGGCGCTATGATAGAAATAATTCGGCCAAATTGTAACCTCGATTAATAGCTAGCTAGATAAAAAAAAAAAATCAGTGTATAGTCCCTATATCTTTCTATCTAAATAAAATGAACAGATTTTATTTCTATATGTCCCTATATCTAAATTCTAGATAGATAAAATATCTGTTTATTGTACCTATATCTAGAGGCTATACTAATACATAATTTATACAACAAATGACATAAGTCTGTCCTAGTAAGGAAAAACCACGGCGGGTGTCAGCTAGCCCAAGCGTTTAGCTATAAAACTTTTAACTCACAAAACTTCTATCCTAATAAACCCCTTGGAAAAGCGATGAGTCTGTCATCTAGTGGAACAATAGCTCTATTAAAACTGTTAATTTTTTATTTTGCAATTTTTTATATATGTTTTTACAATTACCACAATCAAATTTGAAATAAAACAGGCCTTGCTAGCTCAATCGGTAGAGCGTGTGACTCTTAAATATCTATTAAAGTCATCACAAGGTTGGGGGTTCGAGCCCCCCGTAGGGCTTCATTTTTTTGAATGTCAACTCGAGAATCATATTTTGCATAATTTAGTTTAGATGTTGGACTCTTCAATTTTTCTTGAGAAAAAAAAAAAGCTCTTATAATTAACTAGCAAGTTACAAATAGCTCATGTTTTATATACACTTTGCATCACAAAGCTGGCTACATCTGCACTAGCAAGATATCCAATATGTGAGCCCAAAGCACTGATTAAAGAAATATCCAAGGGGCCTATTTGTAAAGCATGATCTATTTGCCCATTTATGTTTAATTCTTTTAATTTTCTTAATACCTCTTCTCGGATCTCAGCATCAATGTCGCCTATTTCTGGATCTTCACTTCCTGTTGAAGATTTCGAAGGTTGTTCATTGCTGAGTTTGTCACTGTTGATATCAAAAGGTGTTAAACTAGAAGCTACATTCCAAGCTTCTGAAATAATTTTAAATGATGCTTGTACCTGAGATGTAAACGATCCTTTTGCAAATGGTATATCCTTTGGTGGTAATAATGTTGCTTTTTTATGGACCAGAGGATCAATTCGATAAGCCACTGGGTCATGGGGATGAAAGATATTATAATAGTTTTTTGTTGCAGGTGTAAGAGCATTATCACCTGGAGTTGCAGAGATATGATTTCCTTTCAATAGTTGAAAAAGACCGACAGGACTTCCTACACCAAAAAAGTTTTCGACAGGGAAATCTAATTTTGACATATATTCTGGCGAGCAAAGGATATCAAAAATAATTGCAGATCCTAAAGAGTGGCCAATAATACTTACTTTTGGTGCTTCTTGGAAGTACGGATTTCTAGAACAAAACTCACGATAAGCTTCGTTAAGAAGTTTAATATTGGAATTGATAATCTGTGCATGATAATGTGGTTGATAGAATAGTAAAACATCAAGGACAACATCAGCTATCACACTGCGTAACGGTTGAATTCCTTGAACTGTAATGTCCTCAAGTGTCACTTCCTCCTTTTTAGGTTCACGCGACAATGAGTTACCAGACATTCCAAACTGAATATTATGTCTCCAAATAACCGGAATAGCTTGTAGTCTATGATTGGTGTTATTTTCGTCCTTACCTTGTGGAGAGTCAAAAAAAGCCTCTAGTTTAGCTCGAGTCAAGCTACCACTTTTATTTTGCCTTGCTAATGCGTATGTTTTGGCTGATTTCTTTAAATCATCGTTTTGTAAATATACTTCTTTTAAAAGTTTTCTGAAAACATTCACATCTTGCGCAAAGTTTACAGACTCAATTCGTTGACCAAGTTTTTGGCCTATACCATGTACACACAATATCAAATGATCTACCTCTCGTTTATTTTTTGTTGTTGTGGGATTTATATCTGTATTTGTTAATTGACTTTCTGATTTGAGTGGGTTTTTGAATATTGCATCCAACGTCTCTGATCTAGCTTGCGATTGAGTATCTTTGTTGTTTTGAGATTTCACAGTGTACCCTCGGACCAATTTTGTTCCTCCACTGTTAGGTAGCCATTTACGTAAAAGATTCAATGCAGCAGACTTAGGCTCTGGAAATACCCAGTAGAAACCTTCTTCTTTATCATGTAAGGCCACCATCTTGTTCATTTCTTTAGGTTTCTCTAGCACAGATCTAGTCAACTCATCAGGATCGATATCAGCACTTAAAGGTAAAAAATTATTTGCATCTATCTCCTTTGTGTCTTCTTGTGGAACTGGTTTTATCTGATTTTCATTATAGAGCTTTTCCAGCTCATCTGCCAATGGCTCTGGGCATGGTATATTTTTATCAAAAATGAACCAGGTCCCTCTGCGTACTTCAAATATAGGCCCCTGCCAATACGCAGGTTTCATTGTTCGTTTTAATAAATCCACCTGAAATAATTGATCTTCGAGAACTTCAACAAATTTGGTATTATCACTAGCACCCTCTTTTTGAAGTTCTTGATAAGCAAGTTCCAGCTGTTCAGAATCATACTCATTGAACGGGGTAAATTTTGCCGCTGAATTGGATGGTTTCCAATTTTCAATGTGTGGTTTTAGCAAAGGCTGATCCGTAGCGTAAAACCATCTAACCATGTCAGTTCTAACATTTTTTTTAGGCGGTGATGATATTTTGGGATCTGATGTTGAATAAGCTCGACAGGAATATACCTGTTTGGAAGAAATGGATGTAACAGTAGATAAAATCCTGTGGGGAGTTGTAGTAGGTAGTGTTAAGGGTGGATTACAGTGCACAATCAAACGCGGAACCCTGAAACTAGAGGTCTTGAAATTTTTAATCCTTATCATTGAGTGTTACGCTCTTACAGTATCAAATACTCAATTGGTTGAAAAATAAATGAAAAATGAGAAAAGAAACAGAATTAAATTTGTTGAAGAAATCGGCTAAGTATAAATGAGAAATTCTCTAGACGATTGTTTTAGCAAATAAAGTTTCAAGGATTTTTTAGGGCTGGCTGTTGGTCAAAGCAGTCTTTGTTGAAAAACTGTAGGATATGCATCACCTTTCATACCATCACACGTTATGTTTCTAGGAAATTATGAAACAAAGTGCAAATATCAATGTAAATCCAACAACAAGCACAGCGAAACAAATATATTACATGTATATTATTTACTTATAGATGGATATAAATATGATGAAGTTTAGTGATGGGGGTAGCCAACAATCTTTCTTCTACCAACAATTTCACCTAGAGAGAAAAGACCAAGAACTTGAATACCACCGACCAAGAATTTGACGGTGTATTTCTTTGAGTCAGCCTTGAAAGCATCGTAGTAGTAGGAAGGTCTCTTGAAAGAGTCAATACCAAGGTTCTTGAGAGTTTCAAGAACAGCCTTAAATTGAGGACCAGTGGGAGGAGCGAAACCCTCCTTAACGTAGATTTGCTTTCCGAGCTCACCTGCGACTTTGGCGTAGAAAACGGTGTTGGAGATCAAAGCTAATATAAAAAAAAACAGTATGCATGTTAGTAAAGTAGCCAATCAGAATTCAGCGTTCAACGTCCCAACCATCAAATTCGATTGTGGTGAATCAGGCGAAGAACAAAAATCAAACTCACCAGAAACTTTGCTAGTGACAGAAGATACAGCAGAACTGGCCTTGGAGGCAGTGGAGTTGTATCTGACACCACGGAGACTGGTCTTGGTAACAGCGACAAAAGAGGAACGGAACATTTTTAAATATAAAACAATTCTGTGTATCAGAGAGTGACCAAAAAGGATTTAGTTTTCGAAATTGGCTTAGCAGAAACCTTGAGAGGGGATGAAATTCAAAGCTTCAAGCAGAAGTGAAGATGGTGAATAGAATCCTGGAGCTTCTTGGTACCGAAGGAGAAGAAAAGAAGAGTGAAAATCGTAAATGCAATTTTTCATCATTTCAGACACTCCTATTAGCTGGCTTTCGGTCATATGATATATCACATGATCAACTTTGAGTTCCTCATAGAAATGTTGTGGTTTATTGTACCTGTCTTTAAAACCAAAAACCAAAAACCAAAAAAAAAAAAAAAAAAAAAAGACACAGGTTTCAATAATTATAGATAGTTGTAAGTTTGTTATATTTATTTAGTATGCTTAGTATGAAGCTGAAGAAAGCTCATGAAGTTTGTAAAGCCGGAATGTTCTGTAGGTAAGAGAGTAGAATGTTTGATGTTCTCTAGGAGGCAGACAGCAAACACTTATATTCAGGTAATATTTACTCCCAGGATGCAACCTCACACTTTCCACCACCAGCCAATTTTGATCTGTGATCTCTGCCACATACATCTTCAATAGCTCACCTGTTACTCACTCATTTCGCACAATGACCATCTATTCCTTTTGGATTTTTGACAGGCACTGTATGTAATTTTTTTTTTTTCAATTTTTTTAGAAATCGTCTCATCTAACGAACTGCCAGGCAATTGCGTCTATTCGAAGGATTGGCAGAGAGAACGACAAAACAAACGACCTCTGTCTTTGTCTCAACAGGATCATTTGAATAAGACAGCTTCTCAGGGAGCCTTTGCCGAGTTTGGCCATATTAAACCTGTTACTTCTAATAGCACAGCAGAAGATGATGCAAAACTGATTTATGGTGTGGTGTTCTCTCTAAGAAACATGACACGAAAACTAACTGATGAAGATGCTTTTATTTGTTATAAAACATCTAAATATAAGCTGCATTTCTTTGAGACTCCAACAAATATAAGATTTGTTCTTATGTCAGATCCTAACATGGAGAGCCAGCTAATTGTTTTGAAACAGATTTACGTCTCACTCTACGTTGAATATGTGATAAAGAAGTATGTAACCATCTATTTCCTGTCTTTTTATGCTGAGAAGGCAATATCTAACAGCAATTTTTTTAGCCCATTACATCCGGTTGATACTACTAGCTCACCAATGTTAGATAATGAGCTGTTCATACTTGGGGTAGAATCATTTTTGTCTTCCTTGCCTGGGTTTGATTAAGGGATGCAAATAATACGGCAATTTTTTTTCCTATTTTTGTGGAGATTATAGTGAATAATAGTGGCGGGTGTAGGCTACAATACTCTTTTTGAGACTGGATTAGCTACCACAACTAAGAGACAATCTTCAAAGCCACGACAACGTCAACAATTTAAACTATATGAAGACCAATACAGGATTCATCAAAACTATTTGAGCTCTTGGGTCCCGGTAGTCTAATGTAAAATATTAACGGCGCTCGGAGCCATATTATGATATCACGTGAAATGCTCAATTTCCTGAGACCGGCACCGGACTCATTAATGTTGGCAATTTTTGCACCAGGACAATCGTCATCAACATCTCTTATAAATGTAGTTCAAGTTCTTCTAGTGCAGCTATCGACGTTTAGGCAGTGTTTTTTAAATATGTAATATCAATATATATGTTTCCAAAATCCATTAGGCACTCTGGATTGCTTGTGAGTTCCTATTCATGTACTGCTTTTATTCGTTTTATTTTTGCGGTTCTGTTTTCATTTTTTCTGTTTTTTCTTAACAACACATTTCTTTCCTTCCCTTTCTCACTTTACTTCACTTATTTCACATACCATTTTTTAGTGTTCATCTGCGATCATCGCCCATCCTGTATCCATCCCGCGTTAGGGCTTACGAAATACCTTTATTTTACAATCATATATGGCTGAACATCTACCGTCGACCCAGGAAACGACCTCTGGTAGCGTGTTTCTGGGTACAAATTCTCCTGCATCGAATTCTATCAGCGACATTCCTGCATTACCTTCGAATAGCAATGCCCGCACAGAGACTTCATCATCACAAACAGAAGATAATAATACGGTTCATCAGGACAATGATTCAGTTGATAAAATAGAACAGCAACTTTCAGACCTTGATGTTAATGCAGACAATGAGAATTATACACCACTAATCGCATCTGGTCCACAATTTAGATCAGCTTTAAGTTATACCGAAGTTCGTGACTATGCATACCCAGACTTTCATCCTTTACACTATGGTGTTCCTATCGAAGAATTACAGGGTTCAGATGATGATGACGAGTTTTCAGATGATGGGCTAGACGATGATCAATTACATGGAGATGCATATCCAGATTCATACATGAGAGATGGTGGACCTCCATGGAAAGAGGATTCTGATTTGGCCAGCCCGGTGGTAATTTCACACTCAGTCGGAGACAGAATCAGCAAAGAGTACGAGTTTTCGGTAGCTTCTGCAGACGAAATCCATGGTAGAGCTATTGCACTTTTTGATTTTATACCTGAAAATGACAATGAAGTACCACTGAGGGAAGGTCAAACTGTATGGGTTTCATACCGACATGGTCAAGGTTGGCTGGTTGCGGAAGATAGAGTTACCGGTGAGACTGGACTGGTTCCAGAAGAATATGTACAGATGATAACAGGACACGACTATTCAAACTCGCAATCATCGACGGTTGATGACCGCCAGAGTGAAATAAACGGACATTACGAAGAAGATTTAGATGAAGCTCAATGGCAAGAATATAGTGGAGACACATCAATTGATACTCAACGAATAGATAATGAAGGATGGGTTGACGAAGGTCCAGTGGACCTAGATTCTCAAGATTCTCATAAATCACAGCAATCTGGACCAAAAGAACAACAATCAAAGAACGAAACCTCAGTAACTTCAAGTATAGACTTTGAGAAACAAGAAACTTCGGAGACCACTAATTCTAGTAGTATACCTGCACAAGTTAATCCGACGAAGTGGAGTTGATATTCACTCATTTTAGGTCAAAAATTTTGTTGTTATTGACTTTTGTCGACACTTCGATAATGTTTTCTTGTTTTATCATATTCTTGAACTACCCACCTCACGCCTGATTAGATAAAGGATTGTCATAACTGCTTTTTTCAGTCGATATATGCCTAAGTCTTAAAAACGTCACTTGCTAGATCTTGTTAAGACTCTTTGGTTTTATTTATTTTTAATTTCAACGACGTCAAACAATATCTTTTTTCTTTTTTTTTTTTTTTTTTTTTTTTTTTTATTTTTTTTTTATTTTTTTTTTTTTTTTTCATTAATCACCAACATGAAATCCAAGAGGACAACGAGGACTAATTATGCCACTTGTATAACTTATTAATCGTTTACATCGTTCTGAAAGTACTAGAGAACTAGTGTATCTTCTGTTTTTCTTCTTGCCATTAAGGCACTGTACCTACCTACATAAGAGCATAAAAAATTTTGACCATATATACACTTCAGATTTTGAAAGCAGAAAGTGTTATAGATATTCTAATTACTTAGAGTGCTAAATTCAACGAGTTTAGAAATATGGTAAAGGCATCGATCGTTGTTTTATGTCTATAGACTATCTTTGCAATGTTTGTCTTGGAACTACATGCGACAGCTTATAAGGTTTATATGGTTAGTTTTGGGTATGAAATGGGGTCAGCAAGCAGGTTTCAGATTGAAAACACGCGAAGTTCGTTTAATGGATATACTCAGTACAGCAGAGTTGAACTGAACTATCTACAGCTGTACAACGTAGTTCAAGTACAAAATATTTGGTTTAATTCAAAAGAATCTATTCTATGATACCTTGAGACATAAAAAAAGATACGTAACATAACTACATATCTTCTTATATCATTTGTTGTATAGATTTTTATAGTATAGCTTTTAAATATAGGGAAAATAGATTAATGTTTTATCTATCTTCAAAAATTTAACTTTGAAGTTTGATCTCGCTGGTAAGCAAAATCTAGTGTTGATTAAAGAATATTGTACAGATAAGTCTGTCTATGTTTTTTTTTTTTTTTCTGCTTTTTTTTAATAAAAAAATAAAAAAATAGAAAATTGAAATAATTCTACAAGATTTGATGTGTTATTAGCTACTAGTTTCTTTATTTCCGCATGTCATTATTTCTTTATTAATTTTTACTTGAAAATAACTAATTTACTGAAATGAGAAACGGTTAAAGGTAAATAGTCTCGAAACAAAATTATTATGCTTAGACACTAACATTGATTATATAATTGATATGTCATTCACTGGCTTTGGGATGTGAGCTAATAATAATGTCTGGTTATTAAACAACTTGAGGTACTTGAAGAATTTTTTCTACCTACCTGACACTTCGCATTGCTTTGGGAATCACCGTTAGCAATTACTAAGTAAACAATACCATGACTGTTGAAGAACCCATTGCTTCTCAAGCAATTGAGAAAAAGCTTGAGGATGTCGACTGTACGTCCAAATTTTGTCGTTTAATCTAAATTTTCTTCTAACCAATATCGAAATTTTTGTTTCATCTATAGTAAATGAAGGCTCAGATGATGAACCCGAAGCTGCACCCACAGCTGAAGGTGCCGCTAGTGGAGAAGCCAAAAAAAAGAGAAAGAAGAAGAATAAGAAGAAGAAGGTTCCTCAAACTGACCCTCCTACTGTCGATATTGCTAAGGTTATTCCATCCAAAAAATACCCTATTGGTGAACTGTCTGATTATGTCTATGGTGAGGAAAATCTCAAACGTAGTACAGATGAAGAAAAGAGAGCATTGGATCGTGAAAATACCCTTGATTACAATGATTTGAGAAAGGCAGCTGAAGCTCATAGAACTGTAAGAAATTATGCTAGAAGTATAATCAAGCCAGGTGTGCTGATGTGGGATTTGGCAAACAATATTGAAAATGCTTCAAGAGCTACTACAGGTAATAAACATCCGTATGAAGCTGGTGTTGGTTTTCCTACAGGATTGTCTATTAATGAATGTGCTGCTCATTATACACCTAACAAAGGTGACAAGAGAGTTTTGAAACAAGACGATTTATTGAAAGTCGACATTGGTATTCATGTCAATGGTCGTATTCTTGACTCTGCTTTCACAATTGGGTTTGAAGATAAATATAACCCATTGATGGAAGCTGTTCGTGAAGCTACAAATACTGGTGTGAAAGAAGCTGGTATTGATGTCAGACTTTGTGATATTGGTGAAGCTATTCAAGAGGTTATGGAATCACACGAAATAGAGCTTAATGGGCAGTTGCTTCCTATTAAATGTATTCGCAATCTGAATGGACACAATATTGACCGTCGTAGAATCCATGGAGGCAAGAGTGTTCCTATTGTAAAGAATGAAGATACCACCAAAATGGAGGAAGGTGAATTTTACGCTGTTGAAACTTTCGGAACTACAGGAAACGGTTATGTTATTCAAAGCGGTGAATGTTCTCACTACGCTTTAAATCCTGAATATTTCAATGAAACCAAGATCACTGTCCCATCAAGTGTTCGAGTTAACAGTGCCAAAGCTCTCTATAATACCATTCATTCTAATTTTGGTACATTGCCATTCTCTAGAAGACAGCTTGACTGGCTAGGTGAAGAGAAGTATTTGCTAGCTCTCAATACCTTAGTGAAGGCTGACATTGTTCAAGACTATCCTCCATTATTCGACAAACCTGGTAGTTACACTGCCCAATATGAGCACACTTTGATTTTGAGACCTACCTGTAAAGAAGTTGTCTCTAGAGGTGACGACTACTAGGCAGGATCCTAGGTACATACAACAACTGAAAATTCAATATATTTGGATATGTATATTTTCTTTTTTTTTTCTTTTCTTTTTTCAATAAAATCCAATCCAAGTGGATGTCAGTATTTTGTTTTGTAAAATTTAAATAACATGCAAGTTTTAACAGCAGCTGAATTGATAAAAAAACAAAAAATCGACCTCGGTGAGGGTTGAACTCACGATCTTGCGATTAACAGTCGCACGCCTTAACCAACTTGGCCACGAAGTCATTTGATGTTGTAGTTTTAATTTTAAAGTAATATATTTGGTTTTTTTTACTATTTTAGTTTACAAGTCACATGATCAATTCCAAAAATGTTGAATCAAATTTCCTAAAATGGAATTAATTTACCAATTCATGAGCTCCAGCATGAAACAAAAAAACTACCAATGGATTATTAAATTTTTTATCGAATAGTATTGGTAATAGTTAATTACTAAAAACAAATATAAATCAAGAGTGGGAAATCTTTTTGCAACACAACAAATAGCTAAGCTGATTCAATGTAGTGAACTATTTTTTTTTCCTTTATTGTGTTGAATTTTGTATTACATATATATGGTATTCAGTTCTGACAAATTTTAAAAATATAATAAACCTAATAGAATGGTTTACATTTCAAATAGATATTAAATAATTTTTGATATCATTTACAATTCTAATATATATATATGTATATATATCTATTGTAATATAAATTCTTCCTAGTCTGTTTAAAAATAATTGGCCCAAGGTACACAATAAAAATATGATACATAAATGACATACTTAGCACAATCGATAGATAGATAGAAAAGCAGTTTATTGTCTCTATATCTCAAGGTTGTACTTAAGCAATTTATAAAACAAATAGCATGAAGAAAAAAAATTGTCCAGTCACATTTCTTATGAAGATTAACAAAGTAGCGCTAAAAGAAGAGTATAAACAAATCTAGATAGATGCAAAGAATGATAACAGTAACAACATTTCAATAAATAAATTAAATATCAAGAAAATTTAACTAATCTTACAAAAAAAAAAACAACTAAAAACTGATATCATGACCTTTCTGCTAAAAACTTGATTCATTGTAGCTTAAATATCTTAGGTATCTTAATTTTTTTTTAAAAAAAAAGATATTCACAAGTTTTTACTTTAGACTCTATGAAATACATGAAAAATTTAGAGTCGTCAAGTACTGGAAAGTTAACATCTTTTTAAGAATATAAATAGAATCAATATATAAATTATGTAAATATTTGTTGTGCAATTTATTTTGTATAGTTCCTAAATTTAGGGATTATAGACCGGTACTCTACCCGTCTTTAGGATAGACTTTTACTTGTGATAACAGCAATTAATAAGAACTCGGTGAAAATAATTAAAAATTCAAATCTTTTTGATCTTATTTTCTTTGAAGGTAGGATACCTACATTTTAAAACCCAAAAAGCTTTCAATATTTCAAATTCAGGGTCTTGATAGATTTCACTATTGGAAGTTCTTTCCAAAATAGAATTAGTAATATATTTTATTTTATTTCATAAAGTAGAAAACTTAACATAATAGAAGTTCTTTTTTTAAATAAAGACTTTGATTTTTATATTTTTTTCGTAAATATCTTGCAATAGCTCATTCACATAGTTTCAATGTTTCCATTCAAACGATAATATATATATATATATATATATAAATATATTCATTCTCTATGTGTAGCCGATCGATTGACAGTTTAATATAAGGATGTTAGCTAGTTTACTAAGTACTACTCCAAGATTTATGGCTATTATTATTTTTATTATCATTATCATCAAAAGCTAAGTTCAATGTGTAAACATCTTCGTTACATTGATGTATGGAAACATGTACACAATTTACTCTCAACAGTACTTAGCATAATATTTTCAAGTCCATTCAAATATTTTATTTATTTTGTTAATTTTGCAGTTTTTTTTACTTACTATTTATTATCGGAGCTGTCAACTTGAAATAAAATATATAATACTAAATACCATACAATCGAACATAATAATAACATCAGTATTTTTTTATAAGTTTTTAATTATCAAGTGTTTTTGACATGTTGATTCTATCACGCTAGACGCTGATCGATTGGATATAAAAGAGTAAATTAAGCTAACATTGTTCAAACTTTTATATATGATATAAAATTAGCCAATACTTAAGAAAAATTATTGTAAAAACTATACAAGATTACAAAGTCGAAATGTTGATTATTTTATTTTGATTTTGTAGGAAAAAAACACTAGTTTTCTAATTTAAGTCCGAAATAAATATATTAATATGGATTATCAGACTTCATACTTATGGTATAAAAAAGCTATTCAATTTGTCTAAATAGTTACATTTGTTGGCAAAGTATATTTGGGTGAAAAAATTGAAAAAAAATTCATACAGTTACTACATCTACTGACTGTAAATATATGAAAGCTTTACAAAGGCTTTGTTACAAGTGATGAAAAATTATATATAGTTCAATTTTTTTATCTTAAAAGCCATACTATAGTAAAATATTGCGACAAATTATAATACACAAAGGTTGAAATATCTACAATTATTGAATAATTTAGTTATATAATTGTGCAGATCTTTTAAAAGATTTTTACATTTTATTTTAAATACAAATTGAAAAAAAAAAAAAAAAAAAAAAAATAGAAAATAACAATTTGAAGATTTGTTGTTAATTTATCAAAATAATGCAGTACGCAGTTTAGTTGATAACTCACCAAGTTAAAGTGCATGATACAGTTTGAGTCTATAAAAATGAACCTTAAACAAAAACCTTCTTATTTGTATTCACGAAAGATAAGGTTCAAACTCAAAATCAGACACCCGTGAGTATATAAACCTCTGTTTGTTTCCCACTGTACTACTATGTATTTTGAACTAAAGCGTTAAACGAAACAGTATTGCTTTTATGAAAAATAAATCTGATTCATTCAAAATTTGGCCAAATGTTTTATAAAACGCTATGATTAAACAATCTGATATCGTAGTATAATCTGCTTAAACCAGATTGTTTTAATATTATAACTATTTTAAAAGATATTTGAATAGAAATGTTGAATTTGAAGGTAGTATTTTATAAGCCTTATACCAAAACTATGGAAAGGGGTTTTAAGAATATTTCAGGAACAAAGGATATTGAAAGAAAAATACGGAAAAAAATGATTAATGGGTAAAAAAATGTATAATTAAAATAAAAATTGAAAATTGTAGTTACTATATTTTTCTCACGCAATAACGACTAACGAACTTGAAGCTTATCAGTATCATTTTCGATCTTTTATTAAGCGTCTATGTTTCCATCTGTTTTTAGAGTACTTATTCATGTTAAATACTATCGTAACAATATATACACTTATATTGAACCGGTACTTTAATTGAATGAAAAATAACAAAATAAGAATCTATTGTATTTCACGAAAATTCTACTATGGTTTAAAAATAATTTTTATAATTTGTGATCACATTTAATATGATTGATTTAATTCAAAAAACGGTCAAATGAGATTAAATAAAGTATCATATTTTATATTGTGTATTTCAATAATAATACCATTCTTGCGCTATGTGAAATTTCTAACATTCATAAATATATATAGTTTTGCTTATTTTTATAATTTTTTGTAAATTTTGTCTTTATATGACATAGATGAATTGATTTCGAGTTTTTAACAAAGTTTAGGATGCTCTTTAGGTCAAGAAATATCACTAATACATCTCGAAAAAAAAGTTTTTTTAAGCCAAAGAATTTTTTGTTTGTGATATACTAATTTAGGATGTTTTTATATATTAATCCAAAAAAAAAAAAAAAAAAAAAAAAAAAAAAAAAAAAAAAAACAGACACGTTGCCAATAAATAAAACTCTAATAAAGTACTATTTTCCAGATGTTTTTTTTGGATGGTTTGTACATTTTAAAATTTTGTGTAAGGTACAAATTGGATTTAAATGTTAGCGACTTTCTTAAGCTTGAGAATAATTCTATTCTATTGTTCTTTCGGTTTGATTCAAATTTTGTGTTAAGCAAAAAAGCAGCAAATTTAATTGAAAATTAAACTTAAGAAGAAAAAAAATATTGTAGTCAAGTCAATTGAGTTCAATTTTTTTCGAAAGAATTATCCCCTGATTTCTATAATTTTTTTCAACAGGATAAACCAACGTTTATCTTAAATTGTTGCAACTACGCTTGGATTTTTAATCAAAGGTTTTTTGCATCAATTTGTTAAACTGTCAATAAAATTGTTGGCATCTTAAATATTGAGGAGACTGGTAGGAAAGTAGATAAGGTTCTTACAGCATCCTCTTTGAAACATGCAACTTTTAACCTTACAAATTGATTTCAACAAATATATATATATTAAATGAATTCAAGCAAAACCCCATGCGTTTGAATCTTTCAAATAAAAATTTAAAGATTCTTTAATTTTTTCATATGGTGTTGTGAATAGTTGTATCAACTAATAAACTGATTAAGAAAGCCTGAAATTATCAATCAATTTGAATATGCCAAAGAAGAAAAAATACTTTCATGTAACAATTAATTTAGTTTCAAGTTAAAATTTAACTACTAAACTTTATAAAAATTTTGCGCTTAATAGTTTGAATTCACAGCTTTATAGTCCATGATAGATTATAAAGAACTTCTTCAAGGTACAAACAAAAGTTGGAGTAAGAAATAATGAGTGATTGCCTGTCAGTATATCATTGTTGGACACTTTGGAATTTTGCTTCAATGACAGCTCCTGCAGATGTTTTTGCGTAATTCTACGGAATGTGATTTACATACCAAAAGATAGTCAAAGTGGCAAAAAGCTCATACCTGTGACTATATCGATGATCATAAGGTTTACTGGTTAAATCTGGAAAATTGTAGAAGGTTCTGTATCAGTTGTAGCAAAAAACTCCCAACACTTCCAAAATCTCACTTGAAATTTATACACACACACACACACACACTACTAATTTGATTTTCATTTTGATATAGCTTTTCATCGCTGTTTCAACGTCTACAAAAAAATTGTAATGTTTAAAAAGCGGAAGGTCAAAGGATCTATTCAAAGACCAACTAATCTATTAGCCAAGAAAACCGAACTTGATAGTAGCAAGGAGATCGGAGATACTATTGTTGTCAAGAAAGTCACCAGTACATCGCTTGAATCACCAACCAAGAATGACTCTGCAACTTCTATTGCTCTAGATGACAAAGGCTCTTTAAAAAGAGCTCGAGAGTCGGACGTTGAGAGCGAATTACAAGAAGATGAAGAGCCGGAGAAAAGTAAAATTGGATCATTTAATGGCAAATTGAATGTAGCCAAATTTATAACACCTTCAAAGAACTCGACCAGCAAGTTTGGACCTCTTAAGGCTTCTGCTCATATTCGCAGTACAACAATGACAGACTATGCACCGGATGTTTGTAAAGATTACAAACAGTCTGGATATTGTGGATATGGTGATACTTGCAAGTTTTTACATATAAGAGACGATTATGCTGCTGGCTGGCAACTCGACAAAGAATGGGATTTAAAACAAGCGAAGGCAAATGAGGCAAAGGGTACTATAGAAAAATCTGATCAAGAAGAAGAGCGTAATGTTAAGGATTTGCCCACAGAGTGCCCCATCTGCGATTCTGCGTTCAAATTTCCAATTGTCACTTCGTGTGAGCACTTCTTTTGTGAAAGCTGCTTTCTACGGGAGTATCAGAAGAAGCCTGTGTGCTTCACTTGCAAAGCTAAAGTGTCTGGAACAGTAAAACCTGCTGGGAAGCTTTTAGAGAAAGCAGAATCTTGATAGCATTGGATTTCTATATCATTTCACATTAGAGATTTCATTGCTGTTTGTATTTATTTGTGCTGGGAGGTAGTCTTAATACGAAGATATTTTGATGAAGAAAAAAATAAAATAAAAATAAAACTTGGATGAGCTGTTTTCATTTTTTTTTCTTTGATTGAAATACAATGCCGCTTATTAGGCCTAATGGTATACAGATGGCTTCACGTTGAGAACCTATTACTTTATGTGTATATGGTCGGGAGTATTAGAAAAACTAGATGAACAGTTAAATGTTTAACTGAGGAGCACTGCTTCTAGCGTTTATATATTCCATTTATGATTTTTAAGTGTTTTTGTAAAAATAGCAGCTTTTAGATATATATAAATAAAAAAAATTGCATTATATTATATATATATATATATATATTCAACACGTTGGATATTTTGGATGTATGAATTTGCAATAAGTTTTAAAAGATAGTGACTTGAACACTCTATACTATTTGATCTTTAAATCACCATTTACTTGTAGAAGGAACCCATTTTTCTATAGCTTCTGTGTAAGGTTTGAGTTCTGGAATCTTGACGCAGGTGATATTCTTTCTTTTTTGTGACCTACCTGCGAGTCTCAGTTCCGACCTCCATTTTCTTTTGGGCATTTTCCTCTTTCCTCTTTCTTTCTTTCCTTTCCTCCTTCCCTTTATTTTCTTTATATATATTTATATTCATTCTCTTTTTTTTCCCCTTTCCTGCCGCGTCCCGGAATCGTCTTCATCTGCTGCATATAGGTGTTCCCGACAATCTCATGCCTCGCAAGGGCAAAACGTTCCCAGATTATGAGCCCCGTCAAAGGGTGCTCAGAGCTCATCGCAAACACTCAATTGCTACTGATCTACACAGCTTCTTTATGAATTCCAACATTCCAAGTTTTCATGATCACGTTCTTTCTGCTTATGCTAAAGCTGTTGCAGATTTTGATTCCGATTCTGACTCCGATATTGAGAAGCACAGTGGCGTTACAATTAAAGACGACGAAGAAAAATTTCATGGAAACCAGTCCGATTGCTCAAAAAATTCGCGACAAAAACACCGTTCTCTTATATCCAAACAAAAGGGCAGTACAAAACAAGTTAAGAGTTTAGACAATGGTAAAGACGACTTATCATTTATAGGTCAAAGTGAGTTTTTTTTTTTTTTTTTTTTTTTTTTTTTTTAAAAAATATTTTGAATATTTATTTATTTATATTTTTTTTTTCAAATATTCCAAGCATTAATAGAGCTAACATTTTATAGATATTTGGGATGACTTCATTCTTACACCTTCACAACCATCAAAAAAGTGTTCATGCAAAGCAAAATGTGGTGCAAAATGTCGAAACAGGTACGTATTTGAGAATTAAGACACGTTTTCATTGATATTAACTGTTTATTTTTTATTTTTTATTTTTTATTTTTCTAGACTTAACTGTATTGAATGCAATTCGGACAATTGTAAATCTGTGGTATGTGAAAATAGAGCATTTTCAAAGTACTCACAAACAAACGATTATCGGATACTGGATTTTCCTGGTAGAGGCTATTGTTTTATAACAGAACAAGCATACAAGGCTGGTGATTTAATCACTGAAATATGTGGCGAGATCATCCCTATGGAAGATAAACGGTTACGCAATAAAACTATTACTGGAAGTCACGATATTATCAAGTTTTCTGATGGATTTTATCTAGATGCTACACATCATCGCTCTAGCGGAGCATTTATTCAACAGTCTTGTTTACCTAACGCCAAACCAGAAATTTGGCTTGTCAATGGTGTTCCACGGTTAGGCGTGTTTGCTTTGCAGGATATCAGCGAAGGATGTGAAATATTGTGTGATTACAGCAACAAGTTTTCGCTGTGTGAAAAAGTCAACACTAATTGCAGCTGCGGAATGCCAGATTGTAAAGAAAACTTGCCAGACTCTTTCCGGAGTAGCTACAAGAAATCATACAGACGCCCGAGGATAATTTTTGATGATGAAGATTTATCAAGTTTGTCGGACATAAGTAGCCCTGAAGCAATAGGATCAAAAACTCAAACTGATGGTGATGCACATTCTTATATAGTGAAACTACGGTATACGCCAACACATCGTCAATCAGCAATCAGTCCCTTGAGTGATCTTAGTGATTCAGAATTCAATGCGTCCCCTGGGAGTACACCTAAAGTCCTGCAAGACCCAAACGGTTTCGCGGATCATAACAATGGTTCCATAAAAAATACCGATGAGGAAAAGGCTGGGTCTTTTACTACCAGTACTGACGCAGGTGACAAGCAAGTTCCTGAACAGGATAATTCTGCACCAAATGACAAAACCACAATTTCTGAAGACCGTCCCCACGATTCAAACGTTGAAACAAAATCTGAGAAAGTAGAAACAAGCACTAAGAATTTGAAGGAACCTGAGCATTTGCAAAAAATCTCGAGCAAAAAACTGTCTGTGTCCTCAGAACAGGATGACACTGACCAGGAAAATGCTCTAAGTAATGCTACAAAACCTCAAGAAACGAAAACGAAAAAACAAGATAATGCAACAGAAAATATATCACAACAGAAGAACATCAGTAAAACAAGTACGAATTTCTCAAATCCATTACAAAGTTCAGACTCTCAGCTGATGGCTGTTGAAGAATCTATCGTCACAGTGAACTCCAGTGACACAAAAACGAACGACGATAGAGATTCTATCATGTCCACAACAAATCATTCAAGCCCTCCTACTTCACCAACATCTACGACATTTAAACCATTTAAAGGAAATGATTCTAATCCAATCATGCGTTTTACGCCTATATCTACAAATAATCACGATATAGCTCCAGTATCAGTTTCAGAAGACACAAAGCCTAAGAAACGAAAATACGTTCGCAAAGCACCTTTCAAGCCAAAAGGATCTAAAAGTAACAAAAAACGGAAGGTAAATACTGATACTGTACGCCCAACTGAAAACAATGAGTATGTTGATTCACAGGAAGAGTTGACTTTGGAAACAAATAAGGGGAAGCAATCACAATCACAGGTCTCTAAGCAGGTAAAAAATGCTGAGTTGGACTACAAAAATGGATTGCGACTACCTCATCAGATTTTAAATGATGACGATGCTAAGTTTACACAGCCAATGCCTAAAGTTACCCCTGCTACTGCAAACGGTGGCTCAATTAACTTGAGAATGGGACGACATAACGGAAAATCATCTTCTACTGAATCAGAAAATTTAACAATTGTTCACGCTGATCCTCCTCCTGCAATCCGAAGTATCTCTCAGGTAATGGCATCAGATTCTCGACGGCCTTCAATTGAAAATCTTATAAATGGAGACTCAAGTGCATATCGCCAGGCTGAGAGTTATCTCCAACCCCCACCACCACCACCGCCTCCTCCTCCTCCTCCTCCTTCTCATCCCTCAGCACCACCATCATACTCAATTCCTATGAGCTCTGGAGAGTCTACAGCAGTATATCGCGGCGCATACCAGCCTTCTCTATACGGAAATCAAAGGCCTCCTCAATTTTCTCAATATCCTCAAATTCAATCTCCTTCTAATTCAGCTAGACACTACCAAACGACACCACCTCAACCATATCAACACAATGCTGCAACTCCCCCTTATTCTACTCCTATGTCTTTGCCATACCAACAAGATGTTCCTCACATGAATGGGCCCGGACCTATTGGTTATGATCGCACCTCTTCTAACTGGATGGTCAACAACTACTCTTATGGTGATCCTAATGACCCACGTATACATTTAGTTGAAACCAATGGTAGAAGACAGTCATATCAACTACCAGATGTCACCTATCTCAGAGCTTCTGCAAGTAGACATAACTCTCTTATCCATATGTCGGAAAATCCCCAGATCCAATCCCCCCAGTCTCCTTCACGATCCCCATCCATTCAGCCCAATCCTCAGTTTCCTCTTGCGCCTCTACGGACAGATGTTGACTCACAAGGCTTCAAAGTAGATAAGTCTGAACAACAACCCTCTAAAAGACTATCTATTCATAACTTAATCTCACCCACTGATTCATGATGGTGATCATTGATAAATGTCGGGTATAACATTATTTTTGCTTTTCTATTTATGTCAAATTTTGTTTTATTAGTGTTGATGATTTATTTTAAACATACGAAGATTATTTATTTACATGTATTTTGGATTTATAGTACGTAACTCTTTGTTTTTGTTAAGTTTTGATTACTGAAAGCTTTATAAATCTTAAATTTATAGCGATCAGCTATAATAGCTGTGTCACTTTATCTGCATTTAGTGTTAAAACTTCAGTAAAGAAATGTAACTGCTCCTGGAGTATATGATGAAACTCATAGTTTCTACAAAATATATAATGAAATTTATATCTATTTTTATTTTTATTTTTAGTTTACAATTAAATATATATGTATTTACTTGAACGTGTTTTTTTTTTTTTCTTCTACCTTTCTTTCTTACTTACTTAGTATCCTGTAAAATATAATAGAAATAAAATAAATATATATATATATTAGTTGAAATTGATTTGCAAAATAAAATTGAATAAATAGTATGCATTTTTGGAAAATGATGATTTTTAATACAATTTGAGTATCTATACTATGTTTTGTTAAAAAAAAAAAAAAAAAAAAAAAATCAGAAAAAAAAATAGATATTAACCAAGTTCATAAACTGTTTAGAAATGTAATAATATCTTCAACTTGTAGCCTTATTAAATAATTATCGTAAACCAAATCCAGATGAATTGTCTAATGCTATCCCCAATGATGTCTCTAGTTTATCCATTGATGTGTATCTTGGAAGTAATAAAGTAGAAGTACACACTGATGCGGTTGGGAGAGAATCTGTATTGACCCCATTTGCTTGAATTGTTATTTTGAAGTCATCCCATATACCTTGAGGGATACTATCTGTGCCTGTAATAAATTTTAACAACTGAGAACGGCGAGAAAGCTGCATTTTATCTACTATTTTCCAAAAATATCTGATTGTATCTGAAGTCTTTGATTCATCAGCGGAATTATAATTAAATCCTTGATATCTGATAACTTTTTTTAAATCTGAAACTGCAATATCATGCTCTCCTTCAAATAATACTTTCAGTTCTTTGGCAGAAAATAAGTCAATCAGACTAGAAGGAAATATATCTAGCAGCACAGAAAATATTCTGGCTATTTTGGAAGAGTACAATCCAAGATAAAGAGCATGCGTAAATTTTTTAACATAGATGTCGAAATTTTCAGCAGTGACTTGATTATCCTTACCAGAATCTCCAAAATCAATCATAATCTCTTTGCCACTAGGCTCTGTTAAAGTCAAACTGAAGGATAACGAAGCAGATATTATATTTTCTGGAGTTTTCTTTAAATTTTTGAAAGACGTATAGTAAACCGGAAAAACATCTTTTAAATCAGAAATAGAAAAAAATTCCCATGAAGATATATGCTGCTTTGAGAAATCGCTAAACATCTTGATATCATCTCTGTTGCTAACTGCATAATTTTTGAGCAGCCGATAAAACAATATTGGAAGTTCTACTCCAATAGTACAACCGTTGTGAACTGCAAGGCCCATAGCATAACCTATATACGTGTATTCAGCTTCTGATTTTGTAGAAAAAGGGTTAAACCAGGCTTTAAAAGAAGAACCATCATATTCAAAAAAACCTTCATCTTTGCTCATGATCTCTTTCCCAAGTTCGTGGAAAAATTCCGCCAAAACGCCACCTTCATCAACACCAATTTCTCCACCACCAAGTTCAACTTTCATCGGAAGATAAGTAACCTCATACATTGCATTTTGGTTGATTATACTTTTAAAATCAGAAAATAAATTTCCTCTTTCAATATAAATGTGCAAGGGAATAGGGATATATAACGGTCCTTCCCTCGGCATAACCCAATCAGCATCGATAGAATTATCTCTTAACCCGTCTAAATTAGAACAGCTAACTGCAGCAAGTTTTACTCGCTGTATTGCCAAAGACATTCTTCTGAAGCATAAAAATTTTAGCATTGCAACTCGTGTGTTATAAGGCAACATTACTCTATGTGCAGGTTGCAGCAATGTTATGTGATTAAAATCAGTATTAAAAGAGTAAAGAGGTTGGCAGAGTCTATTATGAAAGTATTCCTCTACAGTAGGAGCAAGTTTAGACTCAGGAAAGTGACATTGGAACGACATATTCGAGTCATCAGTTTGAAAATTTGAAATTCGAGTTTCGAAAGAAATTGGGGCATATTTACTTCCTGGTAGCCATGAATTGATAGTTTGTCTGTTAAGAGCATATCTGTACTTGGAAAAACTTGCATTGTCATGAAAAATTGGATTTTCTATTTGCAGATTAAGATATTTCCAATCGTTTAAATTCAAGTGTTCCAATGAATGCAAAAGTAGAAGATTCCAGTCATTTAACTGGCCTCTTCTGACATTATGCATATTGTCATATCTCATAATTGCACTATTAGCATGGTTTATGACTACCCTAGACAAATAAAGATTATCATGAAATGAATCCCAAAATCTCGATTTCATATATGCTCTCAATATTTCTGATGGGTTTGATTTGCTGAAAATAGAAAGGATTGGTTCTTGTGGAAAATACGTTTTGTTATGGTATTTTCCAAGATCTGAGAACCCCCCAATAATATGATAATTCCCCCATGTATTGATTCTTATGTTTATTTTTTCAGATGATTTCAGTAACGAAGATTTGGGTTTTAAAATCCTAGAATGTAATGGTTCATTTTCATCAATTTGCGAGGAAATCTCAAGAGGCAGCTGCAACGGCTGTAAAATATTGCAAAGCTCCGACTCACCTTTAAGTCCAGCAATATGCATTGCTAAAACAACAGCTGGCGTATGCTTTACTTTCTTTCCATTGAAAAACTTGATCTGGTTCGTTTTACAGTAAACTTTAGAGCAATTAGGATCATTACATCCAACTATAATTTGATATAGGTATCTAGCTACTACCCGTTTAGTTCTCAAATAATTGGAATTTGGCTGAAAATTTGGTCTATCTGATTCCCTATGCACCATTTTGGAAGCCGGAATTTTGAAGATACCACCAAACCATGTCGCGATCAAGGATAATACCTATTTTCTGTAGGATTACTCTAATGTCTATCTAAATTAGAGAGATAAAATGCACTATAGAAAATTAAGATGTTAGGGTAAATCATAAGCGTACATCAGAGTCTGGAAAGAAAATTATCAGCACCTAACCTGAAATTTTTAAATTTTTCAGTTACGGTTTTCCAACCAACCAAGAGTGCTAGAACACTGGTCAAAACATCGTCAGCAACCAGCAGCCATGGCTAGACATATAATTCGAACTACAAAGAAGGCGGCACAGAAAGCACTCCGCACTGGCACACCTGTTTCTTTCACTCCGTCAGTCAGACTTACTGCTGCATCCTCAGATTCACAAAATACATCGGAAAGCAAAAAAGAGATTTATGTTCCTCGAGGTAGACAAATCAAAAACAATCCTAACTATCTAATTGAAGAACCTAAACCGAACTTCGCTACAACTGTGAGCAAAAGATTTGCCGAAGCTCTTAGTGAAGACAAGCCTCATTTCCGAGTGGGTGAGAAATCAATTTATTTTCCTACAGCAAAGGTTGTTCTACTCCGACCAAACGCCAAACACACACCCAACCAAGCTAAATTTGTTGTACCTCGTTACTTCAACAAGTTGGATCTGCGTGACTATTTGTATCATGTCTACGGATTGCGTGCCTTAAATGTTACTACGCAACTTTTATGGGCCCGTTGGACTCGTGAAACTCCTCGCTCACCAAGATTTAGAGATACACAAATCAAGAAAATGACGATTGAAATGGAAGATCCGTTCATATGGCCTGAAGAGTTTTCGGAAGAAGAAAGAGGAAGAATTCTTAAACTTGAGTTCTCACAACAAATGGAAAAATATTTAGACGACCAGAACCGTTTGGGATCAGACAAGTTTAAGCCTCCAACGTCTTTCGATGGATTAGTTGGTCCATTCCCACCTGCACCTGAACCATTTATCCCCAAGCATTTCAAGAAGGCTGCACAGAGAGCTCAAAAAGTTGGCGATGATGCTGAACAGCGCCAAATCGATGAGGAGCTTGTTAAAAAGTTCCTTAAGCTCTAAATTACGAACGTGTATCATAGTTTTGTGTTAATAGCTGTTATATAGTCGGTATAATATGAATTTTGTATATAGTTTTCATTTACATCACTCCTCTATATAGACGGGAAGATGCGGTTTCTTTACCTTTCCAAGAATTCTGAACTCCACCACGTCCTTTCATTCTTTCAGGCTGGCTAGGCTTGGTTTTGAAGGAAGGAACTTGAGGAGGAAGCGTACCTGTGTGGTTTGGAGGAGGTGAAAGACTAGCTCCATGTCCTGAATGTAAAGATCCAGTGGTCGAGCTTCTACTAGAATTTAATCCTGTAGTGGGGTCCTCCAGGGGTATGTCAAATCCTAGTAGCGATTTTGGTGTGTTGCCAATAGCCTTATAGTTGTCGCTGGCTATTTGTTCTTGTTCTGCTTTATACATCTTGAACTCCATATCAAGTGATTCGTATTTGGCGCATTTGTTCGCATAATCATGTTGCAAAACATCAAGTTTTGCCCTTAAATCTTGAATCCTAATATTAATTTCATTTTCAACTACACTTGCAGAAGGCTTCTGTTTGGTTTGGCAATCAAGAAGAGCAGCTTTGAGAATCGCAACTTGTCTTTCAAGTTTCAGAATCGTATCTGTTTTTTGTTGCATGTCAGCAGTGTGCTTCATTTGTGTTTTTTTGTACTGCTCTATAGATTTTGACTGATTGCTCAGCTCTACAGGAGTCAATAGGCCTTCTGTTTTAGTCTTGTATATCGCAATTTGTTTCTTCATAGTATCTAAAGAATTTTTCAAAGTTGTATTAGTTTTGATTTTTTCTTCCAAATCATTGATCTTGAATTCTAGCTGAGATGTTTTGGATTTTTCTTTATTAAGTACAGTGTGAAGTGTTTCTGTTTCTTCTAAAGCTTCCTTTAATTGTTTTTGCAGTATCGAAACTTCAGACGATATTTTGTCGTTGAGCTCCCTTGAAGTTTGAAGAGACTCCACACTAGTAGATTTATATTTTTCCTGACTCTCTTTTGCTTCTTTGATTTGATTTTGAAGAACTTTTGCTTTAGATTCAAGATCTGATACTCTTCTTCGCAAACTTGCATTTGCTTCAACAAGATCAGCGACACTTTCATTATAAATAGAGTCTCTGGACTGTTCTTCTGCGATTTTTAAATATTGATGTTGACTGTATCTTTCTAAATAAACTACGAAGTCATACTCATTTTTTGCTAAAAGAAGCTCGCGCTGGTAAAATAAAATATAAGGGTCGTCACTTCCAATAACTTGCTGACTTTGAATTCGTTTCTGAAACGTTTTAAGTTGCTCATTGTTTTCGGTAGATTCGACTGAATCCGTAGGCTCAGTTAGAGGTGTAAGACGTTTTAATTCGGACTCAGTCTCGTATTTCACATGTTTTCCGACCCCACTTACCTGCGGACTACTAACTGTGACCGGCGTTACAGAACTTGAAGGTTCTGCTTGAGGTAGAAGATTTGGACTAACTGATAAGCCAGTAACATCAGAAACAGGATTTAATAAAGGTGAAGAAACAATAGATCGCTTTCTGACTGCTTGCTCACCATTAAAATGCACTGGTGTATTGTCATCTGCCGAAGATCTTCTGTAAAGTCCATAGTGTGTCTCTAAAAGACTATCCATAGGCTGCTTTGGAGCAAGAGGAATTGGAGATATATGTGAATTAGAGGGCTGTGATATTGCACTTTTTATTAGAGGAGAAGATAAAGCACTAAAATGCGGTGAGGCCCCAATAATGTCTTTTGCTGTATCAAGAGGTGAGAATGGAGTTTCTGTATTTGGAATGCGTCGAGATCTAGCAAATGTATTGAATGTATTTGATTCATTGCTACTATCATATCCGGGAGGTTTCAACATATACATATCATCTCGAATCCTTAATGAAATACAGTGATCCACAATGGAAGCCACAGAATCAAATCGAAGAAGCCTTTCAGAACTAATAATCTCTTCTTCAGCCGAAAGCTCCAAAAGAAAAGGATTTAAAGAAAACAATTTAAATACTTCTTTCATGGATCTCTGAACATCTTTTTTTCGAAAGTCTGGTGGTAAAGGATCTTTATATCCAGATTTTTCAATGTATGACTCTGGATTTTTCATAAAGCTCAAAATGTTGTTGGAAAACACACCATAAAGAACACAGAACAAAGGTGATACGTCTACATTAACCCTCTGGGGAAGATCAAATGCGGTATCTAAAACTGACCAATTTGTATTAGTATTAGCTTGATCGTCTGAAATAGTTTTCTCAAGCTCATTCGCAACAGAAGGAGCGCTATAAGGTTCATTCGAAAATGCTGTCCAGCTCGAGCATCTACCTAAAACAACAAAAAGTTTAGGTAAATTAAATTTATCCTTTAAAATATAATAAGGTAGACACATGGAAATGACATTTATACCCATTTTGATAACAGTTGAAGATTTGTCGTAAAGAAGAAAATTGCACAACATGTCTAAAAACGGAGTATCAACCATATCAAGATATTCTTTATCAAAATGCGAAATGAGCTCAGATGAGAGATTAAGTATTACTAGTCGTGATTCAGGTTTAAATGCTTTTTCGCTAAGTATTGTAAAAAAATCCTTAGAATGATTACGGCCATATTTAAGTAGCAAACTCCGCGCGTTTTGAATAATAAATCTTTTTCGTTCTGCCAGTGGAAGGCCGGTTTCATTCAGCTCAAAGTATTTTGATATTTCACCTTGACAAATGTCAAATATCCAGTCAAAGTAAATTCTACTTGGAGTTACTGTGCTGTCTGCTGGTTTAGTGAGAACTAAATTGCCGTTGTCTAAAATGGACTGTATAAAGTTTTGTGAAGCTATGACAACATCATTATTATGACCAGCAGAATCTATAGCTGGGCCTGCGTATGCTTTAAACCATTGTTCAAGATGTCCTGCGTTGAGAATTCGGTATCCATAAAGTGAAAGTGTATCTATGAAAAGAGCATCTGGTACATTATTTTCTTTTCCAATTTTCTGTAGCTTTAATAATTCTTCATGTAATTTCGGTATATCTTCATCTGCGGACTGCTTCACAAGAGAAACTAGGTTAGTAGGCAAGACTTTCTTGGAGTCAGAAGATATATCTGGATTTGAAAAAAAAGCTTCGATTGCTTTGATAGCATTCATGATTCTCTTGCTGGTTAGTGGATATCCAATAAAATATAGTACAAAATTGACTTACTATGTGATATTTATATCACAAGTGCAATTTTAAGATCTTGCACTGGTCGTTTTCGTAAAAGAAAAACGTATTTTGCTGTATTAAAGATGAGAAATGATATATAGTGAAGTTAGGTTATGCAAGGATAAAAGAAAGATTGGGTGAACTTTTAAAAAAACCCAAACGTAAAATAGCTTCCACACACACCGATAACTTTTGCAAGCAGACTCTACTAATGCCCCAATCATTTTTAAGACTTGTCACTAACTGTGATGTTGCTCCATATCCTGTAACGGAATATGCTTCCAGTTCTTGCGATACGACTAAGTATCCTGTTTATAGGTTTCTCAGTGGTGATGGAATAATGTTGGGAAAATTGACAGAGCCTATCTACAAAGCTTTGAAAGAATATTCAAAGTTTTTCTCGTTCACTGATACTTCAGTGAGTTTTATTTCAAGATTGGATACAATTGAACTCCGAAATGCTGCTATTGCAAGTATTTTAGAAAATTGGAAGAAAACAAGCAAGTTTGCTATTCTTAAAGGATGGAGAGATGAATTATACACCGTTTATGACCAGAACCACGCACCATATCTCCGCATTGAACGAGCTGGAGCTGCTCTTTTTGGTGTAGTTACTTATGGAGTACACATTGTAGGATATGTTCCTGCAAACGAAGAACTAGATGTATCTTTACGCTTTTGGATCCCTAGAAGATCTCCTAATAAACCAACTTTTCCTAATATGCTTGATAATACTGTTGCAGGAGGTTTGGGATATCCGTATGGTGTAACGGAAACATGCATCAAGGAGTGCTATGAAGAAGCAGGTCTTTCTGAAGAGTATGTGACTAAAAGACTACGATCTGTTGGAGCTATCAGCTATGAATACCAATTTGATTATGAAAAAAATGAGTCTGCACCATCGGGCCTTTATCAACCAGAAGTTGAATATTTGTTTGATTTGGAGATGGATTCAGATACTGTGCCTACCCCTGTGGACAATGAGGTGGCAGAATTCAATCTTATGACTGTTGATGAGGTCAAGACGGAACTGCTGGCCAACAATTTTAAGCCCAATACTGCACTTGTCATGATTGATTTTTTTATTCGACACGGAATCATAACACCAGAGAATGAGCCTAATATTTTAGAAATTCAGAGTCGTCTTCATAGAAAACTAGAGTACCCACTTAGGTAAGTTTTCACAGGCAGATTGACATGTTTGCGCATTACGAATGGTTGAAAATACTGCACTATTGAATATTAAATATATATCAGTACTGTATAGAAATATCTTGAATTATTAAATAGTATACTCAAATGTATATATTAGTTTGCTTGAAAAGCTCTTTAATAAAATTTAATATCATTTAAGAAATGTTAGAAGTAGTATATTAATTATAACTTGACCAGTCTATTTAATAAACCCTTACCCATATAATTACGCTCAATGAAGGCTAATTGATATGAAACTATGTACGACCAACTCTGGGCTTAAATATCGGCCAAAATCGATTTTGGAACCTTTCCTTAATTTCAAATTAGGAGACAGTGAATCGTTTTGAAAAATTACCCAGCACCGTTGTGAACTCGGATGCAATGATATGGATACTCATATTGGGTACTCTCTTGCCCTTCACATGTTTAGCTGTTTCCGATTTTTCAAACTCGAGGCTAGATGCTCTAAGGTATGTTTAATTTACTGTCATATTTATTGTAAGGAAACATGATTTAACTATTTAGATAGCCTTGAAGCAAGGCAAATGTTCTACCATGGGTGGAATGCCTATGAAATGAATGCATTCCCGGCGGATGAACTTCGTCCTCTTACCTGCGACGGAATGATCAGAGATCAATCAGATCCTTCCAATATTGGTCGCAATGATGTACTAGGAAATTATTCATTGACACTAGTAGATTCGCTGGATATGTTTGCAATTTTGGAAGACTGTGATAAATTTGAACAGTATGTGAGCCTAGTCAAAGAGACTGTTAATTTTGACAAAAACTCCACTGTTCAAGTGTTTGAAACTACAATAAGAGGAATGGGTGGGTTACTATCTGCCCATTTGTTTGCAAGTGTTCCTGGACTTGGCTGTCATTTTGATGATTATAACGGGGAGTTGCTCGACCTGGCCTATGATCTTGGTCTACGTTTACTACCAGCTTTTGATCAAACTAGTGGATTACCTGCTCCAAGAGTACACCTACAAAATGGCATGGACCTTCCAACAGAAATTGAGTCTATAACAGAAACATGCGCATCAGGGGCAGGCTCACTTTTACTTGAGTTTGGTATGCTCTCTAGGCTTACAGGTGATAAAAGATTTGACCACCTTGCAAGGCAGGCTTTTTTTGAATTGTACAGGCGAAGATCGGATCTTGATATGATTGCTATGGCTATAGACTCTCAGTCCGGGTTTTGGCAGGCACCCATGACGGGAACAGGAGCAAGTATTGATTCATTTTACGAATACGCTTTAAAGTATGCCGTTTTGTTCAATGACAACGACTTTTTAAACATATTCAACAATTTGTATCATGCAATAAAAGCACATGGGTTTAATGGCTGGGCATTTAGAAATATTCATTTTGAACGTGCACACATGCTAACAACCTGGATTGATTCTCTCTCAGCTTTTTATACTTCAATTATGGTTCTCATGGGAGACTTGGAATCAGCAATTCGAAACCATTTGACATTCTATAAAATATGGACAGCATTTGCCGGATTACCAGAGCGATGGTCGTTTCATCCAAGAAAAAGACGCTATTATCCTGAAGAAGACCCAGTTGTTTTGGAATGGTACCCTCTAAGACCAGAATTTGCGGAATCTAATTGGTATCTTTATCGAGCAACAAACGATCCACTATTTTTGGAAATTGGACAAACAATTATGACCGATTTACAAAATTACAATAAGGTTCCATGTGGTTATGCTGGTACTCAAGATGTCCGGACTGGTGAGCTATCAAATCGAATGGAAAGTTTTTTTCTGTCAGAAACTGCAAAATATTTGTATCTCTTATTCAATCAATCGTCTCCCTTAAACTATGATCATTCTAACTGGGTTTTTTCTACTGAAGCGCACCCTTTCTGGTACGATAAAAATATTGCGGAGTACGCATATAAAAGCATGACTGATTTGGGAACTCAGTCGTTTATATCGAGCACTGGTTACAAGCAGTCGCAGGCTGGCTTTTTCAACTTTTTCTCTAATTTACTAAATAGAATTTCCGATTTTGCTGATTCCTTGCTACAACCGCGAGCTATCTATAACAGAAACGTGGATGAACATAATACACATCGAATGCGGAATCAATCGGTATCAAGCTCATATACATTACCTAGTTTTTCATTTGATCAACAGTGCGAGCCCTACCGCAACGGGTTGAACGATGGAGTCAATGGACTCAACAACAAACTTTTCAGTCCTATTGCATCGTGGGATATGTTTTATCAGCTAGACAGCTTTTATAATTTTACAAAGCCGGCAAACATGCCAAAACGGCGCGGATTAGAATACTCCAAATTTTATGACCGGCATGTAGACCCTCAAGCTACATGTCGTGCAAATTCATTAACTGACGAAGATTCAATGGATTTGCTTATTTCAATTCCAAAAGGCGGAAGAAGAGGATCGGTGCTTTACCGTCATGATTCAGGAGACATAGAGGCCACTAGCTTACTTGGTATGAGAATGAAACTGCACAAATCTCATGCGGATCATTCATTAAAGGGTAAACGTGTCGGGGAGCCGATATCATATTCAGTAACCATGCTTAATGGCATCAAGGTACCAGAAACCTTATTAGTTCAAGAGATGCTTTTACAGTCTGATGATAGTCTTACAATGTCTGGTCCTGACCTATTCTTTAATGGTATAAAAATTCAAAATATAAAAGTCATAAACAAACACTAAATCAATGAGTAGCTAAAAGTTATTTAATCTAATGGTAGGCTCTTTCCAGGAATAGTCTGTATTGGAGTAGTGGCTGTCTGATTTTCTACTACTCCTGTTTCGTTTAATGCTGTGTGATCTATCGCTTCGATTTTTTCAATGTCAAGTTGGTAAGGGCCATATTGCTTGTCAATAAGACCAATGCCTACCGTTTTAACGCTTTCTTTTGTCATGGTACGTTGCTCTTGAATAACACCCCAATTGGTTAAAATGAAATCTTTAAGAGGGACGGCCACAGTTTCCCATTTGCCTGGAGATTTCAAAAATAACCTGTGTTGATATATATCCGTAGGCAAGGCACTCTCAGATTGTATGTTGATGAAGTACTTTCTTCTATCACCTCTAACTTTTAGTAATAAATGCGAAGAACTGGAAATATCCCAGGAACCTTGCTCAATTCCTTCGATTAACTTGCTAAGCAAGCTTGGAGCTGGTTTGTCTTGAGTTCGAAACATTGCATATCCAGATTGAACAACATCAGGACGTTTTTTGGGAAGATCCAAATTAAGAACTCCTTGAAATCTTGCAAAACTAACTGGACTTTCTTTATCATCTTCAATTAAATCCAGCGAAGCTGTTGAGTATCCTCCAAGCTCTTGATCGCATCGAACAAGCATTTTTGCCATTTCATTCGGACGAGTGAAATCTACAAGAAGCTGGCGGGCTAGAGGAGCTTTTTGAACCAATCCAGATGACTGCAGTAATTTATAAAACGACATCTTCAGAATAGATAATTATTATAAGTAAGAAGATACTAGAGGAGTGGAAAAAGAAGAGAGTACTGCTGGGTAATTTCAAAACTCTCAAATTTTTGGACTATATAGAAATGGACTTTGCAAGAATTGTTAGGTGTGTGTGTGTGCGTGTGGCCCACTCAAAATCATGGTTTTCTCGGATAAAAGTTCTAGTTTGTTACCTATATCACGTGATTAACAACTGATAACTTAGTAATTTGTAATGATATCTATGATTGCTATCTATGTGATTTTTTGCACTGGTATTACTGTATTTTTCGTATAAACGCTCATGCAACCTGTATATAGCAATCATGGCGGCCAGTACTTAATTAGGCTCGTTTGAACTGGAACGTAGTGATTTCACCACCACCAAAAAGCACCGCAAAAAACAACTGCTGGGGTCTGCATCGTCAAAAATCTCCCTCCTACTCTCTCTCTCTTTCTTTCTCTCTCTCTTTTACTTTCCGTCACACAAACACATTTTGTTTCAACCACGCTGACAAGCTTACTATCTTTTTTTTTTTTTTTTTTTTTTTTCCGGCTGTCGCGTTCTTTTTGCCATCTGTGCCTTTGGTCTGCACTTTTTTTTTTCTTTTTGTATAGCATTTTATCATTACACAAATGAACTTGGCTACAGCAAGTAAACCTCCTTCGACAACACCGCTATCTGACATTGCTACACCGCAGTCGGAAAGTGCTGTTTTGGGTCGGCTTAAGGTCAGAATTGTTGAGGCCCACGGCTTGAAACTTCACTCTTCTTCCCATACCTCTTCGCCTTATGTGGTATGCTCTTACGATTCTTCAGAGTTTATCACTCAGGATGCACCGACTGCCGACTATTTGCAACAAAAGTCTCAAACCGGTGTCACGACTAGTATTGCAATTCCCTCTAATAAGAGTAGAAAGATTTCTCAGCCATTAGCGCACATTCCTGGAAATCCTCAGTGGAAGGATGAAGGTCAGTTTGATGTCACATCGGAACAAGCTGAGCTGGACATCAGCATCTACGACAAGGCTTGCGACCACATTTTCTTAGGTCAAGTTAAAATACATCCAAATCTTAGAGCACAAGCCTACGTTGATCAATGGCTAAAGCTTGAACCTCGTGTTCATGATGTGCCTGTCACTGGCGAAGTTCGAGTACAGCTAACTTACGAACGCATTAGAAATAGAAGAATCGGACCCAACGATTTTGATGTTCTCAGACTTGTTGGTAAAGGTACATTTGGTCATGTTTACCAGGTGAGAAAGAGAGATACAAATAGAATTTATGCCATGAAGATCCTTTCTAAAAAAGTGATTGTACAGAAGAAGGAGGTTGCTCACACGATTGGAGAACGAGACATTCTAGTTCGAACGGCTTTGGCTGATTCGAATTTTATTGTTGGTTTGAAGTTTTCTTTCCAAACTCCAAGTGATCTTTATCTTGTCACGGACTACATGTCTGGAGGCGAACTTTTTTGGCATTTGCAGAAGGAAGGCCGATTTTCCGAAGAGCGTGCAAAATTTTACATTGCAGAACTGATTATTGCCCTTGAGCATCTTCACAATAATGATATTGTATATCGTGACCTTAAGCCCGAAAACATTTTGCTGGATGCTAATGGGCATATTGCTCTTTGCGATTTTGGTTTGTCTAAAGCCAATGTTAGCTCAAACGGTACAACAAACACATTTTGCGGAACTACAGAGTATCTGGCGCCCGAAGTGTTGTTGGATGACAAGGGTTATACCAAGATGGTTGATTTCTGGTCTTTAGGTGTTCTTGTTTTCGAAATGTGCTGTGGATGGTCACCTTTCTACGCTGATGATACTCAACAAATGTACAAGAACATTGCATTTGGCAAAGTCAGATTCCCGAAAGATGCGCTGTCGACTGAGGGTCGTAACTTTGTCAAGGGGTTGTTAAATCGTAATCCATTACATAGACTAGGAGCGAACGGAGATGCTCTGGAGCTTCAAAGTCATCCATTCTTTGATGACATTGATTGGAAATTGATGGCGGCCAAGCAAATCCAGCCGCCGTTCAAGCCCCATATCACTGGTGGCGAAACTGATACCTCTAATTTTGATCCTGAGTTTACTCAAGCATCGACAAGTATGATACGACGGGGATTGGGATCCACTCCACTATCACCAGGAATTCAGGCTAATTTCGATGGTTTTACTTACGTAGGGGAGTCTAATCTGGACGAGCATTTTGGAGCATCTCGGCTAGGTACCTCGGTGCGAGGAACAGCACCAACACATTTTCAGGAGGATGACATAGAGCTGTATGATGATAACGATATCCAGAACACAGTTAACTACAATAATGCAAACGGGCTGAGCAATAACGAACTCTTGAAGAACGATTATGATGTAGATGTGGGCATGATGGATGATGATGAGTTTGTTGATGGTCAGCAGTTTGAGATGTAATAATAATAGTATGAAAATATTCTTGTAATTTCTATAATAATAATGTTGGTTAGTATATAAATTTTGAAACTTTCTTGTTTCTTTCAACACGCATAACAACGGTAGTACTTTTTGTATTATTATCCATGATGTATTTTTTTTGTTTCATTTGAGGTAGTACTATCTATAAGATAAGAAGATTATCACTTGATAGAACAAAAGTAGAAGAATGAGGATTTACATTATTGATTTGTTGCAGTTATGGAAGCCTCAAAAATTCCCATGCGGTTTGAATATTGTCATTTAGAAAGGGTTTTTTTTTTTTCCATGAGTTTGTATAGATATCAGTAAGAATAATAATAATAATAATAATAATAATAATAATAATATAATACCAAAAAAAAAATTCATTATAAATATATCATACGATTTATATCTTGATACATATGATATATTTATACATATACTTTAATACATATGACATGATAATTAAGATAAAATGATACCATTAAGTTTTGACTTTTGGCCCAAATTCTGCATTTTTTGTTTTTCTTTGTCTTGTTTTGTTTTGTTTTGTTTAACCTCG
The DNA here is from genome assembly GCA_022023575.1 of Geotrichum ghanense (nom. inval.). Taxonomy (NCBI): domain Eukaryota; kingdom Fungi; phylum Ascomycota; class Dipodascomycetes; order Dipodascales; family Dipodascaceae; genus Geotrichum; species Geotrichum ghanense (nom. inval.). Next base: position 258,170 of record JAKKCX010000003.1, on the reverse strand, counting down.
GATTTTATCTGGTTGTATCTGAGAATGCTGTAGGAAACATGTTTTTGTTTGTTTTTTGTTTTTGTTTTCTAATGGCTAATGCAATCATATAGTAGGAGCTATAGTTATGACTGCTAGAAAAATGAGATGAAATAAAATAAAATAAAATAAAATGAAATAAAATGAAATAAAATGGGTTCAAGTTTGGTACAAAAGTAAGCTGGCCCGATTAAACCGGGGCCCTAAGTGGGCAGGCCTGAAGGGACCCGGGCGTTAGGTCTGGTAGAGCCCACATGCCAATGCAAAAAGTTTAATTTAGCCCTTCAACAGTCGGCGCTTTGGGTCCTGTTCCAGCCATGCGAATCTATGTTTTTCTACTTTTTTTTTTTCTTCTCTTCTCTTCTTCTTCTTCTTCTTTTTCTTCTTTTTTTTTTCTGTTTTCATATTCGCAACTCACATTGTCTAGCTTGCTTTTCTATATCTTCTTCTTCTTCTTGTATTCGATATGAGCCAGAACCAAAATAACCAGAATTGGGGTAATCAACCTCCACCCCAATATCCACAACATAATAATGATTACAACTACCAACAGCAACAAATGAATTACGACCAGGAACATGGCAACCCTAACGACGATTACGGTCCACCTCCTCCAATTGATTATTCTACAAAACCCAACGAATCAGGAGATACTTTCGAAGAAAGATTCAAGGTCTCAAAACCAAAATGGAATGATATCCCTTTTACTATTTTGTTTTTAATGGTATTGGGTGGTTTCATTGCCCTTGCAGTAATCACCATCAGATCCTATGGAATCACCAAATGGTTTCAAGGTGGAAGCATATACAATAGTCAAAACAGTTTTGGTTTAAACACTAGTACTTTCATTCTTTTGATTTTTGTTGTTTCAATTGCAGTCGTTCTTTCGATTGTTTATTTTGCACTAGCAAGAATTTTTACAAAGGCGTTTATCTATGTTTCTTTCATATTTTCCATTATTCTAGGTTTTGCTACTGCCATTTACTATCTAGCAGTAGGCTATTATTCAGCAGGAATTGTCTTTTTGATCTTTGCTGTATTCCAGCTGATATTTTTCTGGCAGGCAAGAAGCAGAATTCCATTTGCAAAATTGGTGTTGAAAATTGTCATTGATGCAACTCGGGCCTGTCCAAGTATTTACCTTGTTTCCTTTTTAGGTTCTCTAGTGGCACTTGCCTTCTCTGTTTTGTTTTCTATTGTGCTTATTTCTTGTTACACCAAGTTCAGTCCTAACGAAAACAACCCTGGGTGCAATGTTTCAGGCGGAGGATGTTCAAATGGAAAGCTCATTGGTTCACTCATTTATACTGTTTTTGCAGGTTTTTACATTTCTGAAGTCATCAAGAATGTAATTCACGTTACATTATCAGGAACTTTTGGAAGCTGGTACTACTGCTATAAGTCTGATCAAGGAATGCCGAAATGGCCTGCATTAGGTTCTTTCAAGCGTGCAATGACTTATTCTTTCGGTTCTATTTCTTTTGGTTCTCTCCTTGTTGCCATTGTGAATTTGATTCGTTATTTACTTCAAGCAGCCCGAAATGCTCAGGCGCAATCTGGTGACGGTGGATTAGGTGCATTATTTGCTATGGCTTGTTTATGTCTTGTACAATGCTGTATGGGAATTATTGAATGGATGGTGACATACTTCAATCATTATGCCTACACTGTAGTTGCACTTTATGGTAAACCATATCTTCCAGCGGCAAAAGATACTTGGACTATCATCCGAGCTAAAGGTATTGATGCTTTGATTAATGACTGTCTTATTGATAAAGTTCTCACTATGGGTGTTCTTCTCATTGGCTACATCTCCGGTCTCTTCACTTATCTGTATCTGAAATACACTTCACCTTCCTACAATAGTGGAGGAGGTTTCTATCCAATTGTGATGGGTTTCGGGGTAGTAATTGCTATGCAAATTGCAAACATTACAGTGACGGCCATTCGAGCAGGAACTGCAACATTTTTTGTTGCATTGGCTAGAGATCCCGAGGTCTTTAGAATGTCATATCCTTCCTTGTATGACGAACTATTGAGAGCCTATCCTGCAGTCAGAGAAAAGCTAGGGTCTTATAATTAAAGTCCTAGTTTTAAGAAAAACTATATTGATTGATTTTATTTTGCTTCTGTTATGAGAAAAGTTGATGTGTTTATCATCTTTTAAATAGTATACTTTATTTTTTTTTTTTTTTTTTGATCTTATAATATACATTCTTTAATTATTCGAATGTCAAGAATTTAACGTTTAATATGCTTTTTTTTTCTTAATTTTAATATCAGCAGTTTACTTTATGAATATATATATATATATATATATATATATATATATCATTACTTAATGTCATACAATTTCAAGATCAAGATGCAGGGACAATCAGCAAGTTTTGCATATGATTATATATACTTCAATGTAAATAATAATCTTAATAAAATGAATTATAAATTTTGTAAATTTCCTAATCTAGATTGTAAGTTGAATTTTTATTTTATTTTTATTTTTTTTTTTTGTTTTAATAATAATATTTTTATTTTACATTCATATATACAATAATATATATATATATATATATATATATTTAAATGATAAATATCTTGATATAAAATAACAAGAAAGTTTTATTCGTTATAAAATATATATAGATTTATTTTACATAACATGTAGGATATGACGTATGTACATCTGCAAAGACTACATAAAATGACCCATTTTATTTTTAATCCTTCTCTCCTCCAATCGCTCCCAAAATTTGTAATCTAAATCCATTCCATACTAAATTTATTGTTTCTTATATGATGACTATTTAAACAATTAATTTAAAAGTTACAAAAAAAAATTTTTTTTTTATATATTCAATATTTAATATTCAACATGAAAAAAAAAAAACCATAATATATATATATATATATATATATTAATATATATATATATATATTAATTTCAATTAGTATAAAACCATTTTTTTTTTATTTGTTCAACTCTAAAAAATTAAAAAGGAGGTTTTTTTTTATGGTCATGACTGATTCAAGTATAGAATCTCCTAATTGGGAATTAATATAGATTTTGGGAGTTTCCTAAAAAAGATATATTTATATATTGTAAATCACACCATAATCAAGATAAATTTATATGTATATATATATATATATATATATATACAAAATTCATGAATAATATTTGAAAGGTTGCAAATAAAATCAATATCAACAAATTTTTAATTAGTTATTTATTAGTTTGATACATCAAACAATCAGACAGGTGTAATTTCAAAAATTTAGCAAAGAAAAGAAATAGTTAAAGTAAAACCTTTATAAATATATATAAATCATAATCATAAAAAACAAATCAACAAAACAGTATACAAAAAAAAAAAAAAAAAAAACATCAATAAACATTATCATCATCAATTTCATCATTCAACTGACCAGCTGAATGGCCATGTTTGTGTCATCAAAATGAACAGATTTACGGCGACTTCGTTCACTCGTAGGTGGGGGCATAATGAACCCAGTATTGCAGTCAACTTCAACAACTGCCATTTCCTTACGTTCTTTCTTGCATTTGTTACAAGTACAAGAAAATCCCCAAGTTCTGAGCAGAGTTTCTTGTCGTTCTTCCCAATCCAATTCAGTATTGATATATGCAACTCTAAGTTCCTCATTGACACTGATTGTGTCAAGAGCATAAACATTAAGTTGATGCGTAATAGAGTCGTATTCGGCTCTAACATTGGGCTCACAGCTATGATTCAAGTGTGAGTGTCCCGCAAAAATCATACTTTCATCAAAAGCATTCATTTGAAAAGCTCCAATTCCATGTGTAAACTCTTCATATCTAAGGTCGTGAACCTTCGAAACAACTTCTTTAAGAAGGGTAAATGCTTTTTCTTCACCTTCATCCCTTGGACACCTTGAAAGTGCCTGGAAAATATCAGCTTGTTCACTATTCTTCACAAGTGATAGAAGAACAGATCCAAATGCATAGGTGGAAGCAAGTCCATTTCTTGCACAAAATTTTTCAAACTTACTCCAAGTTTTCGACTTAATTTTAGAATGGCTAGAGGAGGTATGCCACATGGCAGCATGCGCAAATCCCATATCAAGTTTACGGCAAGTTTCATCACAGTAGCGAGCCTTGCAGTCTTTGTGTTCACAGCTAGTCATTCCAGCAGGACCCCTAGCATGTTTGGGAACTTCTTCACGAGCCTGAAAAGCCATACCGCAATGTGAGCAAGCGATGGACTGTCGCGTGATTCGAACCTTATGCAAAGGGACAGTCGTAAATAACGGTATTTCTGACCATATTAATGCCCCCTTCTCAATGGTCTTGGTGGCGTGAAGGCCCTTTCCCTTGGCCTTAGTGTGCAAAATTTTTGCATTGTTCCCGGTAATGACTGTGATATCTATACCTGGTATTTCTGAAGATATAACAGGTTGAGGCGTAGTGAGTTTATTATCGGAAATAGGTGAGTCTACCTGAGTAGCAAAAAGACCAGCATTCTTAAGACAATTTTTTAGTCGATTAGCACTCAAGGTCCAGTTTGGATGACGAACCTTAATGATCGTAAGCAGCTTAGAGATTCCAAGTAACTCAGTACGAGGGTCCTCATGCCAAATATTCGTTGCTGAGTTGATGATATCTTCTTCAGAGGGAGAAACGTTGAAAGATTCTTGATTAAGCTTAGATTGAAGAGGCGAAGTTTCAGAGGGGGGAGATATAAACTTGAGATCTATTTCAGAAGAAGGAATTGTCATAGTCATTGTTGATTTAAAAGATAAGTTAGATGTGAGATTGATGTTGATGTGATTGTGAGTTAAATTGAGAAGAAAAGAAATCGAGTCATAACAGAATTGTCCAGAAAACTCTCTTTTTTGAGTTGCTACTTTCCAATGTTGTTTGATAAGGATTAGCAAACAAATCATTAATCGTCATTAGTACTTATGCTATAAGCCTTAATACATAATATATGTAATCTTACCCTAGACCACGCTTAACTTATCCAATGAAAAATCTTCCACTTCAAGTTTTCACCGTTGACATCGCGCTTTCACAGATCGAAAACTACTTTCATTGCACAACATACAATATGGTTAAGCGTATTGCCCGCTACGGATTTAAATCCGGTATTTTGCCTAAACCGCGCCAGATTGTTGAGCCTTTCAAAACCAAAGCTGAAATCGCCCAAGAGGAGAAAGAAAATGTTGGATTTGCTGATAAAGATTTAATCCCTAAAGGTGTCCCGCAAATTGTCCCTTTGAAGGCCCGTATATCAGCTCAACATCTTATCGATTATTCTGCAAAGAAGCCATCGGAAGAAACCATCAAGAAACGTGCAGAGTGGAGGAATAGAAATGCAGATGTGCGAAGAGAGTTTCTTACACGGTCTCTTTTAAACCAGGAAACAGCTGAACAGCAAATCATGAAGAGACGTGAAGCTAAAGCAGCAAGGGAAAAGCAACTTCAAACAGAAAGAATGGAGCTCATGAAATCATCACAAGCTACGACTCTCACTCTTCCCACAATCGAGTCATTTTTAACAACACAACCATTTGTTGTACCCCGTACTAAGGAGGAAATTGAACTGTTAAAAGCTAAGAAGGAAGCCAATAGAGTGAAAACCGACTTGGAGCAAAAAACAGAAAAGGCTAAAGGTATTCTGGAAATTTATCAGTCAGCTTCTTCGTATATTGTCGATGTTGATGAGCTTGAACAAGCTATTAACAATGCATTCTCTTCCGGAAACACATCTTTCAGTTACTTGAATACCGAAACAGCCCAAAACGACATGACTAAAGCGCTGTTTGGTGTCACCAATAACTTCCTTCCAGGTGTAGAAGAAGTTCAAGATGCTGTGTCTGGTAATACAACACAGTTTAAAAATCTGTTAGAAAAGTTAGAAAACCAAGAAGAATCTTCACATTAGGTCTAATCATTTCATATAACATGAAAGATTCATTTCATTCATGATAAAATGCTATTTTGTATTGCTAAATATTGTACATATTTCTCTATATTTCACAATCATGTGATTTTTTAGTTGTATTGAATATGCACTTGAAGTCAAATTCAATGATTTTATGAAGTTAAACCCACTCCACTATCATGAGACATGACTTGGTGGACTGTACCAGAACTGACGTCTAGCTCGCGACTTCAGCTCATTCCAAATGAATTAGAACATATAGTACAGCCAGGTGTCGGGCTTTATGATAATAATGAAAAGGTACCTGCCTACCAGTTAGGACGAGCCTATCTTACGACACATCGTTTAGTGTATATTGGAGATGACAAAAAAGCCATCTCACTCTCACTTGAAGACATTGATTCTACTGAGTACGTGAGCAGATTTATGAGATCATCTCCTAAAATAGTTATTAAAACCAAAAAAAAATCTTTACAAAACGAAGTAGCACAGACCAAGAATGTTACGCCATCTGATGAAGTTACTTGGGTTTGCCCTATATGTTTTTTTGTAAATAAAATGCCTTTAGACCCAAGTTTGAAACCAGTATGTGGTACTTGTGGCATTGCTGCTTCTGATGAGACGATATCAGAAGCAATGAAAAGTGCAAGCCAGCCTGAACTATCCCAGTTATCGTCATCTTCAGATATACTGGAAGAAAATGCCTGCCCACGTTGTACATTTGTGAATCATCCCTCGATGACGCACTGCGAACTCTGTGGAGCTCGTCTCATCTCAAGAAATATACCACCCCAGCTTCTTGGACAACTGAAAGATGTTAAAATCACGTCAATGTCAGATTCAGGTGTTTATAAACTGAGTTTCAGATCAGGGGGAGATCGTCCGTTTTATCAAGGACTTAAAACCAATATTTCATCTAAAACCTGGGAAATACAAAGTATATCTCCGGACCCTAAACAAGCACCAGAGTCTACAGGAGTCAAGGTTGGAATTTACGGACTGCAGAAAACTACAGAGAAGCGTCGAGATAGAACTAACCAGGTTCTTGAAACTGCCCTCGATGATCTTCAAAGTTTGGTAGAGCACTCTGAATCTGTTTTATCACTTGCAAAGTCTCTAGCACCTCATTCTCCAGCTCATCTTTTACTTCAAACAGTGGCTCCTGCCAACCCAGGACCTAATTCTGCAGATGTTGACGAGCTTGCGCGTCAAATTGTCGATTATCTTACTTCAACACGGCAACCTCTATTAACCCTTTTTGATCTTTTTGCCAATTACAATCGTGCTCGATCTCAAACAGGGGCTGACTTAGTAAGTCCCAGAGGAATTTTTGAAGCTTGTCAAAGAATGGAATCTATTGGGCTCCCTATTGTACTAAAGTCTGTTGAAGACATTTGGATAGTTGCTGAACGTGGACGAGTATTTGAAAATGAAGTTTTATCTTGCCTCCAAAAGAAACAGAAGGCCCGGAATTCCCGACAGCAGGAAGAAGGTAATATTGACACTAAATCCTTTAATATCAATATTCTTACGGAAAAACATGAAGAATATATTGGAATAACTGCAGTAGAGCTGGCTTCGATGATGAATTGGAGCTTCATGATTGCTACAGAGGAACTGAGGCAAGCAGAATTGAAAGGCATTTTATGTAGAGATGATGGAATAAGTGGGTCTACTTATTATATAAATGAGTTCAAAAATTTTGGTCAATGGAATTGGAAAGAAGAGCTGTTCAATGATGATATAAGTTAGGAAATTGTTTGTTTTTTTCAAATTGATAAAATTTCATAAGCAGTTATTTACTAAAAATGGAGAATAATGTAAATTGAGTAGCAAAAATCTATAGCTTCAAGGCCATCAAATCGAATAATTGATCTCTATGTATGTTATGTTATTTATAATGCAATATTTGATCATTCCTATGAACTGGTTCTGAATGAACAATTGGCGCTGAAACTAAAGGTTGGCCAACTAATTTTGGTGGTGCCATTTCTTCTGATATCACAGGCTGTTGCGACTGCACTGGAGTTTGAGGCTGTGGTGAAGGACTCAGCGCAGCAAGTTTGGAAATTACAAATTTTCTCTCATCATTGAATTGTTCATCTTCTTTTCGCTGATCGGGGAAAGTGAAATTATTCAAAAACTCAATCAACTTTTTTTGATTTTTCAATAGCGTATCCTCAACTTGCCTCACTTTCTTTGGATTCGCGACAAAAATCTTGAAGATCTGAAAAGCTTCGAATCGAATGTTAGGTGATTTATTGCGCATGAGAGTCATTACTAAACGCAGGTTAGTAAAGTCGTTAACATATGTCGTCATGAAGTTGTAATTTGTTCGTTGGCGGATCAGCTGTGCCATAAGTTTTAACGATTGTCGTTTGGTGACATAGTTGTCAGATTTCATTAGCATGTTCATCTTGTCCACAAATTTGCCTTGATTGGCAGCTAGGAATTCACCTGCAAGCGTTGGGTGAACGGTGAGAGCGTCTGTGATAGTTGAAAAAGCATCGGTAGCAATTTCAAATGGCGCCTTAGAAACAGTATCAAACAACGTCCAAAACGCCGAGGATCGTAGTATGATTTTTACAAGTGGTTCATGCTTTATACAATCACGAAGAATGAGGCCAGCAACAAGAGCTACATCATAGTTAACACATGCGATTATAAGAGCGTCAAAAAGTTTTGTATTTGTAGAAAGAAAGTCGACTGTGGGAGAATGGTTACCGATTTGTCGACGCAACAGAGTGGAAAATACAACAACCACTTCTTTTCGAGAATCAAATTCAAGAGCGGGTAGATTTGTGACGAGCAAAAGTAAAATATCCGTTTGATAAGCTTCTTGTGCAAATAATGCAATTTGATCGGGAATAGGATCCGTATCTATAAAGAAAAATTAGATGTTGATATATAACTTGAAGCAATTGTTTACTCACCTTGATCACCACATAGTACTATTTTGATTTGTGCTAGTATTTTGGAAGATTCGTCGATAAGCTGAAAGTCAAATCTGTATTAGCACTTATTCAAACAGAATGAACCTTCAAAATAAAAAAAAATTCGAAAAAACAACAACAACAACATACCTTTCTACGATCAGCACTAGGTGAGTCCAACCTTGTCAATATATCATTCAAAGCGCGGACCAGTTCCTGTGGGGTCTTAGGTTTTCTTGAAAATAGAAATGACATTTAGTGCAATTAATGACTATGAACGAAAGTCACGTACAGACAAAAGTGTGGTCGACAATAGGTTAAGAAGGGCTTGTGTAGAGATTTCAGCAGATCGTTTGAGAAAAGGAAGAAAAGCAAGAAGGAGGAAAGGGCAAGACAAAACTGTCAAAGTGTAACAAGTTCTTTGAACGAGGATATTGTTGCAGTTTGCTAAGCCGTTATTTCCATGTAGATACTATAGCACTAATGACTTAAATATTACGATAAGTGACTTTACACATGCTACTTAAAGTTGGGTAAAATCTAAAGTTTATCCCTCGCTAACCCTTTGAAGCGAGTATTTTGAAACATTATGAAGATTTCACCTTATTGTAAAAGATTATCCTTTCTTGTTATTTTAACAAAAAAAACGGTGATACGCTTGGATGACACGAAATAATCATACTCGAATGCAACTGTCTTGCTTTCAGCGGATATAACAAAAAAGTGTAGTGAAATTTAAAATTTAGTTGTAAGAGTTTAATACCACTCATTGAAAGGTTAATTTCTAGAGAAGTAGTGAGACTGATAATACCTAGTAAATTGTAAGCCCATTGATAATGTATGCTCTTGGCAAATTGTTGGCTACATAACTATCGATACTTCAATCCAAGGTTGATGTTAGAAATTCTGACAGTCTAATTATCAAATGTTATCGAATTTGTGTTTTTATTCAACACAAGGATGTCAGTTTGATCTCACCAAATTCTCATACTAAGAATCTGAATATCAGGTGTTAGGGTTAAAAACGGGAGCTCTCACAGTTGTCAAACTATAGCTAGATACAGCTTATCTAGCAATATCGATTCACATTTCCAATAAATAACTATTGAAAACAAGCTAGAGTCTCGTACTTAAGTTTCTTGTTAAAAGCACCAGTGTAGTGGCTCATTCAATGGCTTGTAGTATATCTCATACACGTATACAGGCTTTGCTAGTAGGCTTCTGTGCCATAGCTATTAACGTCTGTTTGCTTTGCAACTATTAGATAAATTAGGGCTCAATGTGACTGTTTCCATTTAATTCTATAAACGGCAATCAAAATTTTGAAGAGTATTTTTCATCATTTTAATTTTCTGGGTTGGGTTTATCGGATTTTTTCTAGGGGACTTTTTTTGGTTTGGAAAAAATTTTGAGACGAATACACCTTGACGACGTGCATCTGACTCGACATCACCAAGGAAATCAACAAAAATGGCCAGAGGACCGTAAGTAGTCTATTCATGATATTAGGTCAATGTGCTACTATCATTGCAACTTTATTTAATGAGCTCAAACCATCTTTGATTGTTAATGGGTTCTATTGTTTTGTTGTTTGTTGCTCAAGCTGGACACAGGTTGGGGGATGATGATAGATACTCAATTTTGTCAATAGTATAAAATCGTGATCTAACAATTGTTTTTAGTAAGAAGCATTTGAAACGTTTGGCGGCTCCATCCCACTGGATGCTGGACAAGCTCTCCGGTACTTACGCACCTAGACCTTCTCCCGGTCCCCACAAGCTCCGTGAATCTCTTCCTCTTGTCATCTTCCTCCGTAACCGTTTGAAGTACGCTCTTAATGGTAAGGAAGTTAAGTCTATTCTTATGCAAAGACTTGTCAAGGTTGACAACAAGGTTAGAACTGACACCACTTTCCCCGCCGGATTCATGGATGTCATCTCTTTGGAGAAGACTGGTGAGCACTTCCGTTTGGTTTATGACGTTAAGGGAAGATTCGCTGTTCACAGAATCACCGCTGAGGAAGCCCAATACAAACTCGGTAAGGTCAAGCGTGTCCAACTTGGCAAGAAGGGAATTCCTTACCTTGTCACACACGACGGTAGAACTATTCGTTACCCCGATCCTTTGATTAAGGTTAACGATACCGTCAAGATCAACCTTACCACTGGTAAGATTGAGTCTTTCATCAAGTTCGACAGCGGTAACGTCGTTATGGCTACTGGTGGTCGTAACTTGGGTCGTGTTGGTGTTATCACTCACCGTGAACGTCACGAAGGTGGTTTCGACATTGTCCACCTTAAGGACTCCCTTGACAACACTTTCGTCACTCGTCTTTCTAACGTTTTCGTCATTGGTGAGGGCTCTAAGCCTATGATTTCTCTTCCCAAGGGTAAGGGTATCAAGCTCACTATTGCTGAGGAGAGAGATAGACGTCGTGCTGCTGCCTAAAACTACTAATGTATTTTTGTATGATCTCTTTATTATATATTTTAATGGTAGTTTGATTCTTTGGTTGATTTCTTGTAAATTTCTGGTTTCAATTTTTTTCTAGTGTACGGCATTTCGAAGAAAATCAGAGCCCAATATCTATTTTTGTATGCTTGTATAAAAGAATTTTTTGTTTTAATTTGAATCAGCGTCGATTATAATATTCTTAATAAATCAATAACAAATGTTATGTATGGTTATTTCAAAAGTTTGAAGGTATAAAATGCCTATCAGTTTAATTATTATGGTGGTGATAAAAGTGAGTACAACTACCAGGGTACAATAAAGTATGGATTAGGCAAGATGTCGGAAATAAACGTGAAAGCAAAAATACTGCACCATTGCTCATGTTAAGAGCCTAACATTAGCACAAATAATCCCTTTTAATAAAATCCATTATAACTTTACCTTCTAATTATTCTACCCTTTACTATCAAACATGAAACCCAAGATAATAGCACTTGCACAATATTTTTTTGGTATCACAGTAGGATTAGTTACCAATTCTTTTCCAGATGATTCAGCAACCAGTTTAAATACAAGGCCTTTGAAGTGGGGAGAGCTTAATATTTTGCATACCACAGACACCCATACATGGCTTCCAGGGCATTTGAATGAGCCTTTGTATTCAGCAAACTATGGTGATTTATTTTCTTTTCATCAGCGCTTATTAGACATTACACCGAATACTTCTGATTTATTATTTGTTGACTCCGGGGATAGACATGATGGAAACGGTTTTGGTGATGCTCAAAATCCTAAAGGACTTTGGTCAGAGAGAATATTTTCCGAAGTAGATTACGATATTGTAACAATTGGCAACCACGAGCTTTACAAATGGGAATCTACATATCAGGAACTTGATATTGTAGCTCCGAAACTAGGAGAACGATTTGTAGTATCCAATGTTGACTATCTGAGTGATGACAAAACTCATTGGATTCCGCTCGGTAATAAATATAGAAGGTTCAAAACTACAAATAGGGGCCTTAATGTTGTTGCCTTTGGATATGTTTTTGATTTTGGAGGCGGGAATTCCAATGTTCGAGTTCAAAAGTGTTTTTCTACTACACATAGTGATTGGTTTCAAGAAGCCTTATCTTATGAAGATACTGACGTTTTTTTGATTGTAGGTCACATTCCTATTAGAAACTCTCCAGAAATTAAGGCAATTTTATCCGCTATTCGTCAAAAGTGGCCAAATAAACTAGTTCTTTTTATGGGTGGCCATTCTCATATTCGAGATTTTGCAGTTTATGACAATAAATCAGTTGGTCTTGAGAGTGGTAGATTTTTAGAAACTGTTGGATGGCTAAGCTTAAATGGCACCACCGAAGACTCAAAATCTACCTACTTCCGTTCTTATATCGATTTCAATCGCAAATCTCTTACATTTCATACAAAAACTTCTGAGCAAAGCTTTGATACTCCCAAAGGTTTATCACTTACAAAAAAGATCTTTGAGCTACGCCAAAAATTTAGTCTGGATGATCAGTTTGGCCATGTTCCTAAAAGCTTTTGGACAAGTAGAGCTCCTTATCCTGGACCAGACAGTCTTTTCTCACTTCTGGCAGATAGGGTTCTTCCTCGTTTAGAAGCTAAAACAGTTTCTCGCGAACGCTCACTAGAACATCCTCGTCATATTTTGATTAATACTGGCTCCATACGATTTGATTTAATTTCTGGACCATATACTCGTGATAGCGCATACATTATATCTCCATTTGAAAATAACTGGATGTATTTCCCTGACGTTCCAAAAAGTGTTGCACGCCAATTACTTGAAGCATTGAATCGCCTGCCTTACATTGCATCTAGTATTAAAACTCCTGAAGGTGACGATATGTACCTGAAATTACCAGAACAGCGCCGTCTTTCCTACAATTTGCAGCATTCAAATAACTTGGAAGAAGGCCAAAAAATCTTAAAAAACAAAGATCTAACATTAGGTTATGTTACAATTGATGATTATGGCCAAGATGGTGACGATACTCCTCATAAACCATACCCATTTACTTTATTACCTAATGTGATCCAAGCTGAACAGAATATTCCTGACAATGGGGAAGAGGTAGCAATTGATATTGTTATTTACGATTTTTTGCTGCCTTATGTTTTTACAGCTTTTGAACAGATCGGTCATCCTGTGAGCTCTGCTCTTCCATACGGTGGAAACAGCACAGTTGAGTTGCTAACAGAGTTCATTCGAACAGAATGGCCAATAAAACAATAATCATTTTGTTACTAGTATTTGTAGGAGATGGGCAATGGTGAGAATGATAATAAATAAACTTGAGAATAAAAATGTAATCAAATTCATCACTAGAATTATCCTGTTTGATACACTTTTGTACTTTGCACTATGTCAATCTATTCAATAATTTGATGCTATTGCTACAAACTGTTTATTTATTTTATTTTTTTTTAAAAAAAGATAGTTTTTTATATCTGTATGTAAACTTATCGTAGGCTACCCTTGAATTTTTCAAAACTCCAAGTTTTTTGTTTTTTTTTTATTCTGAGCGATGTATGTGAAATACTAAAAACCAATTCAAATCCATTGTTTCAGAGATATGTTAAAATGATATAATTATTCCCAAACAAAAACGTGTTTCTTGTTGGAGAATCCAGCAGCATAAGTCTTGAAAGCATTTCGTGCAATTTGAGTGTTTTCCTCGTCAGACTTTTGAGAAGAAATAGTGTGTAACTGAACAGGAGGAGTAACAAATTTTCCTGAAGATACCAGATGGAGGACTTCTCTCAATGCTTTACCATAACCACCAGGGTTTGTTCTTGTGTTATTGGTGAGCCAATATCCATGAAATTGGAGGTTTTTGAACAGTAAATCAGGAGGGCTGATGTCAAGATTTTGGTTAGACATTGATCCGTAAACAACATAATGGCCTTCGAAAGTAAGTTTTCTAATGATATTGCTTCCTGAAGCTCCGCCAATACAGTCCAAAGCAAGTCGAATTTTTGCGCCCTTTCCAATAAGACTCTTGATTTCACTGTTAGGAAGACTATTTTGCTCTTCGGTAATAACAACGTCTGCGCCAATTGACTTCAATTCCTCTACCAGTTCTGGAAGATTGCTTCTAGACCGAACAACGGAAATAGTTTTATACCCCCAAAGCTTTGCAAGCTGAATAACAGCTCTTCCAACAGCAGAGTTACCACCATTTTGAATTACCCAGTCGCCTGGCTGAAGAGTGACATAATCTTTAAGGATTTGGTATGCAGTTACTGGATTGATATTAGAGGTAACGACTTGGAATGGTGTAACACTACCCTGCAGCTTTAGTGGTGGTGAAAGCTTTGCCTTGTCAACAACAACATGAGATCTCCATGTTCCAAAGCCTAAAGCAACTAAAAAGCACCAATCTCCTTTCTTTAAGCCATCAACTTGGCTTCCTACTTCCACAACCTCTACAACACTTTCTAATCCACCTACAAACAGCTTTTGTCCAGTGAGATCGGAAGTGAAGATAGGGCGAGTTGGATAAACACCCTGTATTTGAACAATATCTGAAGGGTTGATTGTTGCTGCTAGCGTTTTAACTAATACACCATTAGGTCCGACCTCTGGAAGTCGATAAGAGCGCACAATAGCAGCATCCTTGGGTTCGGAGTATCCATCAAAAGTAATGGCTCTGGCGGTAATTGATGACATTGTTGAATGAAAGTGTTGTTATAATACAGTGAACAAAAAAAAACGATGTGGAATATCTTCAAAATCAAAGAATACTCTTGTGTATATATATATATATATATATCACTGTGCTTACCTCTTTTTTCTAAGCCTGAAATAAGCATAAAAAACTACACCGCACTTCAATTAGCCTCGGTATAATTTAAGGTATAAAAAGTATTTTATACAAATAAGGCTAAATAAATGGCCATATGACGTAAAAAGGCCAAAGGTCTTTCCGTGTTTTCAAGATTCTGTTTGAAATTTAGCAACTGATATACTTTCATTTTTGCTTTCTGTTGGTATTACAAGCAGAGGAGAAAAAAACTACATCTTGAAGCATCAAATATTAGACTAACCACCGAGATCCGAGGTCCAAAAACCTCAAACTTACAAACCAAACCAATGTATAAATCCTTCTTACGGAAGAACTATATGCAGGTACTTGTTCATACCAAAACGTATAACGGTCTGTAGCTGCACTACACAGAATTTGACTAGTATCCAATTCAAAGATAAAAAGCTGTCAAATGGCTTCGTTCAAATGTTATGCATTTTGATTACCACTATGTGCTGTTGTATATTGTATGCTATTCAATGCTATTAGTTACTGAGATACTCTGCTTTAACCACGTTTTATTATAGCCCAAGACAGAGGGTTAGGTTGTTTTCAGCCTTAAGCATCGCATCTAAGACTAAACCTTTAGAACAGAAATTTTGAAACCTGAATCTAGAAATCAGCTAATTAATTAATCTTTTCTTGAAAATATTTCAACCACCTACAAAGCTGACGGCTAAAACATTGAGTACGTCTTGAAAGATTGGCGATCACCGTTGGTACTGTGGTAGTTTTCAGAATGACGGCTGACAACACTCTTTTTTCTCCTCGCCATACTTCTCCCGCTACTGCCACAGCATCAACTACCAGCTTCACATCTGAAGAAGATGATGACAAGTGTCTGGCTTCCGAAAAGTTGAAGCAACAGAGACTGCAGCGAATCATGAAAGCTCAGGCTAAACATCCTTCATGGGCTAGTAAATCTGAATGTTTTCTTCTAATATCTCTTTTTGCATACACCTTACTTACTATAGATAGAGATGTTTTACACTCTGCTACACATTTACCAAACCATGATTTTTTAAGAAACTATACTACAGTATTCATTGCATTACTTTCAGTCTCATGGTCTGATCTGAAATTTCCTGATTTCGTATATGAGTTTGTACTACCACCTCTTTTGGCGTTGATTTTTAATCCTTCATTCTTGCAATTCAATATGATTCTTGGATTAGCTGCGTTTCCTGTCAGATACTATTTTTTGAAAGTTATCAACTTGATTTTTCTCCGTCCAGAGTTATCTGGAACAGTGTGGGATATTCATTATTTTATTTTTGAAGCCACATCAGAGATTGTCGGGGTTTCTCTCTCGAAAACTGAAATCTGGCTGGTTTCTTCTTTGTTAGTAAATCTATTAAGTCTCACTGTTAGTCGTATGGGAATAGTACTTCAGACAGCATTTTTTGGATCAGTTTTTGTATTATGGCTATTGGCTCCAGTTTTTGAATCACTACTTCAATCCCCTTCAAAGCGGGATTTACAAGATATTGGAAAATGGCAGGCTACTAGGGTTAAGTCTGCCAGGATATTTGGATATGGTTATTTTATTGGCATGCTAGCATTTGCCTTACCGATGCTAACTATAAGACTAGATGATTCCACAAATGCTATTTGGTATTTGATTTCGGTAATGTTCAATTTCTTGAATATTGTTTTATTTTGGATATGTATTTTGATTGTATTAGTTCCTCTGACACATTACTACACTTTGCACTACACCTTGAAAACCAATACTAAAAGAAAGATATTTCATTTTATTTCGGTTGCAATGTTTTTACCCATATTTTCGATATCATCTGGAAATCAGGATTTAAACGATTTTCTTTATCTTTGTTTCTCAGCAGTATTGATATTATTTCTTATTATTGAAATCATCAGAATCACTAGCTTTCCTTCGATTGGACAGACAATACACGAGTTCTTAGACAGATATTGTGACGAGCGGGATAGAAAAGGTAAACTTATTGTTTCTCATATCTATCTGCTGCTTGGCATTGCCTTACCATTGTTTTTTTGTTATTCTGATCAAAAGCTACCGCTGGACAGTATAACTGATAATTTTCCTTCTTTATACAATCCAAGCATTTATTACACCCATACAACTATGAAAGGTAAACTACCCGAAACCTCTATAGCTGCAATTTCGGGATTACTTAGTTTAGGATTAGGAGACTCATTTGCTTCAATCGTTGGAAAATCGATAGGAAAATACAAATACCCAGGTATGTCAAAAACCATTGAAGGTACAATAGGGTTTTTTATTTCAGTTTTCATAGGGATGATATTGACAATGACTTGGCGCAGTGCTTATTTTGAATTTATTCAATATGATATAATTCCAAGTTTTAATGATGTGTGGATCATCATTTGCAGTATCGTGTTAGAGTTTAGTGGTAGAATAAGCATCGTGGCGATAGGCACTGCTCTTATGGAAGCTTTTGGTTCCATGAACGATAACCTCATTGTACCTGTGTACATGATGGCCTTGATAAAGGTTGTCGGATTATGACGACATTTTTTTTTCTTGAAAAAAAAAATATAGAAATAAAATACACCCCAATATTCATATATTCTAAAATCAAATAATAACATTAACAACATGCATAATATAATTTTTGTTTAAGATAACTAGACGACTATAATCAAAAGTTTTCAAAAAGTAACTAAAGCAAACCAATCACAGTAAACGGTACATAACCCTTAACAAAGCATTAATCTGCAAAAATTAAAAAAAAATTTACCAAAGAAAAACAAGATAGCTTTCAACATATTTACCACTCCAAATTAATGAGACTATATACAAGATGTAGCAAAATTATATACATCAAAAACACAATGCAAGATTTTGATTTCTTTAGACCACAACGCTTCCTTTATCAATGTAAGCTCCTTCAAATTTACCCGTTGCATCATCACTAGGAAGCGAAGCATCTAATGGGGAGTATAAATACCAAGATTTTAAAGCGTGAACCGCAGCTCTGGTTTTACTTTCAACCATGCTGGCACCTTGACCCTCACCGAGTTTTTGATCTCCACTAAATACACCTACTACAAAAACAGGATGGGATGTGAATCTTCCAGATTCAACTAACAGTCTTGAAACAGGTGCTTCTAACCCTTCTCGCGCACATAGTCGAGAAAGTTCACGAGTAGGCTGATTAAAAACTAGCATTTGAGATAGATCGATGTGCTGAGACTTGATGATATAGTTGTGAATGAAAGTTTTAGCAGCATCAAGACCAGAGTGAGCATAAATTCCTCCAAGTAAGGCACGAGCAAAAGTAGCTAAGGCACCGTCCCTTCCAGCATGAATATAATCACCACTCAGAAGTTCTACTACACCATCTTGTCTTTTAATAGAGTTTGAGCTGTAACGGAGCTTTCCAAAAAGTGTTTCCTCACCATCGTCAGACAAGTAACGGTCAAGAGCTGACCTACTGTCTTCTTCTACACCCCAACTAATGGCGATTTTTGCTAAAGCTTTCTCAGAAAGATAAAGATCCGCAACTTTCTGTAAAATCTCAGGGGTCAATCGAGGGTACTTCACTAAGAAATACTCAAAGACGTAAAAGTTCAAAAGATTCCGCCCAAAAGATGCCATTGATAAATTGTCCGTGTATTGAGAGTTTGCTGATTGGCATATGAGAGTTCGTGCAAGAGTAGTTAATGGAACCAAATCCTTTAATCCAAGTCTAGCATGAAGAGCACGCAAAGAAGTGGCATATTGAAGATCGGACTCTTGGATTAATTTTGGCTCACCTTTGCGCCAGTAGGATCCAAATTCTGTGATATCGCTAGGGACTGTGTAGCCAGTCTGCTTAGAATCTCTCAATTGATTCTTGATGATCTGTGTGGAGCTCAAAAGTCTCAACGAAATTCTTGAAACCACGCTGGGTTTGAAAACAGATAGTCTGGCGGCCGAGTAGGACAACATGATGTCAGGCTTTACACAGGTCGAAGAGCTAAGTGTGAATTAGAACGGCGATATGAGCTCCTGTTGGACAAGAATTGGACGTGATTATCTGTGACGGCGAAATTTTTTCTGTTTTCTGGAACAGCGAGTTTTCCATGCTGATATTTACGCAGAAATTTGAAATAACCCTTACCCTTTGATAGAACCAATCAAAGGTGTTGGAAATATACTGGGAGAATGGTGAACTCCAATTATAATTGTGATCTTACATCTTATTTTACAACAATCGAAATCACTAACTAAACATACATTTGTGTATATTAATTACAATGGGCGGACACGGACACGACTATCTTCCTAATGTAAGTTTAAAATATTTTCTTTCTCCATGAGGTTTTGATAATTGGTGTTTTAAACGATATACTAATTTTAGTTAAAAGCAACCTTGGTCACCTGCTGGTGGTTGGTGGTTCACCCCAAAGAACGCTAGAACCAATCTTGTATACATATCTATTGGAATGCTGGCTATCTCAGTTGTTGGTTGGAAGTTTGGTGAAGCTATCAAGGTCAACACTAATCGTGAAGTTGACGATGAAACTATTACTAGATGGAATAATGCTGCTAGAAAGTCAAGAGAAGCTGTCGCTATTTCCAAGGTAGCCGGTGAGCAATAATTAACAAACAAATCATACACTACTTACTCTGTGCTGAGCCTATGAAGTACCATATATCAAATGTGATTTTTGTTGACTGAACCGATACTCTCTTAGATTTTTTTCGCGAGGGTAGCCAATATTTATTTCCAGATATCCGTTGCCCAAATTATAGTTTTCTATATTCCTTACATATATCGTTTGCATTGATAAATGAAAATTTAATGATTTTCTTAATGATCTATGATCTAGAGAGTTATCTCCAAGTCGATAACAGAAATATCACAACACTAACCATCAAGTCCTTTGGCATCCAAAAGTACAAGAATGTATATAAATTCATTCAATGAATTTTTATTTAGAATTTTTGTAAGGATGGATTTTGGACGGACAAATTTAATATAAATAAGCAAATTTTGTACTACTATTTCAATAGCTTAACAATTTCGTAATACCTCTGATTGAAATCCTTTTGCACTTATTGTTATGTCCATCAAAAACGAATGAAAATGGTATATTGATTGATTTAATTTGGCTATAGAAATGTTATATCTGAAGAAAAAATACTTATATCATCAAAAACTCTTAATTATATTCGTATTTCCAGTTTTCACTACTTAAACCGATTGTGTAATGGATTTTCGCCTCATACAAACAAATGAATATGTTAACAACGAATAACCTATATTCAAAGGTCACTTTATACAAAAATTTAATAACTTCAAAATTTGTATTCGTTTTCAAAAAAAGGGGCCCAACCGGGAATTGAACCCGGGACCTCTCGCATATGTGCTTAGAAACCCTAAGCGAGAATTATACCACTAAACCATCGGGCCTTTATGTTTGATGAAACAACTGGTTAAATATAAACAAAATCATCAAAATTGAAAACACGTGATACTCAAATTTTTTTGTATAGAGTTTTGGTTCAGTATACAGAACTGTATTAAGCGCAAAACCCACCCTGTTTGGGAGAAGTGTCACAAAACCCATATTGGCCCAAACCAGTTAACACCACCCGCAATGACTTTTCCTTCCTCGTTCAAAGATTTCTAATTTAACAGCTGTATATTACATAGAGCATAATTAGACGGAATTCCTAGAGCAATATGACTAAGAATATTGAAACCCCTAAAAGCGCTGAGACCGCTACTTTGTTGATCTCCTACCTATGTTATTTGTTGTATGAATTATTATTAGTATAGCATTTAAATTTAAAGACCACAAACGGGTTTATCCACAATCAAGAAATGTCTATGTGACATAGAACAGTTTTCAAGTAGATGTAAAATATATACTGGACGACATGTCTTGTTCTTAGGCTATGATGTGTAGTATCAATTATTATAACTTTTATAGCTTGATAGAAAATCAGTTTATTGTCTCTAAATTTAAAGGTTATACAAATGATAATATATACAAAAAAATAATTTAAGTAGAAGACGTGTGGTTCATTTATATGGATTCTATATGTAGGGAGAAAAAACCGATTTTTCATCTATCTAACAAAAATTCATATTATCAAATAGTATCCTGTTTGGAAAGCAAGTAAGGATTTCGATATGATAATCAAATAGATTGCCAGTCTAACGAATAATCCTCAATGATATCAGAAATTTTATTATACTAATTCTAGGTGTAAGAATTTTAAAGAAAATCCAGGTTGTTGCTCGTGTATTTATAACCTGAAGAAACAAAAACTAAAGAAAAAATTTATATCTAGATAAAACTATGTACAATTATATAACAATCAATGTATTTATTTTTTCAATTCTTGATCCATCCATCAATATCAAGAACATCTTCAACACTCCATTTTGCGGTAGGCTTTGCACTTAAATCGGTTTGATAGCCACTTTCCCAAAGTTCAATACCTGCCCATCCTATCATCAAGGCATTATCTGTACACCACTTGGGCTCAGGATAATGAAATTTTACATCGTCACCAAAATGACTTTGAATCTCGGTTTCAAGCATGTCACGCAGAGTTAGGTTAGATGCCACTCCGCCAGAGCATACCACATCCTTGACAGGAACCGAAGCCTCTTTGAGGCCAAGTACCGTTTTTGTTCGTAAATGGTGAAATATTGCATGTTGTAAACGAGATGCCAATTCTCGGCGAGTAGGGTCTGGCAGTGAAGCGAGATCTTCAGTCCCAAATGCCTTTTTTGCAAGTACTCGTAGCGAAGTTATGAACCCAGCAAAGGAATATCCTAGAGTATTCTTTCTGCCTCCCGACTTGTTTTGAAGCGGATTTGGAAACTTGAGATCGCTGGGGACACCATGCCCTTCGCTTGATCCTGTATTGATAAAAGCTTCTAGTTCTTTTCCTATCATATTTCCACGAACTCCTAGCTCTCGGCCACACTTGTCAAGCATATCTCCAATGGCAATATCCACAGAAGAACAAAGAATCCGATGATCTGTGATACTTTTGGATTCCACCAACATCGTATGTCCACCGCTCACAAGCAGAGATATGAATGGATACTTTGGAGTTGTATTAAAAAACCGCGGTGTTACTAAGTGTCCTACCATGTGGTTAACACCTACTAATGGGACATTCCAAGCAACTGCTAGACCTTTAGCCAAATTGTATCCTGCTGCCAAAGAGCCTACCATACCTGGACCCCGTGTTGCCGCAATTATATCTATTTTCTTCTGATTATCTGCGGAAGATCCAGAGGTATATGGCGAAACCCCGTTAGATGCAAGCAGTTCGTGTACAAGTGGAGCCAAATTCGTTTGATGAAAGTTTCGAGCATCAAGTGGAATGATTCCGCCTGCTGCGGTATTGTCCAAAGATCGTTTAAGATGTGATATCAAGACAGGACGGGAGTCTGGCGACGGACGATCAATAAGAGCTACTGTAGTATCATCGCAAGACGTCTCTATGGCTAAAACATGATATTTTGCCAGTCTTGGTATTTGCTTCAATCGGCAAAAACTTGTGCGAAGCATTTCTGTGGACCTGATTGACGAATTGGGACCAGAGAAGTTTAGAGAAAATTTCAACACTGCGATTTTGTGAATTTTGTAACCACTGTATATTAGATGAAATAATATTTAACATGACCAAATCAATTAACACTATACATAAATACCTATGAATATGACCAATACGACATCTACTCGTCATCCTGATCTTTTCTCTTCCTCTTCTTATCCTTCTTGTCCTTCTTATCCTTCTTATCCTTCTTTTTCTCACTGGAAGAAACATAGTCTTCCTCCACAGGAGCAACAAAATCTTTAGCTCTTTCCTTATCTTTTTCAATCTTAGCAGCATCTCTCTTTTCCAGCTTCTCTTCCAATCTTTGTCGCTCCTTCTCAGATTTACTAAGGAAGTATTCACCAGATTCGATTTGCAAATCGATCTTTCTCGGTTGTTGTGCAGGGGGAAATGGTGTGTAAACCCTCTTTTCGGTAACCTTCTTGGGCTTCTTACGTGCAACGTTCCGTTTCTTGAATTGTGGAAGGAATCGAGCCCAATTTTCTTCAGCCAGCTCAGGCTTTTGAGCAAGTTCACGCTTGATCATAAGTTCCTTAATGTGATAAATGGGATGAACGTTTTTCATGCAATCTTCTACAACACGACGTACTTCCTTTAAGCCCTTATACGGACCCATCGCAGATACAGTGTTGCCTTGAACTAAAACATAACATTTCGTGAGAAGTTCTAAAGCCTTCAAAGTGTTACCACTAGGACCTAGCAGCCGCTGCCTTCTTTTCACAAACCTGTCTTTATTTGAAACAAAGTTGCCAATCTTGATAACATCGCAAGCCACGTCGTCATCCAAGATTTTTACTGCTTGTGGAAATGGTACACTTCTTGCTAGAAGTTTGATCAAATCACGAGCCTTCAAAATGATCGCTGGATCATAGGTCTTACGAGTTGTTTTAACCGTCATTGAACCTTCCACTAAATCCAGCACACAAGCGATACCGTGTTTCTCAAGCGATTTTGTCACATCAGTCCACACCTCTCTAAGGTAATTTTCACGATATTTAGGGAATAGTGTTGCAAAACTGCTTTCCTCCAAAAACGAACTCCCCGATTTGTTGTCTTCAGGCTTGAAAGGCTCAATCTTCCATTTGTCAATATCTGGAGTATCCCACTCCTTCTCTTTGTTGTGTGTTGAGACCATCACGAATATTTTATGAATGAATAAAAAATGCAGTACAAGCGATTTCAACTAGAAAAAAAATAATAAATAAAAAATTCAGCTGTAACGGTATTTCTTTAGTGCCAAACCTCCCAGTCTCAAACTTTTAGTCCCAGTCTCAAATATACTCAGCGTACCTTAAAAACCTTTCATTTTAAACCTTATGTCAATCGTTGACATCTACAAATCACTTTAAAATGGCCATTAAAACAAAATCAAGTACGCTCAAATCTAAGCCTCTAGCCAAGGTATCCAAATCCAAATCTACAAAGCCAAAGTCTAGATCGAAAAATGACAAGAAATCTCAAAAGTTAAAAGATCAAGCAATTCAAAAGGACCTTGACAACATGATGTCTACCTCATCTATTTTTTCTGAAATCCAAGCAAACAGACCTGAGGTCAAAAAGATGGAAATGGAAAAGAAAGCTCAAACAAAAAAGGAAACAATTAAATCTACTAATAAAGATCTATTAGTTCAACTTGAATCTATCAGCAATTTCAGTCTTTAAAATTTTATATATGCATTAAAATCGTTATGTTGGTAGATTCAGCTTTTAGTGTTCACAAACCCGCGGCGGTCTTTAGCAGCCCTTGGTCGGCTTAACCAGGTAGTCTTGATAGTTTTTACAAGATGCTCTACTTTTTTCTGGTTTGCATTTCCAGAATGCACAGAAGCCAACACGTTAGTGCATTGCAATAGGCGGACAGCTGTATCATTCACCATGATTGGAGAATCAAAATCCAAATACGCTTTTTTCACGATATCTAAATAATCAGTTAGTTAAAATGAAAATTAATAACAGCTACAAATACTGACTTACTCTCAAAGTGGTCTGCAATGGGAATTATCACCCAATCTCGATATGCAATAAGTGTCATTCGTCGAATACTTAGCTCACTTTTCGATTCAACAACAGGGTTCCAATAGGTTGAGGCGGTAGTTGGTGTCAGAACTTGTCCACTACCTTCAAACTCTAGTTGTAAGGGTAGGAAAACAGCTTCCCAGTATGGTAGTACTTGTGAAAAGAAAAACTGCCAGCTGTCGACAAGCCTTTGTAAAAACTTTGAATCAGACATAGATAGCTTTGGACCTTCAAGATTTAACATCCCTGTTTTCGTACATTGATTGAACCCAGAAATTATTTCTTGTGGCTCACTTCGCTGATGGAATTTTGATTCAAGATGTAGTGTAAGCATGTAGTTGACCTTTTCTACCGGAACCCGTAGACCTTCACCTTTGAAAATGGGCATAACCCAACTTTGTATGTAAGACCAAGATTCATCTGCAACATATGCTGTATCTTCTTTCAAAGGTGGAACAGGCTTTGAATCCAGAACCGGGAGCGTTTTTAAGAGAGCTCCCGGACTTGATGGATGAAACGAGTAAATACTTCCCTGTTCAGAAATAAGTCTAGAGTTAGAAGAACTCGAAGAAAGCACCAGATTTGAATGAGGATCCTTCCTAGTTCTAAAGGATAAATGGTGCTTATGCTTGTCGTCTCTAGATCCTGTGTGCATGGGTGATAAGGGAATCTGACCAGCACCTGCGTTTGAGGCAATGCGTTCCAGCTCTTTCGAAGACCGTCCTAAAGTTGGTGATAGTTCAGATAATGATGGCCTTCCTGGAGGTAAAGCTTGAATACTGAGATCAGGTAAATTTTTATTCCTTATATTTGCCGACATACCTGCCGATACTGACCGCTGTGACGATGCACTACCTGTTGCTTGACGTGCAAACATCTTCGCTTTGGCCAATGCCGATTCCTTAGGCTTTGGTGGAGGCAAAATCGGTATTTGCTTTGAAGAAGAGGCAGAAGAAATATGTATATTTCTAATAGACTCCTTAGGTTTCGAAGTAATCAAGTCGGAGTAAGAATAGTTGCTAATTTTAGAGAACTTTTGCTCTGTAGGAGTTCGCAACGAGTCTTTTGATGAAGTTGTTGGCGCACCTATCCAAGGTGAGTCAACAGTATTATTCGAGTCTGAAGACAAGGGCATGTTTACTGGATACGAGTTATAATTTGAGCCGTTAATAGGCGACGCTAATACACTAGAGCTTGAAGAAGACGACGAGTTAGTTCGGGTATGTGAAAACGCTCTATTCCTTGATGTAGAAGAGGAAACAGATGAGTTTTCTGGAATTGAAGAAATCATTGTAAAAAGAGAAAAAAAAGAAGGATACGGATCTGAAAAGATCTCAATCTCAACTGAGACAGATGGTGATTAATGCAAAATGGATTGTTCAAAGTGTTGGAATAAGAAGGAGAAGTGAGAAAAAGTCAATTCTGCACAGTGTAATTTGCCTGATACGGGTATGCCTGATTACTTGCTTAAGTGAGATTATGATCCAAACCGCTCAGTGGTCATTTTAAAATGACCTTAGCAAATTGCCAACATCGCGAACAAGCTCATAAACGATGAATATTTACGTTTATTACAATTTATAAGGTAATGGCAAATAATTAGTATTAAATGTATTCTCATAGGGAAAGGTACCCTGAAATTTTATTTCTGCTGCACCCATTTGCCATTTTTATTTCTTCCCTGTGATACATTGAAAAATGAGCGCTAATCAGCAAAATATGGAATCTGACGAAGACGACGCCCCTGAACTTGTAGAATCGTTAGTTACTATTCCTCCTGTGGGGATCAAAGTAGAAGAGGATGATATCCCAGTGAGTATTGCCATCGACTAAGATTCGTTGATCTGGAGCTAACAGCATTTGGAAGAAACACAAAGTTCCTATAACAATCATTACAGGCTACTTAGGAAGCGGAAAGTCGTGAGTATATTGCATCTATTCCTTGTAATATAAGATGTTAACTCTAAAAGAACTCTTTTGAATTTCTTGACTACACAAAAAGAGAAGAAGATTGCCATCATTCTAAATGGTAAGTGATGCTGATCTCACATTTATTGAACTTTGATACTAACACATTTGCATTAGAATTCGGAGACTGTAAGTTTATGATTAAACCCGTTGAAATAACAAAATAAATGGATCACATACTAATAAAAACCAAGCGGCGGATGTTGAAAAATCGATGATTGTTAAGGATGGCGAAAACGAGTATGAAGAGTGGCTAGAGCTTGAGAACGGATGTCTTTGTTGTACAATAAAAGACAATGGAGTTACCGCGATTGAAAAGCTATTGGAGAGAAATAAAAATTTTGATTATATTCTTCTTGAAACCAGTGGTGTTGCTGATCCAGGTCCTATTGCAAATGTCTTTTGGATGGATGATGGTCTGGCTTCTAGTATTTATCTTGATGGAATAGTGACGGTATTAGACGCTGGAAATATTGGCAAGTCGCTTGATGATATATCCAAGAGCGATCATGTTCATCATGGAAAAATTGAGCATGAACCAATGTCTACTGCTCTCGTTCAAATTTCACAGGCCGACATATTAATTCTTAACAAGATTGACACTGTAACTTCTGAACAACTGACTGATATCAAAAAAAGAATCACAGGAATTAACTCTGCAGCACCAATATTTGAAACCACATATTCAAAAATTCCATGGGACAAACTTTTCGATCTAAAGGCTTATGAAGCTAGATTTGACGAGACAAAATTCGATGACCACGGTTACCATGATTCTCGTATTTCGACTATCAGTTTTTCTTTTGGACGTGTAAGTGAGGAAGAATTACAAAAATTTGAATCTTGGCTACAGTTACTGTTATGGGAAGAAGATAAGCTCGAAATTCACAGAGCAAAGGGCCGTATTGTATTGACGAATGGAGAGGTAAAGATTCTTCAGGGAGTCAGAGAATCATATGAGATCGTTGATGCTAAAAGTGCTGTTGAACCTGAAATTCTAGAATCTGAGCACCCAAGCAAACTGGTTCTTATTGGAAAGAATCTTGATTTAGAAGATATAAAAATACGTTTCACTACAGCAGTTGGTATGAATGTAAAATAGTCGATAAGCAATCAGCACTCTTATTCTAGTGAGTTGATATCTATATCATTTCATTTATCATAATCCATAACAATGAAACTCATTTTTTATATAATGTCTGGAATGCAAACAATTAACAATCAAGTTATATGTGGCAACTTATTCACCAATTATAATTATAAATAAAAAAGAAGATGGCCAAAGTTCGTATGTTAAAATACTTCCAAATTCCATATCCAGACTTTTAAACTGTCTTTTGTTTCTTCTTTTGAATGGCATCAGCCTCCTCTTCAAACTCCCATTCTTTTGCCGTCAAACAATATTTCTCTGGCGGCAGTCTTACTCCCCACTGTTCTTGAACTGGTGGTAGAGGCTTTCGATTTTTTTCTGCTGCTAGCTCCATAAGAAGCTGTTTTGGTGGAGCTGGCTTAAATTGATAGTTGACACGAGACGCCACAGCTAGTCTAATATCTTCTGTAGAAAGTGGTACATGAGCTGGTCCTAATCCAGCTGGTGTAGTGGTTGTTGAAGAGTGAGCGTGATCGTTGTATAATAGCGCGTCTGTAAGAACGCCATGTGTGAATCTGTACGCAAAGTCCATAAGCTGTAATGGAACACGATCTTGATAACTTGTCACTCCCATAGACGCTAGAATCAAATGTAAAAGACGAACATCACGTGGAGTATCACCATCATTAAATTCACCCTCAACATTATTGGGCTGTGGCTCAGGGTTAGACATTGTAATAATACTAGTATAAAAGGACGATGAAAAATGGTGATTCTAGTAATGATGGTGAAGCGTTTTTGTGTAAACTTCAATTACGTCAAAATATGTCTACCCTAACCCAGTATTCAATTGTCAGCAAACCCAGTATTCAACCGAAGAAACCATGCTGTTTTCATTTTTCTTCTATATTCGCAATATTCAATTTGTTAAAATTTAAGCGATTGAATTGACTATATTAATGTTCAGTATGAAACTCGCTTGGTCCATTTTTGCTCTTCTTTTGGTAGCAATATCGTTCTTCCGTGGAGCTGCCGTTGAGGCTGCCGCTTCTAGTGATCCTGTTATCACTAATAAAGTCTACTTTGATATCCAAGCTGGAGATGACCCTCTTGGTCGTGTAGTTATTGGTCTTTATGGTGATCTTGTGCCTAAGACTGTTGAAAATTTCCGTGCTCTATCGACTGGTGAGAAGGGTTTTGGGTACCAAGATTCTACCTTCCACCGTGTCATTAAAAACTTTATGATTCAAGGTGGTGATTTCACTCGTCATGATGGTACTGGAGGAAAGTCAATTTACGGACCTAGATTTAAGGATGAGGCATTCCTTGTCAAGCATGATAAGCCTGGAAAACTCTCTATGGCAAATGCTGGCAAAGATACCAATGGTTCTCAATTTTTCATTACCACTGTGCCTACTCCTTGGTTGGATGGTAAGCATGTTGTGTTTGGTGAGGTTCTTGAGGGCTTTGATGTTGTTCAAACAATTGAAAACTCTAAGACTGCCTGGGGTGATAAGCCAATCAAGACTGTGAAGATTATCAAGTCTGGAGAGCTTCCTGTTGAAAATGCTGAAACTAAAGAGTCTGAACCTGAAGCTCAACAGCCAATTCAAGGTAATGACGATTTGTAAAGGCTATTCAAATTTGACTTTTATATGATATAACTTGTATAAATTAGAAATGAGATCAATATGATTTATAACTACTTTCAGTTCAGTCACCAGCTTATGGCAGTTTGCAACTTGGGCTTCGCTGTTGACGTTTAAGATAAAAATTTCGCCAATTCTTTATTTGGACATCTTAAAGCATTATATGGTATCAAAGAGACTAAAGATTAAAAATTATTATTATTATTATGGATATTATTATCAACTTATTTCCAGCGTTTTGTATGTTTTATATTATCATTTCCAACGTATTTTCCGTTTATATTACTTTAGCATTCTTTGCAACACTCAATCCCTTTTAGTCCAATGAATTTCAGCAGGCTCCTTTGGCAATGTAATCATGGATTCGAAATCAATACCAGGGACTTGATCAACTTTCCATGTAAACTCGCGGACAAACATAGACATGATGGTACTTAATTGAACATAAGCAAACTGTTCGCCAATACAACGATGTCTACCCCCGCCAAATGGAAGATATGGTGAGGAAACTCCTTTGGAAACATTACCGAACCCATAGTCAACCGTATCTTGAGCCTTACCAGCAGCATATGATGCAAGATTAATAGTCTCTGAAGCTTCCCAGCGGTGGGGATCATACTTGTGGGCCTCTGGAAAGTAAGCTTCGTCAGTCATAGTAAAACCAGTAGATACCATGACGTAATGACCCTTAGGAATGATGAAGTTAGTGTTAGGAACCCTGAGATCGTGCATAACTTTGCGGAATATGGAGTGCAACGGTGAGTGTAAACGAAGTGTTTCTTTAATTGTATCGTTCATAAGAGTAAGTTCGGATAATTTTTCGTATACCAGAGGATTGAGCTTTCCAGTTTCTTCATCAATACCAAACACACGGACCTGCTCATCGTAGAGTTCTTGTTGCAGCTCAGGTTTTTCTCCAAGATGAAGTAAAGCCCAGCTAGATGTAGCAGCAGATGTGTGCTGACCTCCCATAAGGATTCCAATAAGCAAGTTTGAGATGTGCTGATCAGACATACGCTCGCCATCCTTATACACAGCATTAGCCATAAGAGAACCTATTAAATCACGATCAGGATCAATGTCATTTTCAGCTCTCCGTTTAGCAATAACTTCCATATAAGTTTGGGAAATTTTTTGCTGGGCCGCATCACGACGCCAGTAAAATGGCAAAGGTAAATGGGGAAAGACAAAATTGATGGGTGTAAAACCTTTATCCAGATCTGCATAATAAGATGCAAAGTTTGTGTCAAGCTTAGATCTAATTTCTTCGCCTAATAGAGTTCGTGATGCGGTAAAAATGGTGAGTTGTGACTGCGACTGAAGCACTTGAGCTTTACCCGAGGATTTCTTTTCGTCTTTGCAAGCATTGTAGTAATCCTTAGAGGTATTGAAGAAG
This sequence comes from Geotrichum ghanense (nom. inval.), assembly GCA_022023575.1. Classification (NCBI taxonomy): domain Eukaryota; kingdom Fungi; phylum Ascomycota; class Dipodascomycetes; order Dipodascales; family Dipodascaceae; genus Geotrichum; species Geotrichum ghanense (nom. inval.). The sequence goes on along the minus strand of JAKKCX010000003.1, from coordinate 227,307 downwards.
TTTGTTACCTCTTCTACTATTTTAGGAACATAAGAAATAAACGCTTGCTTTGAGAGTGCTGTTTTAGCAAATTTTTTCTGCTGCATTAACTTGGAGTTTGAACAATCATAGACTACACCTTCGCCAAAAATGGGCGTAGTTAAATGCGAATATGCTTCTTCAGCAGAAACGTCTGCAAGCTTACTGTTGAACATGAACTCTTGACCTTTAGGTCCCAAACACACAGTCATAACCCTTCCGCACATGACGAATGCAAAAACATCACCATATCTCTTCTGATTTTCCCTAAAAAACTCGTAAGGCCGTGATCCATATTGGACTGTAGAACCAATCCAAGGGAAAAGGTGAAACACCATTGGTGCTCTAGTTTTACTTGTACATAGAACCTGGCTCATGACATTGAATCCAACGACAATAACCACAGCACTGAGTATTGTTATAGGAATAAGTTGAACTAAAGGTAGCTGGACCAAACGCTGGCATAGTAGCGGAATGGTTTGAGCAAAGTAGAGCTGTAATGAGAGTAGCAGACCCATTTGTAAAGAATATGATTCCAGTTTCCAAGGCCTTAGCTATGTAGAATAACTGTCAGATAGGAGCTTATTGTCTATATATATTTAGGCAGTCATAGTGGCGTCTATGTATTATGAAGCCATTGTTTTTATAGAACAGGCCACTTTCCAGAAGCCATTGAAAGGGTAGTGAACGACACAGTTGCCGTTTTGAGCTTCAAAGGGCCCAAGCTAATATCGCGGTAGAGCACCGATAGCTGATATTGAAGCTGAGTGTTTCAGCAAGTCTGCGATCTACTATTTTTTTTATATTATTTTTATTTTTATTTAAAAAAAAGGGTTGTTATTATGTGCTTTCATGGTTTGAAGATGTATATAGAATAATGTATTTAAAAAAGGTTATGGTATAATGCTTTAGTATTGAAAACAAAAAGACAATACTAATTTAAGGTAGTATTAATAGACCATAGCGTATATGCACCAGAATGACCAGTTTTATATGATATCAACTCTGCTTCTGCAGTCTGACAGAAGTATCGGCTAGCTCTGAGAACCTTCAGTCATTTATTTGATTGATGTAGAGCCAGCTTATATTTGCTAGCGGAAAAGTTCTTTGTTTCATATAGTTTCGAAAAAATATCAGCCTTTAGCACGTCGTAGGTAAATTTTCCTGCGTGATTAGAACACAAATTGCGATAACAATACAGAATTACAATGTTGTTATTAGTCCTTATATATATATATATATCTACACCCATCTTCACTGTTTTTTTCATATAAACATTTTTATATACAATATCACCAATAAATTCTTGATACAGAAACTATACAGCTTTTGTTCACCTTTTCAATCTTTTTGAGTTGGGTTTGGGTGGTGAAAAATCATTTTCTTTTTTGGAATTAGCTTTTTTGATTTCTCCCATCCCCAGATCAAGCAACAGAAAATTTTCTACACCTGTAAAACCTACACATCACAAACTATTGTATAATGACAACACCTTCCACACGCAAATACGTCCTTGAACCAAGCATAAAGTCTTAAAAAGTTACTTATACTTAGCATTCATTCATATATACAATTGTTTACTTACAAACAAAGCACGAGAAACAACAAGAGAGCACTAGCACAAATTTACCCTTCAGAAAAAAAAAAAAGGCCTACTTGAGCATATCTCAACATGCCGAGCAGCATTCCTGAACAACAACAAGAAAATAATAATCGTAGACCTGCCGGTAAAAGGCTGGATAGCTATAGAGCAGTTCTTCCACTCTTTAACAGTGATGACGATCTTGCCCTTACCGACGATGATGAAGACGATGAAGAAGATCCTGAAGAGGAGGCAGAGGAGGAGGAGACCAATGACATTCCTCCCACCATAGCCCTTAAACGACAAGGGGGAGGAAAGATAAGCTGGAACAAACAAAAAAGTCTCAAGTCTGTAACCAAGTACAGGAATGAAGACTTAGATATGGCCGGCTATGATGAAGATGACGATGACATTCCCAGCTTTAATATCTCAGAAGATTCAGAAGGTGAAGAGAGTACAGTTTTGAACAAAACTAGTAACCAAAAAAGTGATTTCTTTAATAGTGACACTGATAATGATAGCAGTAATGATGAAATTCAACACAACAATGAAAATGAATACTCAATTGATCAAAGCACAATTAGTAATGGCGAAGATGATAATGCTAATGAAGAGAGCAATGAAGGTGAAGATGGTACAGATAGCAGTTCATATCAACATTTTGGGAAGTTTGATGATGGCGAAAATGACGATGATGATGAAGAAGATGTTGATGGCAGCGATGACGATGATGAGGACGATGAAGACAACGATGAAGAAGATGATGATGATGACGATGATATGGACGATTTTGAATCTGATTCTTCTAACGATAGTTCTCGTGATAGTGATAGTGATAGTCCAAAGCTGAAGCGCAACAAACGTGTGGAACCACCAGGTAAGCTCGTCATTCCTACTCCCAAAAGACTAGATCTTCCCCCCAAATTGCCGCAAACAAGCTATAACAAGAAAATTAAAAACATTGATAATGCATTCTCCAGCGACCTAAGCGACCTGAGCGAGTCAGAAATCAAGTCATTACGCCAGGCAAGTTCGCGTAGACGGAGATCGTCTATTGTTGATGCTGGACTGGATGAGAAAATTGCATTCCCACGTGCAAAGACCATTCCTGAAACTGTTGTAGAAGAATCAGAAAGTGAAGAGAATGACGAGTATAATGATGAAAATTTATTGGCTGTTCTCTCTGAGGATGATTCAGATGTTTCAGATGTTTCTTCTTCTGATGATGACGAAGATGAAAGTCAGCAAGAAGAAGACGAAGATGAGCAGAGTCAGGAATTGTTTGACTACGATGATGATGAGGCAGACGATGAGCATGCAATTGAAGAAACAGAAGAAAAAGCCATTTTAGAAGAAGTAAAAAGAAGCGGTGATCTTGAGGGACACATTAAAGTTGGATATATTTCGGAAGATGATGAATTTGAGTCTGATATTTCCTTTGACCATGATACATTTTTAGAAATTCAAAACACTCAACCTGATGCCGCAAAAAATCTTACATCTGTAGTACCACTCTCAACGAATTACTCGGATGAGGATGATACTTATTTATGGAACTACTTTTTTTCGTCTGGTGACGATTCTGAAGAGGAAGATACTTCAATACCAGTACAAAACTATGACGCAGGCGAGCCTGTGGAAAAAGCATCTGGAGATTCTACTGATGAGGATGAATCTATTCCAAAGTCTTCTACTCGAAACAAATCACGTCCTACTGAGATTTTGTCTTCTTCTAATAACACATCAAGACCTCCTCTTCTTGGGTCTTGGGTCATGACGGGTGAGCGACCTTATGGAATAATTGATGGTTTAACAACACGCACATTGCGTCAGCACTCAGTACCTACGGAACAAGCTAATGGAACTTCAACTGAAAATGGGCCTGGACTCACTAACCTCAAGCGATCTCGAGAAAATTCACTGGTGAATATGCTGGACGACGTCAGTGGGATTAAAAGCGAGTCTGAACTCAGTGAGCTTGCCCTTGATGATTTCATCTACACAAGCGAGCTTGATGATGATGACGATCTAAATAATGGAGAAGATGATCCCATTTTTCATGGCTTTAACCGTGATGTCCCATTATCAGCGTTTAGAAATAGAGGCATGCAATTTACCAATAGAAGAAACGGTGCCATGCTAAACCTCGATTTAACTAACGACCTATCCTCTTCTGCATCTACTAAATTATTAATGACACAATCGCAAAGACTTCCAAAACAATTTAGAAAGCGTCGCAAACACTCTAAGGTAAATAAATCAGAGACACCTACAGTGCAGCATGATGATTCGTACAAAGACGAATTAGATGATCTGGGCGCGACAGATTTGATTGACGAGTTGGTCAATATTGGGGCGATAAGCCCTTTATTTGGAGGAATTGCTTAACCATCATCATAATTCCACCCACATATATTTATTCTATTCTAGTTTCTATCCATTTTTTTCTTTTAGTATTATTAGTTTCACTTTATATACCATGTATTCATTATTTTTTATCATCACATACACAATTTTTATTTTCTATATAGCTGCCTAGCAGTTTTTTTCACAGTTATATATATATATATATATATATTGCATATATCATATTGATAATTTATTAAAGATAAAAAAACGTGGGAAAAGCTTTTACATTTATTACCGTGATATTTATTTGTTTTGATAAAAGAAAAATATATATGTCGTTACATTTAAACAAGAGGAGTGAGTTTGCTGGTCAATTGTAATTGTGTCTTAACAGTGTTTGCTAAGTAGACAACCATAAGAACATCTTGTAGATGGGAGTTAAACATCTTTTCAAGGTTCTCAGGAGATACAGAAGGAACCAAACTCAAATTTTTCAACAAAAACTTGCCAATAGCAACAGATCCTTGTGATTTTCCAGTGATAACGTTAGAGACGTAAGTTGAAACACGATCAAGCATCTCAATGACTTCCACGACTGAGCTTTCCAAAATTCTGATATCTGAAACTAAAGTAACAGAGCGATCGGGTTTGTCTTGAGCTTTAGCAAAAGATACCAAACCAGCAGTCTCTGCCTCTGAATATTTAATTTCGTTAGGAATGGGCACAAATAAGTATGCGTTTTCTGCTGATCCAATAGGTGAACTAATAAAGGTATTCACAGTCAGGTCGCCAGATTCAGAACCGGTGTAGGTTGGGACTGTCATATGGATAGGAGGATGAGGAGCGACACCTTCCAAGTTGATGTAAAACGAGTGCATAAGAGCAGAAAGATTGTTGATATCGTTGGAAGTAGCATACCAACCGACAATGATGTCTTTAGGATAAGCGCGTCTGTGCAGAGCATACATTGACTTCAAGTAATCCAGGTCCACAGTAAGCTCATCGCTAGTCTCATTGTGAGGAATTGCATAGGTACTTCTAACTTCTACCTCGGAACCATCGTCTGATCGGACTCCGAGAAGTGTACCAATGACACGTTGAGGAGCGTTACTGTTGTGTAAAGCATGATCTAAGATTTGGAAAACTGCCTAATGGTAGAGCTGAGTTAGCACCATTACTTTCTATACCAATTCTACTTCCATTTCAATTTATTATTCTTTTACTTACCTGAACTTGAACAACCACATTGCTTGGATTAGTACTGGCAACTCCGCTTGTAGCACTTGGTCTGGGAACGTAAAAAAATGAGTCTGTCATTGTTATTTTGATCTATGATGCAAATAAAATCCCGGTTTCGTCTTTCTTTTCTGCTGTTATTTTTTGAAATAAAAATTCGAAAAAAATACCAACAAATCTAATCAAGTCTTTTAATATCTATTGCCGATTTCTAGTGTTGAAATCAAGATTACTTTGAAAGTGATACCGTGGTGGTTGGGATAGCAGAGAAAGGCTCTGAAAAAAAATTTTCTCTTCTTTGAAAAGTTCCAGTACTAGAGAGCTTGTTTTATTACAATTTTTAGCTACAATTTGATTATGTAAGCACAAAGTCAGCTTTGCCCAAATTGGGTTTGTGATCGCTGGCGTCAGTGGCGAGAATCAGATTATCAACCAAAACCCCAAGAGTTTACAACTGCCTTTTAAACTTTTATGCTATGAAAGTTATAGTAGTCAATTCCATTGAAATTTTCTTGTAGTACTCATAGATGTGCAACTTAGGAAATTGTATTAGAAGTGAAAAAGACATATTGAAAGTAGAATGATTTTCAAAATTTAGGTTTTTTTTTTTTTTTTTTTTTTTTTCTATCATATATAAGAGCTCGTTTTATCAATTATTCCAATGAAAAATAAATAAAAATAAAGACATCTGTACAAGTTTTTTTGTTTGCATTCCACAGATTTTATTAATGTTAACTAAAAAATTTTAACGAGATATTTTTGTACTTAGGAACGGTAACAACAAGTAATAAAAACGATAATGCAGTAGCCAAAATTTGTATACTTGAACTGATAACTGTTATAAAATGTAAAATTTTCATATTAATGTTCGTTTTACCCACTTTAATAAAAGCAGGTTTAATATAGAGACTGCGTTTCATATTAATTATTACCAACGTCATTGTTTTTGCTTAAGGATGGCTTTACATAAACAAAAGATCATTTTTTTTTTTCAAATCAGATTGCTAGATATCAATGTTTCGGTTAATATATATACTTAATTTGACTAGTGTGTTGGCCTGCTAAATCTGAACTGTCTTAAACTTTTATTTTCCATTTATGATTCTATCAGAAACCATTTTGCAATTTTGAAATCGATAAATAGAACAAAATAGGAATTAATTAAATTTAATCCAACTTAAAACCTCAAGAATTGTAGGAATGACGGCATAAGTAAAATGTTAACAGCTTTGGTAATGTTATATGTGGGGATGAAGGGGAAATTACCTACAATTATGACAAAAAATAATCTGCATTAAAAATGATGGGATAATTGCTTCTACTTAGAAATGTTACATTTGAATGGAATGTCGGAATTGTAAATGATTTCTATACTCGATCATTAGAAGATAAGACTAGAACTCCACCCCTTTGTGTCTCATACTTGGATCTACAATTTTTGTTTTACTAGAACATAGCACGTTATTACTTCAACAAAAAGAGATAGTGAAAAATGTTTCTGATACTAGTTGAAAACTATTAAAATTATAGCTGGTTCCCATGATCTATTTTAACTTGACAGAAAAAAAATAATTAATTTCTACTTTCAAAAATAATTGATTTATACGTATTTTGTACAATGAAATTCTGTATTCGTTTTTGTCAATGCAAAAAGGAAGTATTATTTCATTTCAAAAAATCCTAATAGACTAGTTTTTTTAGTATATAATCTAACCATTATCCTTAATTAATTCTAGATTTTGTTTAGCTTACTTTTAAATTATAACATTCTTTCCTATCTTGATAACACAATAGAAATTTGAAAATGAAGTATAGCCTTATTCTTTTTACTTTTGCTACCTCTGTGATGGCTTTTAGACATCATCACGCAGATTCTTTGGAAGATTTTATGAATTGGGACAACAATCCTTCTTCTGATCTTCCCGAGTATGATGATGAACAACAATATGATGACGATCAACAGTCAGGAAACAGTCGTTATGATGGAGGTAATCAATCTGACGATGACCGTCACAAGTCCAGTTCTAGCTCTAATGCTCCCTCAATTGACGGGGAGTTTAGTGGTCAAGGTACCTTCTACGCTCCAGACACCGGTGCCTGCGGAATCACAAATACTGCTGATGATTATATTGTTGCACTTTCAGAGCACCTTTATGACGAATTGAATCAGGGGGGTGAGTCAACCTCTATGCCATACTGTGGTAGACAAATTTTGGTCACTAGAGGAGACCGTCAAGTCACTGTAACTGTTGCCGACCGCTGTGTAGGATGTCCTTATTACAACTTGGATTTCTCCCCTGCTGCGTTCAGACAAATTGGAACTGATGAAGAAGGTGTCGTCCCCATCACTTGGAAGTGGATTTCTTAAAGTTTCCAGTGTTCTATCATACCAAATAACGTATTTAGTTATGTGAAATATATAACATTATAGTATTATTTGCATTACTCCTTGAATTTATAGCTGAAATCTGAATAAAATTAACAACGAATAAATTTAAAGTTTAGACAATGTGTAAACTTTGGAAAATCTATAGATGAGTTACGATGAAAAGATTTAAAACGAAGTTCTTGCTAGTATTAGATGAATATAAGCTAGAAAAATCAAGAAGAGAACTAAACAAGTCAAATTTATTTGAGATTTAACTGATATTGAACTACTGATATTATTGTAGACCGATCATATTCATTTTCCCAAACCATATAATACAATATTAATCTTCTTGAAATAAAGAAAAAATTCCAATTTAAATTACAAAAATCAGAAGTTCATCTTTTGTACCAGGTTAATGTTTAAATAATTCTTCTAATTTCAGGTAATAACGGAGCTTTTACTTATAACTTGAGCTTTATAAAACTGTGAAATCATGCATGCCCCAATATAGGAACCAGTCGCGGTTAGCGGTAAACGCTAATTAAATTAAATCTAACTATTTGGAAACTTCTAAAACTTGATATAATTATGATATTGAAATAAAAAAAAGTGGGCAAATATCAAGCAAGTAGTTAATTAAATCCAAAAATAATACTGTTAGCCATGTTGTAACACTGCTCAAAAACGTAAGAATAAAATGTTACTTAAAAAAAAAAAAAAACTTGTATTGGGAAAAATACATCAAAATTTGCACTTAAGAAGTAAATATCTTGTTAAATGTTTGTGGATGATGAATTTATTCAATGCTTTTTAAATATACTCTGAAAATAAAATCTCTAGTTTTAATTTTATGATAGGCTGAAATTGATTTATATCCCAAAGACGGGAAAAATAGAAATTTAAGTATGAATACATTAAAACTTACCAAAATATATGAATGCCTATCTTTTTATAACAGATTTAATGAATAAATATTATTGTACTTTATTTTACCATTTCTCTTGAATGATAGTTTTTTTTTTTTTTTTTTTTTTTTTTTTTTGAATAAATAATTCAAATCATTATAGAGCTTGAAGACTGCGAATTTTACGAAAACCAAAACCTTAATCATTAATACATAACATTATTAGAATGCAATATACACATGGTTGGTAACCGTCTTTAAATTTCAATCTCATCAAAGTCCCAAAATACTATTGACTTTAAATCATCATATACTGCATCTTCTTCGGATGTATTAGACTCTTCAGAAAGAACAGTATCTTCATTAGAGTCAACAGTTTCTTCCATAGAATCAGATGTAACGTTATTATCATCTGAGTACTCGTCATAATCTTCGACCTCTACGTGGTTTGGCTTGCTTGATAACAAGGCCAATGGCGCAATAGATTCAAGACTAGGTGTTTGCCCAAGACTCTTTGATCGTAGAAGAGCAACAGGATCAAGTTCACTTTCAGAATCACTAAAGCTTAAATCAAAAGATTTGCTACTAGATATGTTGCTTACCTTCTGCTCTTCAAACTCGTCGGGGGTCATAGGAAGCTCTGAAGTTAAGGTACATTCACGAAGTCTTGATGGAAATTTAGGAGCAACGTTTGGTTTGAAACCATGAAATTCTGACCGAGACCTAAACATTTTTTGAGGACTGTTAGATGGTAACCATTTGGCAGGAATTGCTTGATTTCTCATAACCTTCTTCTTTGTGTTTTCATATTCTTTCTCTATAATCTGAACCCTCGAATTTTTCTCTAATTCAACCTGTTGACAAATTACCTCCGCTTCATTCTCAGGAATCAAGTCTCTGTAAGTTTCAATTTCTAACTCAGAACCCAGCTGCAGTGCAACTGCAAACTTGCGTCTATTATGAAATGCACGAATATCGCTAGAATCAACAGTATGGTGCACATGTCGAATCATAATCAATTCGGCGAGTATCTTACCAGCAGGAATCACCGCCTCCGATATACCTTCTTCAGCTAATGTTTCTAGAAATACTCGTTGAACCAACGGTTGTACTCTGTATTGTGCAATTTGACGTTGTCCGAAGTAAGCGTTGCCTTCGACAGAAAATCTATTAAATCCATGTGCAGACACAGTATGTACACGGAATCTGTCAGAAGTATATCTTGCATCTACAGACTCCTCAGGAAGAAACCTGCTTGGATCGAAAGGCACCCATTGTCCTTCATTACTTACAGACTCTTCAGCATCTCTCCATAAATGTGTTCGCGTTGCATCAAGTGTTCGCTCGACAGATTCTCTAAAGTTAAAATCATGAGGGTCGAGCAAGAGCCGAACTGGTGTCAGACGACTCAAATTGCAGGAATTTACATAGCTCCCTTGATGACGAAGAATCAACTGCGATACGTCTTGACGCTGATGTAATCTGCGCTTTGCTATCTCATTTGCGCAATGATGAATGTAGGCACGTACACATACTGTAGCAGATTTCTCGTCATCGCCAAATTTTCGTCGAAGATGTTTTATCAAGTCTTTTTCAGTTGGTTTGAGCATGCTGTACTTTTCTGGTGGTCCAAAAACGCGTATGCTTCGATGAAGATTTTCAACTTTAGCAGTTTCTGGTCTGTAAAAGCTTTTGCCAAATTTCAATCCTTTTTTAACAATATCAAGGTCAACATCTTCGACATAAGAATGAGAAAACTTAATTTTAGGAGCCTTTGAAATGAGAATGGCGTCGCTTTTGGACCGTTTCAGAGTGTCATAGTAAATCATAGTGTTTTGCTTTTTAACAACTTTCTTCATCAATATCGATCTAATAGTGAATCGTTTAATGTATTGATCCAGATCATTAATACCACTAAATAAGTCCGATTGCCATGGGACTTCAAGATATTCTTGACCTTCATATTTGGCTACTTTTTCAGTGTCAAAGCCTCCGAGCCTGGAACTTTCTCTAACAACATTTCTATCTTCATCAAAATCTAATGGATCACTTGAAACTCGCATTCTTTCTGGAATGCGGTAATTATAGCACTCTTTGACAGCAATGGGGCGCTTGAAGTATCTGTCGCCATCAGGAGAATAGTCAAATATGCTCTCAGCTTGTTTACAAACTGGACAGTCGGTTGCATCTGACCAGACATTTTCGCTAATATTCAATCCAAACAAAACATGAATACCACGTCCATCTATTTGTAGTGTCTCAGATACACGATACTGGCCCTTTTCAGGGAATATGTATGTTTCTTCTGTGTTAGAATCATCACAAATATAATCCAAATAAGGTAATTCATTATCAATATCCTCTGCACTTTCTTTTTCAGCTAAGTGACGGCGCACATTAGGAGTAATATCCTGTGGATTAACTGATGAATCAAATCCAATGTAAGATGCAACTTTTTTGGCGTAGTCGAATTTTTCAGTAGATAAAATCTCTTTTAAAAGAGTTTGTTTTTCGCTAGACGGGATAGAATCTTTAGGAGGACTAGGATCTAGAGGTGAAATTGAAAGCGTCATAGATATGTGGAAACCATGACTTTTAGAAATCTCACAGCGAGAAACATTAACAAAAAAGTTGATTACTTTTTCATTGTCAGGCCTTTTATAAGTGAATTCCAAAATGTGTGAATTAACGTAAATATCGCTAGGACAAAGAGTATGATTCTGAGTAGCTTTAATAGCTTGTACTATGATTCTTTTAATAAGATACAACTCTTTTCCTTCTAATACCAAAGGATTTTCTTTAGTAGGAAGACCTTCAGAAGTTTCCGGAATTGTAGTTTCAGAGTCACTAGAGTGACTTGACATTTTTGTCTTAACTTTAGAAATGTTCTTTTTGAACCAATCAGACTTCATCAACTCTTATTTTATTAGGTCAGTTTTTCAAACAATAATCTTCAAATATTAAATATCAAAGAATAAGTGATAGATTAAGATTCTTGTAAAAACAACAATGTATAGGTTTTCAAGAAAAAAAAAATTAAAAAAAATATTTTATCAACACAATGTAAAGAATAGTTATTACAGAAATAGATTGATTGTTTAATGTAAAAATAAGAATTCATAGCATATAAAAAGCATTAGTCTTAGTATCAAATAAGCATGAAATATATCACAATTTGAGATCTATGTATTTCATTTTCTTGATGACACTATCTTGTGATACTCATTAGAAAGCCAAGTTTGGAAAGAGCATTTATCAAAAATACAAGTCAAGATCAATGAGTCTGTACAAAGTCATTATCAAAATGGTTCAAGAATCACATAGATTTCCTAATTGGGAATTGTGACTAGACCCTGAAGGCTGAGATTTGTTAGTCCAAAACAAAGCCAAAAATAAAATAAAAAAAAAATAAAGAATAATAATAGAAGAGCAGCCTGAATCTTTTTACAGACCTAAGAATGAGCTCGTGTGCTTCAATGGCACTGGTACCTGTTTACATTGGCAGTTTAGGCAATCCCTCGTATGTATGTATGTGTTTTTTTTTTCTTTCTTTTCATTGAAGGAAAAAAGACTGGTGACAGTCAGACTGCCGAACAAACTTAGGCTTTGCCCAATTGGGGATGACAGCGCGTAAGAAGGTGACTGTAAAAGAGTTTGACAAAACTCCTTGATGATCCACTAAGGAACTCAAGCTGATCTTTCAATATCAGTACAGATACCATTCTACAAATATCACATCTGTTCCATCTCGCTGATATTTTAAAGCAATTATTTCTACACAGCATTGTTATATTTGCGAAAAGACAACAATAAACGTAACCTTCTCTGCAATCATTACTAGCTTTACACACATAAAAACACATACCTCTACCGTTTCATGTAAGTATGAGACACACTGGTTCTGATACCTTAACCACCACTGACATATACACATTCACTACAGAACAAATCTTACATGACTAGGCCGTACGTTGGGTCGGGACTGCCGCCATCATGGCCTCAAAGCTGCGCACATTTGATTCCGTTGTATTTGGGTCCACACGATATCTCTTATACTGCAGATGAGTTTCTTGCAAGATACAACCTAGCAGCAGATGCTGCCGGGCTTTCAAGTACTGAGGATCCTGGACTTCGAATATTGAATGTTTGCAGGTATGTTGATCGCGCTTTGGATCCCGTACTTAGTATCTTGCGCCGCAGCGCCGGCGCCGACTGGGATATGTTCATGCGATTGTTTCGTATTGCATTTCATCCTGTCCCTACAGAAGAACTCTCCAGTGAAGAAGCAGATCAATCTTTGCAACCAACTTACCAGCTTGCTTCAGTTTGCAATGCTTACCCTGCTAGCAGGATACAAACTGAAGCTATGAGATATGCAAAATTTCTCATTAGTACTTTTCGCGCAGAGAGCCGTCCAAGAGAGTTTGGTTTATATGTGTTTCTTGAATGCTATTTTGCTTATACACATCGTGCTGTGAAACGCCTAGATATGACAGCCAGCCAGAGATTTGCAGGATTGCTGGACGCTCTTGGATCCGAATACGAAAGTTTTCTGAAGAAACGTATTGGCTGGACTCGTGAAAAAGTACCAGAGGACTTTGGATCATGGAGTGAGTTGCAGACCGTTACAAACCAGTACGCGATACAAAATGAAATCCTGAAGCTGGACATATCAGAATCTGAAACCTCAGCTCGGCGGACCCTGGTACCACTGAGTGTGCCAAACCTTGAGTATAAGTTGGCCAAAACCGGGCGGTTTGGGGGATCAGCACCAACCTTAAACCACTTTGTTGAAACCATAGAACCAGCTCGACCTCATCGGGCTGCGCTCAAGATTGATTCATTGAGTGCGCAGAGCTATTCTATGACTGCTGCTGAAAGTCCACAGACAAGTCGACAGAGTAGTGCTATGACTACAGCAACAGAATACACTAACTCTACAATGGGAGCTATGTCCCTAGTGAGAATATCGACACCAGATTCCAGCGCATGTAGTCTTGAAAATAACTCCACTAAGGATCCGTTAGAAAGTAAAAACAAAGAGAGTTTAGATTGCAATGTTGAGGTGTTAAATGAGAACGGAATGTCATGCAGCGAAGTTGAGCAAGACCAGCGGCGTGTGTGGGACCTGTTTTGGCACGCAAACAAGAAAAGTATGGCACATATGGGTGATCCTGATGAAGATTTTACAACACTTGTCACAGAGCAACTTTTGTCAATGTCTGACCCGGAGCAAGATCCTGACGTATCAGAAGTCGACGATGAGAACTACAATAATAATAGTGAAGAGGAAGAAGAAGAAGAAGAAGATGATGATGAAGATTTCAACTTTTCTATAATCGACTCGTATGACCCTGAGTTTCCTATAGAAGAGGTACTCAGGCAATTTGGCGACGAGACAAAGCCTGACGAAGAACTGGCTGAAATGTTCGCATACCGCCTACAAAGCTACACCATGGAAGAGTTTGTCGGATTCCCCGAAAAAGTCCTGAGTCGTGTATTTGATGTGGTACTAAAGTATTCATACTCAGGGTCCTACACCAGAAACGAGACTAAAAATGACAAAGCAAAATAGTAGCACAAACTGTGTAAAGAAAAGATAGATAATAATACTAGTATTAAAAATTATGGCAATAAATAAAACAAGTGAATGAATGAAGAAGAAAATGCACGGGTAGAAATGGTGTTGATATTGTCGGGCGAGATGCTCACCGTCTTAGATCCTGCTGTGGTAGATGGTTGACCGATACAATACCAGCTTGAATTTGCTCGTTAAGAATTTGAGCTGTCGTATGCTGCTGCTGTTTCAGCATTTTTGGGACCCACCGAGATGTCCTGATACGGTTGTGCATTTAAATGCTGCTGCTGTTGCTGCTGCTGCTGCTGATAATAAAGACTGTGATACGCGTCGTCAATGTACCGGGGGTCGCTGACAGGATTCTGTGCAGTAGGGAGTGTTGAACTAGTTGTAGAATAGTAGTGAGATAATTGTTCCTCCTGAATATGAGGACCATTAACAGGCTTAATTTGACTGCGTCTTAGCAATGTTTCAGACAGTACGGCAGAATCTCCAATGTCAATACTAGAGTTTAACTGCTGTTGCTGCTGCTGCTTCTGCTGCTGCTGCTGCTGTTGTTGTTGTTGTTGTTGTAGTAATAGTGGTTGATGTTGTTGTAATTTTTGCTGCTGCTGCTGCTGCTGCTGCTTATCCGGAAATAGATTTGAGTTTGAATTAGGTGATGTAGAGAACGAGCTTCCGGCACTACTACTACTACTAGTACTATATGGGCTTGTAGTACCCAAATTACCTGTGCCATAGTGATGATTCTGATGAAGATGATGGTTGTTATGAGAGTAGCTATTACGATGAATGTTGTTGTAGCTGCTGCCATAGGAGTCACGCCGTTTTTCATCTAACGATTCGGCATCAGTCGCTGTATTTGATGCATGTTTTTCTCGCTCCAACTCGCTTTCATTTTCTTCCAGGATTGTTGGACTGGATGGGAATTTTGACTTACTCTGAAGACTTTTGAGTGAGCTTGTTGTTGTTCTAGTCGTATCACTTTGTAGTGAGTCTTCTGGGCTGATTGTAACAATAGTTGCTGAAGAGCTATTAGGATACCTGTACGAATCTTTAACAAGTTCTGTTTGAACGTTTAGACTAAAGTTGGTATCTTGACTGATTCTAGTCTCCTCGTCCTCTGTTGTATACACCTCTGTGCCAAACGTTTTTTGCCGTTTATATCTTAGAAAAAACCAAGCCAGAACAAGACTGACAAGGATAGCTCCAATGACAGACATTGCAACTATCACTGACAAATGGCTATTCTCACGTTTAACGAGAGTTACTGAGGCCATTCTGACAAGGTTTCAGTGATGTAAAGAAGAAGGAAATTTGTTCAAAGCAAATAAATAGCTATTAAAAAATGTTGGTGATGAAAAAAAAAGTATAGCGATAGTAATAGTTAAATAAATAAAATAAAAAAAAGGTGTGTGAATTCAATGCTGTGAGCCGTTATTGACTGAGCCGTTGGAGTGTGTCACTTCCTTTCAATTTGTATAAATATATATATATGTATATATATACAAAAAAAATTTTTTTTTTTTTCGAACAGTCAATCACGATATCTTCAAAATTGAAAGAATTCCAAGGTCAAAAATATCAGGAACAGACAAGTGTTGAAAAGGAAGAAAAAGCGAATTTGGTCCTGTTATAAATAAAAATGGCCCCTTTTGAGTTTGAGCACTCTAAGCAGGTTCCCTGGAAAAAAAAAAAAAAAAAAAAAAGAAAAGAAAGAAAAATAAATAAAAAAGTAGCGCTTTCAGCCAGCCAGTGCCGGCCAGCCCTTTGCGTTCACCATACTTCATGGGCTAGGCCTACTCTAGGGGATTAAAAGAGGATGCTGGACAAATAGCGGGTCTCATAGGCATCAGACGGTTCTGATGCCTATGATTTTTGATTGATATGAAGTAGTTGTTATTGAGAATTAATAGAGACACTATATAAATATATATGAACTTTTAGATATATATATAGCAACTACATAATAATGATAATAATAATAATAATAATAATAATAATAATAAACGTCTATAATAGGTCAGTTTAAATTAATGACATGGCACAAAATCTAAAATTCATGACACAAAAAACTTATCTGTTAAACAAGAATTCAAAAATTCACATAAATTGATCTCTATACACATTGTGTTATCAAACATCTTTGTCATATGCACGTGACCAGCAGCCGTGCACTGTACAAAATCAGTATCCAATAAAAGTAAAGTATTTGATTTGCCTCTATTTTTAAACTACTAAAATCATAATAATAATAATATACATCATTAAATTTTAATATACATATATATATCAGATAAAGAAACAATGAAATCCACTTAATTCAGCCCGCCAGCTAAACCTTCCTGTGCCCAAAAAAAAAAAAAAACTTTAAAATTTATAGTGAAATGTAAATTTAAAATATGTTGAATGAATATATATATATATATATATATATAAAAGAATTTACAAAAACACAGAAAAAACTTTGTAAAAACTTTTCTGATACGTATACTATGTGTTTACAATATTATTGACTTTAATTGTAGCAAAACAGCAGAAATATCATTGTATCAGCACACGTTAATTTTAAAACTAAAAAGCTTTTATTCATCTTTTTTTTTTCTTCCCTTCGTTCAACATCTCAGGAGAGGTACATGCATATGTACCAGTCTATATTGATGGAACTAGTATAGAAACAGCACAAACTATATATTTATACATACAAATTTACTCACTAAAAATGAAAATAAAAATAAAAATAAAAATAAAAATCAAAATAAACGCATACAAATTAATAAACAAAGAAACTATATACTTAACTCTGATAATTATACTATTGAAAGTTGCTGCTACTTGAAATCTTACAACCATTACCAGTCTCTGGGTGAATTGGGTCGTCGACGGTACCAATCTCTATTTTTATCTCGGCGCTGGTCTTGACTTTGATCTCGGTCCCTGTTTATGTATCTTTCTCTATTTGATTCCCAATCTTTGCCTTTTTCTCTCTCTCGGTATCGGGGATTATTATATATTTGACCTCCATTATCTGTCATATTGCCTCTCTCAATATCCATATTTTTAATCTTATCACTACTCCAGGCGTCAGTAGCACGACTGATGTATAAAGTGTTGCTAGATGGCCGACGAGAAGTAGAAGCACTAATATGCTGTTCGAATTTGGGACTATAGGTGCCTGACCGACCTAGTGCATCTTTAAAAGGGTACTTGTGTTTATTAATAATGTCTTCGTCTGCTGAATCTGTCTTCCCATCTATCATTCTTTGTCTCGGCTTTTCAACCGTTGGAGGACTCAGATTGCCCAAGTGTTTAGCATCTAATTTTTTAGATGATATTGGTCCTATCCGTTTTTCAAACGACAATGTGCTCCTTTGATTGTTTTGGAAATCATGGCTTTGCATTTCATTTGTTTCTTTCAATTTCTTGTTAGACTTACAATATTGTGTCAATGTTGCTATCTTTGCTCTGGCCTTTTTTGGAGTAAGTAGGCCATTAGAGTTGAACAACTTGTACGATGAAATATCAAAATACACGTCCTCCAAAATATCGTCATATACTAGCGATAAGCTACCAATAAACTTTTCAATCGTCTTTACCAGCATGAAATGACAAAGCACTTTTGTAGACATTTCTTTTAGCTTTTCGGCAGTTTTTACTACCAAAGTTGAAGATTCTACTAAATCATTAAATTCAATAGGGGTCTGCCGGACTCCTTGAATATATATCTGTGTAAAATTATTAAAAAATCCATCAACGCTTTGCCACTGGATATCTAGATGGATATTCTCTGTTTGCTGAAGAAACTGTGCAAGCGTTTTTGTATTATGAAACAAAGAACGGAATTCCATTGGAATAGCTGTTTGTACCATATGTATAACTAAGTCTCTAGAAATCCACATGCCTACATAAATATCATATAGTCGGTCTTGGACCTGTCGAGCATCCATACTTTGATCAAATAAGTATCTGAACCCGGGGTAGTTGACAATAATATTTCGATAAACATCGATTAATACACTTAAAGGAGAAACTTGACCTTTCATATTCTTTTCCAAGTCTAATTTTTGTTGAAAAACTTGATCTTTATCCACCTTGACCCATGATGTTACTTCAGACAAGCCTTGATCTTGCTGTTGTTGCTGAATGGAATACCCTTCTACAATGTTTTGAAATTGAAGAATCTGGTCCAAAGATATTTGCAGAAACTCAGTTACCAACTCTGGCGGCCAGTCATATATTGCAAATATACTAACATTTATGCTTTTTAGTTTCTCCTTGAGGCTCTTATTCCACTGTTTGCAAGGTATAGCTTTACTTCCCAGCATTGGAAACTTGAACTCATTGATATTGAATATTGTCTCCAGTTTTGGAGACAGCGTATCTGGTTGAGTATCCGAAACATCTGTATTCACATTTCCGGTTTGATTTGCCATTCCTTTGATTCGGAAATTTGGAATGGACATCTTATTAGAAAATAGCTTATACTTAGTAGAGCCATTGAATCTAGCAATAATGCTATGAAGCCAAAAGATCTATTCAATTTTGAAATAACCCTTACCCTGTGTCGTCATTTGCTTCATGTTGAAAAGAAAATAAAAACAGACAAAAGAAAGTTTAAAGGCACTTGTTAATAAAGCCTATTATTTTTATTTCTTTTATCCAGCTTAAGTTGTTAATTTATATTCCCATAACTTTTAATTCTCTACCATTAAAATCAAGTTGAAGATTATTGCTCTATTTTCATTTTGTATTTTAATATATCTATTTTTTTTTTGACATTTTTTTTATGGTTTTTATATTCAGGTTGAAATTTACTCCGAACGGCAAAAAGAATAAATGC
This sequence comes from Geotrichum ghanense (nom. inval.), assembly GCA_022023575.1. Lineage (NCBI taxonomy): Eukaryota > Fungi > Ascomycota > Dipodascomycetes > Dipodascales > Dipodascaceae > Geotrichum > Geotrichum ghanense (nom. inval.). The sequence continues at coordinate 208,429 of JAKKCX010000003.1, read as the reverse complement.
TATACTATGAATATACATTATCATTTTTTTTTTTAAAAAAAAATATCAATCCCTAGAATAAAGTAAGAATTTTAAACGCAGAATGTTGAGCTGGAAATACTTTTTAAATGTAAATCTACTGAATCACTGTAATATGTAGATTAAAATATTGGATATAATGACAAATTGAATTTATAGTTAAGTTATATCTAATTCAAATAATACTATATTTTCTTACATTCCCCAAATTTTATGGAGGAATAACTTGTAGAACGGGTTTAACTGTTTTAAATATCTTCACATTAACAAAATTGTTATTTAAAATCACTTAAATGATAATATTAATAATACATGATATCAAATTATTTATTTATATAGTTTTTTTTTTTTTTTTTTTTTTTTTGATTTTCTAAAAGGATCAATTACAATCATAAAATGTATATCAGTTAAACAGCACATTTTAGTATTATTTCAGCGTTATCTACAAATAATTAGATATTTCCAATTGCTATTATTGATCTGGATTACAAATAGCAAGGATACCAAAAAAAAAAAAATAATAACTGGATTTTGTGTAGTCTTCATTGCCTTTTTTTTACTTTGTTATTTTGTTTCAGAAAATGATTGAAGATCCTAAAACTCAAACGCTTTGTATTACAATTACAAAGGCTTTTATACACAAGAATTATTTCTACTTATAAAAAAAAAGTAAAAAAGATATGCGTTAGCCCGGAGTCGAACCGGGGGCTCATGGATGGCAACCATGAATTTTACCGCTAAACCACTAACGCTTATTGATTTTAAAATTTGAAAGATAATTTAGAATCTACAAATTCATCCTCTTAATCACATGATTTATAACTTATTGACCTCAGTGATAAACTCGGATTTATACATTTTAGTAAAAAAAGACTTTCGACAGAAGTAATTGATAACTCGAGGCTGACATTACCCGATGGCAGCACGAGAAAGTCGCAAACGGAAGTAAAATTATTGGGAATAACTCTTGACACAAAACTATCCTACAGATCCCACATAGACAAGGCAACCAAGAGAGCACAGGCAGCAATGGCAATAATATACAATCTCGGAGGAGTAAAGACTGGTATGACGGGAGCAGCAGTTAGAAGCATGTATTTAGCATGTGTGAAACCAATCATCACATATGGTATCGAAATATTCAAACACACGATGAACGCGACGCAAATAAAAAAGATCGCGAGTATTCAGAACATTGGCCTCAGAAGAATCCTAGGTGCAGTGCGAACTACTCCAATAGAAATTATGGAATTGGAAGCAGGAATACCACCTATACAACTAGAACTAAAGCGGTTAACAGCTAATAAGGCGATAAGACTGAAATATGGACTTGATCGCAGGAATCCAGTCAGAAGTATAATAGATAGATGGGGTTACATACTTGCGTATTGGGCATTTATAGAAATGGTGTCAAGGATTAACTTTATAAGTGAAGCAATCAACGTACCTGAAGAAAGCCCACCATGGGGCAGCGAAGAAGTAAACGAATCTCAAAATATCCAAGTGGATATTTTCAAGAAGCGAAAAACAGTTACTGAATTTGAACTACAATCGATGCTTAATAAATGGCAAGAACAATACGACAACGGGACAAAATGCAAGTGGTATAGAGATCTTAACCCTTCTGCAAAAATCAACAACAAAGTCCCCAAACTAGTAACAAAAGATGTACTTAGAAATGAATCTAGGAACATCATGAGCAAAATCACACAGTTCAGAACCGGTCATGGCCCTATAGGAGCCTGGCTTAAGAAGTTCAAAATTCAAAGAGATTCATACGATTGCCAGTGCGGTGCTCCAGAAACATACACGCACATTATCAAGGAATGCCCAGTCTATGAAAGACAAAGGGCAATACTCAGGGAGGTATCCCCAGATCTGGATTTATCCAAAATACTTAACACCTCGAAAGGTTTACAGGCGACTGTAGCTTTTCTTAAGGCTTGGGACTAGTTCCCGCCTACGCTAAACGTTTGAGATGGTTGGATCAGCCGTGGGTTTTTTTTCACTCGCAAGAGGTTTTTAACGCGGCAGCTGTGTACTACAGTAAGTAGTATGAGACGGGAATCCATGAATCAACCTTACCTCAAATTTATGCAACTTGTCTAAGTAGTGAAAACTACAATTATGAATATAAATAACAGTTCTTGATGATATATGTAAATTCTTTTAGATGTAACACTTGAATAGACAAAAATAAATTCATTCATTCATTTATAACTTATTTAAGCAAAAAGATAATTTAAGTCATAATTAATAAAAATTCAAAATCAGAAAATTTTGTAAATGGCTTGAAAATCAGTTTATTGTCCCTCTATCTAATGAAGAAAATTTTGTATTAAATAAAATCATTTAAACCATCTACTATCAATCTTCATGTATCCCTTATTTTCTTTCACACATGGTTTATGAACTATGAAGAATCTGGCACCATCAAGTACTCAACCTCCTAAACGCGTTGAGTCCGCTACTTTGTCAATCTCCATGAGATATCTGAACTATATGTTTTCTGCTCATGTCATTTGTTATATAAATTATTATTAGTATAGTCTTTAGATATAGAAACAATAGACTGATTTTCAATCTAGATATATATATAAAGTACATTATAATGTTAACATATATAAATTCAACTTCTAGCTCATTCTTTGAAAATGAAAAGATATACCAAAGCTTTTCTGCATACATTTGCTATGTAGATTGAAACACAATCATCATTCAATAATTTCTGTTAAAGCATATATTGGGACGATTCATGTTTAGGCTTTTTTTTAAAAAAAAATATTATAAATATAATATCATTCCCGTTTTTATATAAACTGGTAATTCACAAAATTTCAAAGCAGTAGTATCATCTTTTTAATTTTTTTAATTTTTTTGTTTTAATTTGTTTCTATCGTCAAAAATGTCCGACAAATACTCTCCAGTAAGTGACCTCAAATCTTTAAAGGTCACTTTGACCAAAGGTAGTAATGTTGTGCCAGGTATGATTTATGTTCCATACTATGGTTATCACCCAAGCCCTACTGCTATACAGCCATCGAAACTCAACCCAGACGCTCAAAAGATTTTAGCACAAAGAATTGAAAAAATTAAAAAAGATAATTCCGATTCTTCTAACGCTGAAGAAACTTCAGATGATTCTGACACCTGGTCAGCCATTACAACAGATGATGGGTATAGTGATTCAGAGACAGATACTAAAGATAGCGATGATTTAGATGGGAGTGATAAAATGAATTATTGTGTTACTACATCGGATTCTATTGAAAAGAATAGCTACCTAGCCAGCGTTCAGAGACTCAATCCAGTTTCAAGTATCAAAGATCCACCTAAAACTTATCCTTCTTTGAATAGTCCTCAGGCAATCAAAAATATTCAAAAATATCTTCCTGTCATAAGAAGAGCTATTATATTGAATCGCAGCCGCAAACATGCTGTTCAGAGCATTCCCAGTTTTCGCCATTTAATTAACCCATATAAGTCACTTCGAAACCGTCTTGAAGATAGTTTATTTGATCTTGACGAGTCAATTAACGACTTCATTCAAGAGCAAAGAGTGTCTATTCAAGAATACAACTTGAAAGATAACAAACACAGAGCAGAGGACTACCGATATCTTCTTGAGTGTAGAAATTTGATTTCAGGACTATCTAAAGCAGTATTTATGCGAGACTTTAGATTAGTGAAAAAAAAGTATCAATTCTTGTTTTCAAAATTTACAGCATTAGAGGAAAATAGATCCTCAAATGGGTTTGATCTATTTGATAATGATAGATATTTCCCTTGACGACTATTATACAAAATTTACTGTTATTTTTGGTATTATCAAAAGCTTAGCTTTAAGTTGGAATGTTAGTTAGTTTATTTGAATATAAATATATATTTGAATTGTAGTAGATACTTCAATTATAATAAATACTTGAACTCAATTATTATTATTCAAATATAAAATTTTGATTCAAAGTTAGGTTATGTAAAGATTATCATGAATTTTATCTCCCATTACATTGATAATATTAGATTATACAAAATTTACGCTGATCATAGGTATAACTTTGTTTGAATGCTTATATCCAATATCTTGTTTATATCTTTTACTTTTGTTAACTAAATCCATTTTAATTTTATGCTATGCATAGATCCATACTATTTTCATATGAAAATACCAAGAGCTATATATATATATATCACAATATTTAAAATCGTCACCATAACTAATATTCATTTTCCCACTCCATTATCTATTCATCCTTTAATATCAAAAGTTAAAGTCCCAATGTAATGCAATTCAACTAGATGATATAAGTTTATTTTATTGGCTGACATTAATTTCCGATTTGGGTCATTTGTGACAGTTTATTCCTTACTCTAATTCACAAAATAGTACTACTTTTCATATGACGTAGGTGACCTACCGTTACTTATTTGACTAGAATCTCTGACTGATAACTGTAGTGATACACGATAATAACCCCTTAAGTTAGTTTTCAAATGGCCTACAAATAAGACAAATTTTTAATAGTATAGGAAGACTTAGCATGACTGAACAACAATTATAATGACCAAACAACATAGCTTGACATTTTTCTATGTCTGAAAATATGAAATCTGCCTCTTCCTCCTTCTTTTTTATTTTTTGAATCTCTACTCGATAAATGCAGATCGAAAGCTAGATTTTACAAGCCCTAGAACGTCCATAAGATTTATATCCACACATGCATACCACAGTGATCCACGAGAAAAGAAGAGAAAAAAAAAATTCAAATCAAAATTAATGGCAGCAAATAAAACTAGAATCTGGTACCATATTCTATATTAAAAAATAGTTTAATCACCAAACATATTCGCTGATTCTTAAAATCTATGCGCTTGTTCGTTCATGCTGGTTGATTGGATCTGTGCACCGTTATCAGACGCGTTTGTGGGTACCCACCTGTGAATAAACCTAACCCAGAAGTACGCCCAGAAACACAGCATTTTTTGGCGCGCTGGATTCTGTTTTGGTTTTTAGTGGAGCTCACAGCTGAAATTTCGTCGCTCCCGCCAGCCGCCATGGAGCATATGTAAATATATATATAGGTAAGCCGTATTCCCTTCTCTCTCTCTCTTTTAGATTAATTTCCGTTTGGAATTGACGATATTGCTTCACTTTGTTTTATAAGACGCTTACGTCTCATTATCAACATAAAATATGCCCACTTTGTCTGCTTCTCTTCCCACAGCGCTTATCGTTGGAGGTATGTCTACAGTCACTTGTTATTTAACTAAGATCAACCAGTCTTGAGTTTTGATTTACTGGTGATCTGGCTCCACGTAGGCCAAATGATTTCGAATTTTCGACACTAACCACTGTCTCTCTCTATCTTTTTTTTTTTTTTGCTATTCTAGCCGTCAGTTTTTCTCTCGGTGTCTGTTATTCCAACTGGTCTTATGATTACTATACTCTGTGGAACTCACCTCCTTCGGACGAAGCATTCCTACGTAGTTTGGCACACTACAAAAACTGGTATAACATGCCTATGTTTTTCCATCATGTTCATCACGTCTGTGGTTTTATTGGATTGGCTGGGCTTGTCATCAAGCTTTATAAACCATCTGAATCTAATAAACTCTTTGATGGTGGTAGTCTGTTCTTATACACCGTGGGTATCATAATTTACCTAACCAATCTCCGTCGTGGAGGTGCCTCTGCAGATGTGCGTGTGTGGGGTGAGGTTGACGAACACACTGGAATCAACATTATTGCTGCTTCTCAAGTTCTCATTGTTCTTACTTTCCTTGGTGTTTTAGGTCTTCAAGTTGGCCAATTTTGGGCTGAAATTGAGGACCAAAAGCTGGCTAAAAAGTTTGCTGATGATGAGAAAACCAGAGCTGCTGCCGCTGCCACTGCTGCTGCTGCCAAGAAGGACTCTGATGCTGATGATGCTACTCCTTCTTCTGGTAAGTCTACTGGTACTGCCACTACACCTGTAAAGAAGGTAAAGAAGTCTGATAGCTCTACTGCTTCAAAGCCCTCAAAGAAATCTACCTCCACATCCTCTTCTTCGTCTTCTTCATCATCTTCTGCTACCAAGGTTAAGAAGACAAAGAAAATTTAAAGGACTAAAAACATTCATCTAAAAAGAAAAAAAGAAAAATAAACAAAACACAATAATTTTTTGCCATTTCAGCATGATGTAATAATGAAGAAAAAAAAAAGTTCAGTGATTGGAATTTCGTAGACTGTTGTTAGATTTATAATAATTTGAGATCATTACATGGAGATTATTCAATGCATATCAGAAAAATCGTCTTGTATAAGCAGGTTTAACATCATCAGTTTCTAAAGTCATAGTGTTAAATGTAGCGTAGACTCTTGGGTCCAACTTTTCTTCCTTTTCCTCCTCCTCTTCTTTTTCTAGAGATACAGGTTCTTGTTTCTTGAAATCATTACCTTCATCAAATTCGTTAACATCATCATCATTAGTATTACTGTCCATCTCTGTTGTTTGTTCCGTTGATGTGTCAAATACACTAGGTGTTGGAAAGTTGTCTACAGATGATGAGCCAAACTCTTTTCGAACAGATGTAAGATCTGATAAACCTTCTTGACCATGTATATCAGCTGGATGTTCAAAATATACTCGGTTCATCTCTTTCTCAGTTCTTCCAAATAGTTCAGGCCACCACTTAACATTTTGTGGATCTGGAAATAGCACTGATTCTTCTGCGGGTTTCAAATTTGCCTCTCTTTCTTTATCGTAATCCCCTGCCTTGTTCAAAAACTCCTCCCTTCTAGCCAAAAAGTACTCCCATACACTTCGAGTTCGAGTCTCTACCCGAGCCTTCTTGCGATCGTATTCGTTATTGTACAGAAACGTTCCATACTGACAACTATATGTGTGATATAATAAACGACGTAGAAATCTTTCGTTAAATTCAAATCTATCAGGGAATTGGCGCTGAAGCTGATATACACAATCTAAAAACTGATGAAACACAGGCGAAGTGAATTTTAAATGAGATTGCTTAACAAGCTTACTGCTCATGCTGTTAAACACTTCTGATACTCCTTGGTTATTTTCTCCGCCATTCTTTTGTACAAATTGCTTTTCGCTACTCAAATGACCAGATCTTTCTGCAAACCTATGACCAAACGATAACCATTCTTTTTCAACTAATATAATGAACCCATCGATGGTTCTATAATAAGGGTCTAAAAATATTTGTGCCAAACTAGAGACTTGCGCTGTTCGATCCCATCCATCTGAACAATGAACCAATACATGTGCAAATTCGTAGTGTACTTGCCTAGCAACAACTAGTGCACCGTCTAAAATGATGGAAATGTACTTGAGCCATCCTGATTTGTACAAAGATTCTCTATTTGGACCCAAAGATGATATATCACCATCCTTTAGAGCATCCACTACTTTGTTCAGAGACTCTCTCATAACATGGATATTATCAATTCCTAAATATATCTTTTTTGCGCCTTTATAGTTTTCCATATTTTCAGTTCCAGCTCCTAATGCTGTTTGAGCTACCGCATTTGCTGTAGGTCGTGCATCTACTATCAAGTTTTTCTGGGAAGATGCGCCAAATACACCTGGCTTTTGCGTTGAGCCAAAGATGGCAGACACCATTTTTTCATCTTGAGCAGATCGATTCTGTTTTAAACCAACCATTGGCTGGGAGCATCTAGTAATCGTACATCCATTGAAGGAATGATAATAACTTAACGCTGGAAATCGAAGTTTAGATCTATATTTTGCTCCATAATTTAAAACAGAGTCTGAAATTGTACTTGGAATGACAACAGTAGCAGGATATGTTGGAGAAAATGAGTAGTCCTCGTTAATATTAGTGAGACGCCATGCCGGATCATCACCAGTTAACGCGCCCATTCGTTCGTACTCCTTCACCGGGTCGTAGATTGTCCAACCGTTCGGCTGTTTTCGCTCTAATGATCCTGGTTTGTACATAAATGCATATAATTTGGTAACTTCTGCAACACATGTCAGTTTCATGATACTGTCAAAAGCATCCTTACAATTCTGGTTGGAGTTAAAATTGAAAGAAAGATATGTAAAGTCTTTACAACGCAATCGGATTGTGCTGGTGGCAATTGTGGCAGAGCCCGCTGAAGAGTGACGACGCTCGACATGTGAAATCATAGGATAACAAATCCATAGCTCTCTTCTAGTCCGCGAATCTCTAAATATGAGATGGTGAGCTGTCAAATGCAGAGTGCCTACAGAAGACACGCCTAATCGAATACAAGTGACATCCGGGACCTGTGTGTCAAAATGGATTTGTTAGTTATTATCTTGAAAAGCGATGCAAGGAGAATCAACCTCAGACACGTACCTTTGCAATTTTAATGAGATCCATAGAAATGAATAGTTCGAAAAATAAAAAGGCGTTGTGTGTATAATTGCTGGAGCAAGATACAGAAGAGAGATATGGAGGAGGCTTGGTTAGCTGACAGCTAAATGAGAAATTTAGGTTTTATTTCCAACTCTACTCTTGATTTTGAAATCCCACCTTAAAAATGAATCGTAGCTTTATGTCAGCATCGTAGAGAATATTTTCTATATGATCACTACCCACTTATAACACTATAGAAATAAATAAATGTATATAGTATTGTACTATTTCTATATTACCAACAAATGGAAATTTCTATTTATACTTATGAAAGACTCTGCTTTCTTACTGTTAACTTCCAGAGATACAACTTATCATCAAGATGAATAACTTATGCTGATATCAATAGTATCTTGGATTGAAGATCTTCAAGTATTTTATCAATTTCCTTTGGGGTTATTTCAGTTCCCTCAAGTTGCTGCTGCTGCTGCTGCTGCTGCTGCCAGACTTGCCATATATTGGCCATCACCAAGATGACATTTTCTAGCCAATAAAAAGGCTTAGAATTATATTGTAATGAAACTACCTAACCCTGTATGTTCAATCCCACCAAATTTTATTTTCCTCCTTCTCAGACGCTTGTTCACCAAAAAAACCAACCATCTTTGTCATTATATCATCATCGCATCACCTCACAAAAATGTCTACCCGTGTTGATTTCTGGGCTCAACCCATTCGTGTAAGTATTGGGCAGCTTTGAAATTAGAAAATTGACAATAAAAGGCTTGGTTTTCTGGAAATCGGTTTTTAATAGAAAACATTGCTAACTTTTGCTGGTAGTACTTGAGATACTGTGCTCACGAGAAGCCTCATCTTTTCTTCTCTGTTCTCATTGGTGTCGCTGGTCCCGTCGTGGCCCTCTTTGGAACTCCTCTTCGTCGCAAGTTCTTATATGCTGATGCTCCTGCTATTCCTTTGACTTATCCAGGTATGTATTAGGCACACACATACCAACACTCTTTTACTAACATTAATACTTATAGTCCCTAACCGATCTAGAGAGCAATTGACTGGTTACGACGATGAATAAACTTCTATTCCGGTTATTTATACAAATGAAAAAAAAACAACTTTTTAATATATATATATAAACATGGCATTATTTACAGAGCAAAAGAAAGATTAAAAAAAAAAGTTAAGCTAAACCGCAGAGCTTCACTATTACTTACAAAAGAGATGAATGGATAAGTAGACGCTAATTACCACTGGTATTGGCCTGATCCTCTGTAGACGTGAATTGGAGAATTATGATGTTGTTCCCAGACCTTTCTGTTTCTGATCTTTTCCCTCTTAGCCTCAAGAAACTTCTTTCTAGATTCTTTGGTCTTGAGAATAACACGAACATGAATGTATTTGTGTTCAATAAGACCTGTACGACCACGACCCTTAAAGTGGAGACGCTTCATAATGTAAGGTTCTTTTCCAACCCAGATTTGGTTAATGTAGAGGTCATCAGGATTGAGGTCAAGCGCTTTGGCTTCATCAAGACCACGGATCAACATGGCTTCCACATCCCGTGAAAGCTTTTTACTGCTGAAGTGACATTGATTAATAGCTTTCTTCAAAGACATGTTGCGTAACAGACGAGTGAAAAGAGTACCCTTTTTGGGTGTGCTCTTAATTCTGTATGACTTGAGATAGACAGAGGGTTCTAATAATTCTTGTTCCTGCTTGCTGAGTTCCAACAAGTATTTTTTTCCGTCAAGATCGATAGGCTTTCCCTTAACGTAACCTCCAGGTGAGCTCATGGCAGCATCATAAAGACGTTGTTTTAGGCCGGAGAGAATGACTTCAGAGGCTTTTTTAGGCACTTGTTTGTTGAATTCCATGACGTCTGGGTCTTTTGAAAAGTCTACCTTGGTATAGTCAATGGTTTCACCATCAGCATCTCCAGCTGCATTATCTCTTAAACTGTCAAACTGCGACGAGCCCTTTTCTGTGACTGATCCGAACAGCGATCCAGAGACAGGTTCATCCTTTCTATAAAGTTGCGAGGTGCTGAAAAGTCGGGCTGCGGGTATGCTCGATGATGCGGTGAAAGTTTTTGTGCCGACCGCCGTAAAGTGACGGAGATTATTCGAGATCAAACGAGTAAACATGATGGGGTTTGATGCTCGGGTGATTGTGTGTGTATCGTCGTCTTGTTAGGCCAAAGCGGTGGATTTTGGTTGGTTGGTGCTGAACAAATTGGCTGTTGGAAAAAAATTTGAAAAATCACAGGGTTAGGTCATTGAACTATTTTTTTTATCAAATCTCCTTACCCTGAAAAATAAAATATTAGGTCTTTTTTTATTGCCATTATATTTTTGACTTTGTATCGTTGTTAGCTACCAAGAAATTATGGAATTCCTAGGGGCTTAGAAAATTTAAGGGGGGAGAGAGAGGGAAGAACCATTTGATATTTAGAGATGAAATTGAATTTTACTTTAATTTCACATATATTAATATTAAAATATATAAAGCATTGTTCAATTCAAGTTGAATATAAATATAAGTATATATATATAATAAGAAAGTGATAAAGCTGACGTAATAAAGTGCGCCATCACGACACGCGTAGAAAAGTGTAGTTTCAGCCGTAAAACAAGCGTGTATCTATCTTGATTTGTGCGTCCCTTTTTTTTATTTTTATTTTTTATTTTATATTTTATATTTTCATTAGGAAAATTGACCCCTTTCCTTCTATTTTACACCAAAATTCTCTCTTTCTGCTCTTTGCTCTCAACTTTTTAACATTTACACCATTGTTTTGCCTGATTTTTACTCTGCATAATATTTGGTGTCAGTATTGACTCGGATTTGAACTTGAGAAGAAATTTATAGATTGAAATATTACGAAGAAATATCAATCATCTTTTAAACTTTTATTTTGAACTTTGAATTTTGAATTTTTATTTGATTCAATCTTATTTTTATTTTTATTTTGTTGGTATTATTTATATTTTATTTCTTATTTGTTTTACTCTGATTTCTGGTTTTTCGTTGAAAAGAATAAACAATGAATGACCCAGTATTCATGGAAAGAATAAGACAGAGTGTCTACACAGGACAAGAACTGGAATGGCTTTTAAAGCATTACACATACTACTCTAATGTTCCACTTAATGAGACACCAATTATCAACTTTAGAAATTACAGATACAAGATTACAGAAACTTTTGTAATGACTTATAAGCAAGAAAAAGCACTGCTGGATGTCGAGATTGCAACTCCAGATATACTTGTAATGCTCGGTACTTATGCTGAATACAAGATTTCCGACCAATTAATTGAAATCAATGATCTGATCAAATCACAAACTCATTCTTGGAACAAGATTCTGGCACTAGCGAAAAATGACGTTCGGCTTCTGGTGAATTTGTCATTTGCTATCATGCATCTTTTTGCAGCAGATATGATTGCTCTTAGTGATAACGAGATTGTTTTCTGTTATATTGTGGCAGCTAGTATTATCTCCATTATGGACAAGGTATCAAGAGCTAGAGTTACACACGAGATTCAAAAGCGTGGTCTCCGGCGGCCGCAAAACTCCATTTCGGGGCGGGCTCAAACTTCTTCTTTTGTGACTCGGACTACATCGATTCGGTTTCCAAGGGACACCGGTAAGGCTGAATCTGCCTATACCAAAGCGTTTGATGATATCATGAAGGCAATACCTATGGATGCCAAAGCTAAGGCTGAGATGGTTGAGGTTTTTATTGGAGCAGCCAAAAGATTATCTGTGCGGCAAGCTTGTTTACGTTCTTTTGCTGATATGGGCAAAGATTTACCGCAGTTGGGCAGATTATTGCACTTGGGACGAAAGACAGATACTGAGCCTAATCAATTGGTTCACTATATTGGTGAGGATGCAATAGCGCTTCCTGCATCTAATCTTGGAGATCAACGATACAAAAAGGACTCGAGAAGAGGTTCAATGTGGTGAGCACGTTAAAAAAAAAGTGTTGATCTTGGGTTTGTTTGTTATATTTCAATAGGATTGGAGCAAAATGAGAGATCTATTATTTATGTATGTACATTTATATATATATAATTTGCATTAATTTTTTTTTTTTTTACTATTATTATTTTTCAGTTTTGTAAGGAAAGTATTTTATAAGTTTAAATGGGAAAAAAAAAAAAAAAAATAGTGGCAAAGGTGATGCAGTATATTTGAAAATATATATAATAAAAATAGAAACTAGCTTTGTTGACGGGTGGAATTAAGACTTGGGAAATAGTAGTAAAACTAGTATTAATTGATTGAATAAGCTAAATATATATATATATATCATAGAAAGAAGGGAAAAAAAAAATCAAATCAAGTAAAATCAAGTAAATTGAGTTAGATTAAATTAGAATAAAATTAATAAATTGATTCTTTATTCTTTATTAATTTTTTTTTTATTTTTACTTTTATGTTTTTTACTTTTATTTTTTTTACTTTTCTTTCTTAATTCATTATGATGTAAAATTTTCAAATTATAATTGGTCCATGATTTATATATATATATATATAATTAATTATTTGATTTTTTAATTATTTGATATTAATTATTATAAATTTAATCATTAAAATAATTTTCATTATTATTTAAAAAAAATTAAAAAAAAATAAAATAAAAATTCAATTCTACTATATTATTACCCAAACAAGATTGTAACCTAATGTCCAAATATAGAAATATATAGAAATATATAGAAATATATAGAAATATATAGAAATATATAGAAATATGATAAAATGTTTATTGATTATAATTTACTTGATATAAAAGACAAAACGATAAGAGCGCAAAAAAAAAAAAAAAAAAAAAAAAAAAAACAATAAAACAATTCAACACCAAAATTTATAAGTCCTATATAAAAAGCCTTTAGATGCAATGTATGCCTTTTCTTCTGCAATTTCTTGTTTCAATAAATCGTAATCTACTTCTCGTCGTCCAGTATCAATATCCATTTCACTTATTGTAACAAATTTAGGTCGTTTGATCAATTTGTATGAAATATAGCAAAACATGACAATAGGCGCACAAAGATAAGATTGAAAGAAATTTTTAGCATTTGCAGATGAAGCACCAAGTGGGAATAATCCCACCCAAAACTGGGCAATAAGAACCAATGCGTTAAATGCCAATCCAAAATATGATCCAATGACGCCAACTTGTGAAGTAAACGCCAATTCATCAGTACCTCGGCCTTGTGCATGTAAGGCAGCTCTAAACCTTATGTGACAAAGACAAATAGACCCCCAAGTGAAAATGGAAGAAAGTCCCGTCAGTGCCATAAGCCAAGCAAAGACCTCACCTTGAGCAGATGATGCAGAAACATAGGCCAGCAAGCCAAACACTGCAGACACAAGAATTCCATATAGAGGTCTACCCTTACGGTCAACATAAGAAAGAAAGCGTGGAGCATGGCCCTGGGCAGCCAACGCAGCCAATGTTCGTGAACATCCATAAACAGCAGAGTTGCCTACAGAAAGAACTGCAATAAGCACTACGGCGTTAATGATGGAAGGAAGCACTCGAATGGCAGCGTTCTGAATAGCAATGACAAACGGAGAAGCGGCAATATCAACAGAAGAGGTGGATCCCAACAACCGTGGATCATCATAAGGCACCAAAAGGCCTACCATTGTTAGTGAGATCAAGTAGAACAAAGTGATACGCCAGAAGACCTGTTTGCAAGCAGATGGAAGGGTTTTACGAGGGTTTTTGGTCTCAGCAGCAGCAAGGCCAACTAGCTCTGTGCCTGTGAAAGAAAAAGCTCCAGTGACAAAAACAGAGCACAGACCTTTGAATCCGTGGTTGAACGCGCCTGGGGTGTGCCAGTAAAGGCCTCCAATGTAGTCACCTTGCGGGCCACCACCAACATTAATCACAATGCCCAGAATGATGAATCCAATGACGGCAATGACCTTGATTAGCGAGAATAAGAATTCAGCCTCACCGTAGCCCTTGACACCAAACAGGTTGATTGCGACAATAACCACGTAGAATATGGTTACCCACACGGCTGTATTGACTGACGATTTCCAGTACTCCATAGTGATTGCGGCTGCCACCAGTTCCAAAGGGAACACGACGATCCATAAAATGGCGTAGTTCCATCCCATTGCAAATCCCCATGCTGGGTCGATGAATCTTGTGGAGAAGGTAGCAAACGCGCCGGAGACTGGGAATCTGACAGACAATTCGCCCAGTGCTTGTATTGTGCAGTACAGCATGCATCCAATGAGTGAGAAAGCAATGAGCAGAGAGGCGGGGCCTCCACTGCTTAGGGCCTTACCGGACCCGACAAAGAGGCCGGTTCCGATAGATCCACCGATAGCAATCATTTGAAGATGTCTACCTTTAAGGCTTCTAGATAGAGGAGAGTTTGCAGTGGCTAGAGCAGCTTTTTCTAGCTCAGTTAAATTATGGTCGTCGTAGGCAGATAAATCTGCTCTACGAAAAGAATCTTTAAATTGCTGAAATCGAGATACATGTTCAGTTGTTTCTGTGTGGCTAAGAGGATCAGCATATCCTTCTTCCAACTTTACTTCATCGTAAGAAAAGTTTTGTTTCAAATCTTTAGAATTGTGATTAGACATGATTTAATTTTTTTTTTTTATTACTGAAAAAAAAAATCAAAAAAAAAAAAAATTTCAAGAGGTATAAGGATGTATATTTATATAGACGTAAAGCAAAAAGGTGGAGGTGTATTCTCGGCATTTGAACGTTAAAAAAAATTTCAGAAAGTAACTTTTATAGAATGTTAAAAACCAAATGTTTTCTAATATAATTTATATTTTAATTTTTTTTTCTATTTTTTTTTTTCTATTTTTTTTTTTTCAGTTTATTTAAATAATTATTTTAAATGGTTTATATTAGCAGGTTGAATTTAATTATATTTATTCATTAATATTTCAATAGTATTTATCAAGATTCATTACTATTCAATTATATTTATTAGTATTCAATTTACAATTGAGACTCAGTAACAAAAAAATCTCAATACAAATAACCTAAATAAGATATTTTATTCCGCCATTAATGTCCGTTAGGGGAGAAGTTTTTTTTATTTTGTTTGTTTAGAAAGAAAAAAAAATAAACCTACTAAATAAGGAATAAGACTAAAGCTTAAAATATATATATATATATATAATCTTTAAGAAATTACTATTGAAAGTATATGCTTTAGCGAAAATAATGATGATAATATGATTCCAAAGTTCACCCCGCAATCGCCGTTCGAAGCATTCCAAAAAAGAATGATTTGATTTATTTTTATTCATTGATTGTATTTTTTCATATAAAGTCAAACGGTCTCGATATGTTTTATGATTAAGGGTGCGATAGAGAAAATCTCCCCTCTCTCTCTCTCTCTTTTACTTTTGTTTTAAAACTGATCCTTTGATAACCTTTTAAAGCCTGGAATATCCAAAGGGTGATGAAGTAAAATAATCAATATTAATATTCATTTGGTATTTGATATTCATTTGGTATTTGATATTAATTTGCTGTTTGATACTAATTTACTGTGTAATATCAATTTACTGTGTAATATCAATTTACTGTGTAATATCAATTTAATATTCAATATTGCTTAGTGTCTACTACTTGTTATTTACTCTTTATTCATGTTTCTCTATATTTCAAGATAACGTGACTCTTTGAATTTGGTGATGGCGCCAAGGTCTGCCATAAACAAGTTGAACAGCAATCTGGAGTTTACTTCCAAGTTTATTCAGAGACAAAATTAACGTTATTGAAAATTAATCAGACAATCGGTTGAATGGTGAATTTTTTCTGTTTGTTGGTGAATCTGTTTTATCTGTTTATTGATATAATCAAATCAACTGTATATCGGTTATTTTACTGTTAAAACTGAAATGTTTATATATTTATATTTATATTTATATTTATTATATTTATTATATTTATTATATTTATTATATTTATTATATTTATTATATTTATTATATTTATTATATTTATTATATTTATTATATTTATTATATTTATTATATTTATTATATTTATTATATTTATTATATTTATTATATTTATTATATATTATATTTATTATATTTATTATATTTATTATATTTATTATATTTATTATATTTATTATATTTATTATATTTATTATATTTATTATATTTATTATATTTATTATATTTATATTAATATTCATTATATTTATATTAATATTCATTATATATCTATCTACATCTATATTCATTATACACCATTGATTTACTTGATCTATTTAATAGCTTTTCAGTTCAACTTGGTTAAACAAAAAGATCAAAGGCCGTTGCACCCAGTCAGGTACACGACGAATAACAGAACTTTTAATTGCATTACAAGAATTATCAGTGTTTTTTTGTTTTATTATGGTACTTAAAATCAAAAGATATCTTTATCATAAAAATACTCCCACCAACAGTGCGATTTGAAGCGGTGCACAATGTGTTCATTCCATATAGAAAAACCAATCAGCTTTAAAGTACTAAATCATACTCAAAATAAAAGAATCAACTCAATAAAAAATATCAGTTTTTATTTTAATAATTTTTATTTTTAATAATTTTTATTTCTTATATCATTATTTTTGATTATACTATGGTTTTACCGTGTCAGATTTTGATGAGCCAGTATATATATATTTTAGACCTTACCCCAACTGCCAGCTTAAAAAAACACACACACAAATTTTTAATATGGTTTTATATGTATTCATCTATACTCATATATATTCATATATACACACATATATATTCTTATATATATATATATATTTATATACATACTAATATCGCCATTCTCTCCGCTCCCTTTAACTCTTGACACACACCCCCACTGCCTCAATTTTTATTTTTATTTTTATTTTTACTATTATTTTTTTTTTAATTTTTCCTATACTACTATTACTGTTTTAATAATTCCTCTTTCTTTTTTCTCTCTCTCTCTCTTTCTCTCTATATCCCCCACCTCCCCATTATTATTATTATTATTATCATCATTATTATCATTATTATTACTTCATAGCTAAGCAGTAATTATACGCTTCTAATGGACGACAACAGTAAAGCATCTAAAGACTTTCTGTCGCGTGATATGCTGACGCGCGGTTTCAACTCATTCGATGACGACAACTTGTCGGGATACAGCATTGGCGAGAAAGAATTGCTCGAGCTGGACTCGCCGGAACTACATACTACACTCAGCAATACACCAATCCCACAACACCAGCAGCAATTTGCAGGCTCTCCTGCAGTGCCCATCTTTAATCATCCAGTCGGCAGCTTTTCTGCAACTGCCGGAGGCACCGGTCGCAGCGGTGCAGCTGCCTCAGGTATCGAGTTTTCAAACACCCCGCCTATCCCAGAGTCAAGCTCACCCTTTGACGAGTTTATGAATAACAAACATGGCAATGCTTTCAAAACCACTCTTCAGCAGCAACACCAACAGCAGCAACATCAACATCAACAACAACAGCAGCAGCAGCAGCAGCAGCAACAACAACAACAGCAACAGTCGCGTTCTCAATGGTACTCACCGCAGCAGGTATCTCAGTTTGGTATGACACAGATCTCCTCGCCGCCGCACGCTCTCAGATTCTTACAGGACAACAAGTTTGCAGCCGGTGCATCGTCACCAGGGTCTTTGGACACGGCCAGCGCATACGGGTCCAGTCCCTCGTCAAAGCCGCCAATGAAAATGGCTCTGTCAGCATCGGTGGACGACAAGCAGCAACTGATTCTTGCAGAACGCCGGCGGCGGCGGAGAGAGTCCCACAACGCGGTTGAGCGCCGTCGACGCGATAACATTAACGAAAAAATCATGGAGCTTTCTCAACTGGTTCCGGATGGCTTGTTATACAGCGTTGACCCAGGGACTTCAGCTGCTGCAAATCTTACGAAAGATGGCAAGCCCAATAAAGGAACCATTCTGAGCAAGAGTGTAGATTACATCAAGTATCTGCAAAGTGTAATTGATGATCAAAATAGAAAAGAGTTGGAACTACAGGATATGGTCCAAAACTTACAAAGGCAACTTGGTGTTCCCGTAACTGAGTTTACAAACACATCGGCAGAGTTGGCTCTAGCGCGAATTAGAGGTGAAGCTCAGGATATGACTGAAGAGAATTTTGATGCCTATACTGATCTAAATGATGCTCTTCTAAACATATAATTGGGCTTTTTTTTAACAAGCTTAAATTCTTTTATTATTATTATTATTATTATTATTATTATTATTATTATTATTATTATTATTATTATTACTATTATTACTATTATTACTATTATTTCTGTTCATGTTTTGTTACGTTTTTGTTTTTTATTATCATAATATTCTCCTTCTCAACTTTTTTTTTTATTTGCTTCCTAGTTTTAATCATGATTTACATATATAAATTTATTTATTTATTTAATTATTTATATATATATATATATTTAAATTTATATACAAGTATTTGCGAATTTTTGGACTTTTCAAGACTTAATACAACTCAGGCATTCTCAATAAATCTCGTTCCTTGTTTTCTGCAAGATCTCTAAGTTTTGTCATGATCTCACTATTTTCCCATCGTTCGGGACATTTTTTAATCGATTCATTGCGTGTTGCCCAGTAGTAAATATCCCAATCCTGCTCATCAAGCAATTGATCATACTCCACTAATTCGGACTCTGTCATTGTTTTCAAATATTTGTCTGCAAAACGCGACAGTAAAAGGTCTGTCTCTAGAATTCCACGCTTCCGGCTTTGGTAAAGTAATCTTGCACGCTTTACTTCTACTTTTTCACCATCTCGTGGTAAAGGTTTGATTTTGATTTCAATTTTGGTTTCGGGTACTGGTGTTGCTGTTTCCTTTGAGTACATTCTCATTGTCAAAAAAGAAGTTAAATTAGTAGTAGTAGCAGCAGATCTTGCTCTAACTACTCCACGCATTACTAAAAGTGATCTGGAAAGCATTTCTAATATATTTAAACAATGACTGGTGTGTTTGTGGGTTTCTCTAGTAAAATTGATATTAAAACGATGACGATAAAAATATTTTAATTTTTCCCAAAAAAAAATAATAATAATCAACTTCTAATTGAAATACACAATAATGATGAAAATTCAAAAATGTTGTTGAATAAGATGAAAGGAAAAAAGAAAGAAAGAAAGAAAAAAAAATGTAAGAGTAAGAATTAAATATATATATATAAAAAGACCCAAAACGAAAATAAAAACCCTCTCTGGAAGTAAAAACCAGTAAAAAAAAAAAAAAAATATTAAAAAAAACCGGGGGAAAAAATAAATTTAATAAATTTAGTAATGAGTAAGAGTCATGTGATACGGTTTCCTAGTCAACATTAACAAACTGTGATATCATATATAATTTCTATAATATAAAATAATAATAATAATAATAATAATAATGATAAAATACTCTACAGTGTAAACATCAAGTCTTGATTGTTGTGATAGTAAAATAAAAATTAAGAAGATTACACCAAATGTAGCTTTTAGATCATCTATAAGAAGTAGTTAGTTGTCAAGAGTGTGTATCCAGCAATGTACAAAACGCCATCAAGGTATAAAAGACCTACTACACAGATTCAGGATCAGTTCCCACTGCTTGGAACAGCAGAAATTGCAGAGTGTCTAAGAAGCTGTGAATTCACAGTGTCAGAAGAACAGATTAGTAGACCCTCGGCGGCAACAGTGCAAACACTTTACGAGCAGATGCTCGATACTTTTCAAGCCGTGTCGCTGGCAGAGACACCAGAACCGTTACGGGAAGCTGCCCAGCGGGCCGGGTTGGAAGAAGAAGAGGTCCCGGACAGTACCGGGCGTACGGTTGTATTAATGCGTGCAGTGGCCCGGTTTATGGCGACATGCGGGGTACCGGACGTCTGTGTGCTTGATATTGTACGACCTGAAGCAGAACGTCTTCGAAGACAACTTTCCGCTGCAGTCAACTTTGCAAGGTTCCGTGAAGCACACACTGCCGACTGTGCAGAAATCGCAAGAGAGTCTGAGGACATTGAGCTAACGGCAGTGCGTCGTCGCGAACAGTATGAGACAGTTTATGCACAAGTGCTGCAGCTACAGGAAGATTTGGCTGTTTCCGAGGACGGTGACAACGAGGAGGTTCGGGCACTGGAGCGCGACACAACACAGGCAGAGACGGAGCTTAGGCAGTTAAAACGTGAGCAGGATCGGGTGGTGGCCGAATACGCAGAGTACCGGAAAGAAAAGTCTGCACTTGTAGCTCAGCTGGAAACGCAGACTACAGCACTATCTGTAGCGCGCGAAGAGCTGGAGCGACTTCGAACGTATGTTGTAGAAGCACCAGAAGTGTTGGAGCGAGCACTGGCAGAAATGTCCGGGTCTGTATCTTCTGCACGTACAGAGTTGGCAGCCTTGGAAATAAGGGCACAGCGGTTAGCATCCGCGGCAGATACAATAAGGGAGCTGGACGGGAGAGTGCGGGATTGTGGACGCATAGCTGAGGAAGTGCGTGCAAGAATGCGGACCTTGGAAGAGGTAAGAAGCGAAACTAATAGTGCTCAAGAAAAATTTGGCCAGGCACAAGAGGAAGCTGCCGATGCTGAACAACGGATAGCATTATGTAGACGAAGAGTCGGGATGGCAGGTGAGAAAGTGCGACGAACAATGAGAGCTGGAGAAGCAAAAAGAGAAGGTGCAAATACTAGGGTTCGAGTTGCAAGGGAACGATTGACAAAGACTCGAGAAGAATGGAGAATTGGTGAAGAAGGTATGGCCAAAGCAAAAATCCGAGTTTTAGGAATTGAAAAAAGAATGGAAAGTAAGGTAAGATATTGTGAAGATAGAATGAAAGCTTACAGAGTAGAAACTGAAAAGTTGAAAAATCATATTGAAGAATATTTGAGTTGTATGGAGCCTAGAATTGCATTTTGATAATTTATATATGTATATATAATAAAGTAATAAATTTAGTTTGAAAAGGGCATCACAATCGTTCATATAGATTGATATTGATAATAATTAGAAATTTTTCAATATTATTTTTCACAAGATTAATAAAAATTTTGACTATTATATTTTTCATCAATTTTTATATTCGTTTTTTTTATTATTTTATTTTGTTGTTTACTATATATATATTATAATTTTTTCATGTTTTTGTAGTTGATTTAAAAAACAATCGCAGTATTAATTAGTTGATATAAATAAATATAATAATATTTTGATAAATCTAGTAAACATTAGATTTACATGTATAAATATATTTATGAATATTTAATTATATATATTCTATATTCTTAGATACTTTATTTTTTTTCAAATAAAATAAAATTAAAATGAAAAATAAACTTCATATTGTTTTTTTCTTTTCTTTCTTTTAATCTGAAATTGTTTCAATAAACAATCAAATATTTATAACTAACGAAAAAAAAAATTAAGCAAAAAAAATAACTTGAGATTCTAATGATAACAATAAATTACTCTATATTTTATTCTGAAATATTTATAAAATAAAAATCTTTATATTTTACATTATTTTTTAAAGATACTTTAAAGTTTTTTTTTTTTCAACTTATTTTCAAGTTTTCTACATCGATTTTGGCATTTTCTTAAATGATTTTTAAAAATCTTGACCAACTCTTGTTTCATGTAAATGAAATTCCATGTTAATTTCCTACCTAATTTTTAAAATAGCCTTTTTGCAGAACTCTCCAATATGAAAATCAATTTTTCATGTCAAATCTATTATAACTATAAAATTTAGGATGTTATCATTCTTAAGCACAGACCTAATGAACAATGCGTTATAATAAGATTCTCATGGGGAACGGTGGGTGGTGGTGAAATTGAATTCCAAATTAGGAAGGTGCTCTACTATCTATGTGTGCTTTTCATAAATTGGAGATATAACACCGTTATACATCTCAGGTTGAAAACCAGGTGCTTAAAAGGGTGGTCTATTTGGTGTAAGAAGGTCAAAAGTTTCAATTGTAACGTCAAATTTTTCTTCTTCTTCTCTTTCTCTTTCTCTTTCTTTTTCTTTTGAATGGAAAACAGAATCCAAGTCCAAGTATTCAATATGACTTTTATTTCTTGAAACAATTCAAAGTTGAGAATTTTCATTCACCAAAACTTAGCATAAAAAACCATGCCTTTTGCTTCGAGGCTTATCAGCATCAAAATACTTTGCTAGTTTCTTCATTCTAAAAATTTTCCAGTCTAAGCGTGTTAAATGTTAATTGGAAATTGAAGGAAGTGCCTTCCGAAAGAATAAATGTTTCGACGATCCAACAAATGATCCATTTAATTACATTGGATGAATATGTGGAAAATATCCGGATAACTAAATGTCTACATTTGGTTCCATAAAACCCTTGATGTTGCTTTTGCATTTCAAGCTAAACCTTTACATGATAAATTCAATCAATAATAAACTGAATTGAAAAAGTGTTATTTTTTTTTTTCCACATGAATTTAATATTAACTTTCATATCAAGCAACGGCATATGTCAAGATATGCAAATTTTTTCAGGATCTTTTGTTCATTTATCTTTCCACTGGTGGTGGTTGGTTTGTCTAAGGGGTCTGTTTGTGAAATGAACTAGCAGTGTGCTACAAACTTTTGATACAGGTAGTCAAGCAAAACCATAAATCAATAACCAAAATTAAAAAAGCTTTACAAAAACAAACAAAAAACTATGCCGTTATCAGTTCATTGAAATATCGAACTTTTAATTGAAATGACTATAACCACATGCAAAACTTAGAATGAGTATTTCTTTACTAAAAAGTCATTTAATGACTATCGAAATGCCGTCAGCACATGTTACTTTATTTGTTTTTCTTTTTAACCGTTTCTTAATTGTACTTGAAGCTTGGATAATATTATTTGTAATATAAACTAGTGAACTAGATTCGAATGATTCAATGATCAATTGTTTTTTAATAAAAATATCAACACAAAGCAGAAAAAAAAAAAAAAAAGCTTCGCCGCATGACATTATTCAACGGTTTTTACTTTAGTCTACAGAGATGGCACTACAAAAAAAAGGCTTTGAACGCATCGCCGAGACCCGAAGAGCTATTGAAAAGACAAAAACACGTTTAATTGTGTTTCGTTCTGTCCCGACAAATTTTGAATTATTATTAGAAGTAATCATTAGAAACAGCCTTAAAAGCGGGTTTGCCTCCGAAACTGTTCTGACGTTCGGCAGATACAAAACAAGGTCATGTGATAATGACGAAGAATGATGCGAGGCTGATAAGCCCGCCACGGAACATTCCAGCCGCCAGTTTAATCAGGCTGATGAGTGAGAGTGTGTGTGCGTGGGCTGCCACCAGCAAGCTGCAATTTAGCTGAGAAGAGAGAAAGGGAGAGAAATAATAGTAATAAAAAAGAAGGATAAACTGAGCCAGACAGGAAAACTGTAGACTTTTGGACAGCATCAAGAAAGCCATTGAGCTTAAATATGGCAAGTAGAGCACACACGTAGATTGTTATCGACCAGCGCTAAAACAGTGATAGAACTATTTAGTAGCATACTCTGGCCAATGGCACCTGAGCACGTTGCAGTCAAGTTCTTTAGAAAGCGTGGGAGTGAGATTGCTGTTTGAGTTCTGGCGGGGCCGTTGCATTGTGAAGCACACCCTCAGGGAACTGCGAGCGGCGGCTACAGAGCCTATGCCAACTAGAAGCAGAAAATCTCTTCTATATGAACATGGAGAATAAGAACTGAAAAAAAAGTAGACTCAAGCCGCCACCTTGGCGGGTGTGTTTCTAGTGTGCGGTTGTTGTCGTTGTTGTTGCAGTCCTGGAGCATCAGTTTAGAGTAAGTCAGTTAACTGGGGCTTGGAATAATCGGGAATTTTCTTTTGCCACCAAACCCGCAACCAGGTGCTTTCTTGCTGGGGTATAAATATCCACACACCACTGTTTGTTTCTTCCATTTCTCCTTTTCCTTTTTTTTTTCCTTCTTCTTTCTTTCTCCTCTTCTTTCTAGATACACCTCCTCTTCTATACACGCTCTAGTCACGACTATTTCTTCTGTTTTATACACTCGAATACTAGTTACAACATAAACCATCGTTTACATTTACACAGTATCTTAGCCTTTAGCTTAGAGTTAACTATGCAATCACAAAAGGAAATTCTCGCCTCCGTCAGACTATGCGGTGGCATGCAAATCTTTGTCAAGACTTTGACAGGTAAGACTATTACTCTCGAAGTCGAGTCCTCCGACACCATTGACAATGTCAAGTCCAAGATTCAGGATAAGGAAGGTATTCCACCAGACCAACAACGTCTTATTTTTGCTGGTAAGCAATTAGAAGACGGCAGAACTCTTTCTGACTACAATATTCAAAAGGAGTCTACTCTCCATCTTGTCCTTCGTCTTAGAGGTGGTATGCAAATCTTTGTCAAGACTTTGACAGGTAAGACCATCACATTAGAAGTCGAGTCTTCAGACACCATTGACAATGTCAAGTCCAAGATTCAAGACAAGGAAGGTATTCCACCAGACCAACAACGTCTTATTTTCGCTGGTAAGCAATTAGAAGACGGTAGAACTCTTTCTGACTACAATATTCAAAAAGAATCCACTCTTCATCTTGTCCTTCGTCTTAGAGGTGGTATGCAAATCTTTGTCAAGACCCTGACAGGTAAGACTATTACATTAGAAGTCGAGTCTTCTGATACCATTGATAACGTGAAATCCAAGATTCAAGATAAGGAAGGTATTCCACCAGACCAACAACGTCTTATCTTTGCTGGTAAACAATTAGAAGACGGCAGAACTCTTTCTGACTACAACATTCAAAAGGAGTCTACTCTCCATCTTGTCCTTCGTCTTAGAGGTGGTATGCAAATCTTTGTCAAGACTTTGACAGGTAAGACCATCACATTAGAAGTTGAGTCTTCTGACACCATTGACAATGTCAAGTCCAAGATTCAAGATAAGGAAGGTATCCCACCAGACCAACAGCGTCTTATTTTTGCTGGTAAGCAATTAGAAGACGGCAGAACTCTTTCTGACTACAATATTCAAAAGGAGTCTACTCTCCATCTTGTCCTTCGTCTTAGAGGTGGTATGCAAATCTTTGTCAAGACCCTGACAGGTAAGACTATCACTCTTGAGGTCGAGTCCTCTGATACTATTGACAATGTCAAGTCCAAGATTCAAGACAAGGAAGGTATTCCACCAGACCAACAACGTCTTATTTTTGCTGGTAAACAATTAGAAGACGGCAGAACTCTTTCTGACTATAATATTCAAAAGGAGTCTACTCTCCATCTTGTCCTTCGTCTTAGAGGTGGTATGCAAATCTTTGTCAAGACCCTGACAGGTAAGACTATTACTCTCGAAGTCGAGTCCTCCGACACCATTGACAATGTCAAGTCCAAGATTCAAGACAAGGAAGGTATCCCACCAGACCAACAGCGTCTTATTTTTGCTGGTAAGCAATTAGAAGACGGCAGAACTCTTTCTGACTACAACATTCAAAAGGAGTCTACTCTCCATCTTGTCCTTCGTCTTAGAGGTGGTATGCAAATCTTTGTCAAGACTTTGACAGGTAAGACCATCACATTAGAAGTCGAGTCTTCTGATACCATTGACAATGTTAAGTCCAAGATTCAAGACAAGGAAGGTATTCCACCAGACCAACAGCGTCTTATTTTTGCTGGTAAGCAATTAGAAGACGGCAGAACTCTTTCTGACTACAATATTCAAAAGGAATCCACTCTCCATCTTGTCCTTCGTCTTAGAGGAGGCTTCTAAATGCATTAGCCATAAATTTTGATGGCGTTTCTATGATCCAATATTCATGAATAACAATTGTTTCACTATTTATAATAGTATATGTAATTTCTCTTTTTTTCTTTTAACTCTCTGAATGAAATATATTTGTTGATGAGATGAAACTACGTCAATATAATTGCTCTACAATTGTTGTTGAAGCGGTAGCTCTGTAACATTAAAATTGATTTTGATTAATGGCTGTTTTTACTTGACCAAGTACCTATAATTAATGTATAGACAACTTATTGTCTCATTGAATGAGTTTTCGGATATTTTTTCCTTTTGTTGAATGGACATTACAGATTGCTAAAAGCGGCGGCCAAGCCAAAGGTTTATCGAAGTTAAAAATAATTTACACGCTTATCAAGTTATTGAAAGTTCGCACTGGCAAATATTAGATATATATATATATATATATATAAATGTGAAATTTAACTGCATAATTAATGTAATGTAAATGTCATTGCTCTATTGGTGCGGTAATAATAAATACAATGAGATATTTCTTAAGTGAAACTATAAAACTAGCATGTAAGATATAAATAATGAACAAAACATTATTGAAATAATTCTACACGAGAATGAAATGCAGCATTGAGATGATATAAGCATTGGAATGAATCAAACAAAAGTTGGATTTTAAAAGAGTTGCCAACATTTTTTTGAAATTAACATATGTAAAACAACTTTATAAACTAAAATGAAAAAAAAAAAGATAATGAACTGATTTGCAAAAAAAATTCATGCACTTGTTCTAGTGTAGAAACTAGAGCAGATTTAGATTAAGCAAAATAGTAGTAGTAACTTACTTGTCTTTGTTGAATCCGAAGGAACAAGATTCTCAATGGCAGTAGGCAAGATGGAGATGATGGAGATACTTTTTGAAAAAAATAAAAAATATAAAAAAAAAAAAAAAAAAAAAAGTAAAATATGTTATGAGCTTACATTGAAGAGGAAGAAGAAGACTATGATCATGATGAAGAAATAGTAGATGGTGATGAAGAAATAGTAGATGGTGATGAAAAAGAAGATGGTGATGACGTTGATGTTGGTGGTAGTGATGACAATTAAGAGGATAAGAAATGTCTACGTTAGGGTAGACGTCTGCCAAAACCCAAAACAAAATTTGACTTCAATTTGGTGCACTGGCACCCGTTGCCCAACCAGAGTTATAAAGAGCTTGATTATGATGATTATAATGACTATGATGGTGATTATGCTGATTACAATGATGGGCTAATATACATAACAAGAAAAATATGAGAAATACTTTAGTTTTCAGTGTCAATACTGTCATTTGCCTTACTATAGATGATATTCTAAATGTACTTGAATGACCAGCACACGACACACCGCAGATTATTGAGCACACGAGCAGAACCAACTGAAATTCTAAAAACAAACACAATAACAACGGCTGCATTTGAATGAATAGACTTTAAAGTATATACGTATGACCGAGTATTGTTATAACTGAGCCAATCTCTACATTCATTAATTGAACCATCTTGTTGATTACACGTACATGACTTGTATTAACATCACTAAACCACTAAGAAAGATGAATCTTTTTCTTTTTCTTTTTCTTTTTTTTGAAAAAAGAAGGGTGTTTGGCTCGCTATTTCACATATAGATTAGATGAACTGAAACAGTGATGAGATCAAATCTGTTTTGGCGAAGAAGGTTGTTTTTTAAATATTCAAATACTTGGTTCAGGAAGAATCCAGTAATTGGTGATGAGTTTTATAGGGCTATATTATTTATTTATTTATTTTATTTAATTTTTTTTTTGATGCTAATATATAGTTTACTAAACATTTTTCTCTCTAAATATTTTTTTTTTCTCGTCTTCTTCTTCTGTTCTCTTTTCCGGAAGAAAAAAAAATACATTTATAATTTTTTTTTTTGCCTATTATATTTTCTTTCTTTCTTTCTTTCTCTCTTTCTTTTATTATTATTTTTTATTTTTGCCTCTTTTTTTTTTTTTTTTTTTTTTAAATAAAAAAAAACATCGCTCACAAAGTGTCATATTCAACAAATCTTCTCATTCCTGTCATTAATATAAACACAAACATACATTACATTTGCGTATCTATATATTGACTGAAACAATGACCGACTTTTAACATATTGGCCCGATCCGTCCAGTTTCTAACCCCATCATCCCATTAATCCATTCATCTATAGAAATACAATCATGTCGCAGAATATTGTCGATATAACTGACCACAAATCTTACACACGCCATTTCGAGTCGTCCAAATCAGAGGCCGCAAAAAGGGATTTACCTGCTCTTGCCGCGATATCGGGATCAAAAAGCCATCAGTCTTTGGCACAGCTCTCAGCAACGCTGTCTGCTTCTTCATCGCTGTCAGGATCAACCCACAAGCCTTTAATTTGTGACGATGATGAAGACGATGAAGAAGAGGATGGAGAAGACGATATTCATGAGGATATGTCCAACTCTGATTCATCAATCAACAACGAATCAGTCATGCCTTTAAATCCAATTACGCCCTCTGCAACCCATCACTCAAATCAATCACTCTCAAGTTTTACAACCACTTCAAACGAAGACTCAAAATCACTTAGACGATTCAAACACTACCATAAACCAAAGGTCACCGAAACACCAAGACTGGTGTATCTCACAAACGTTTTCATTAATGAGCGTAATATAGATGGCCTTGCACTCATTGCCAGAAGAAGAGGACTTCCCCCTAAAACAAGACAAACTGCATGGCCCTTACTTCTGGCTTCTCACCCTTACGTTCTTAACCCTTCACTTGTTCCAGAGTATCCTTTAAACTCACCCGATTCTACCTCGGAGGCTATTCCGCTTAAGCGCATAACCAATGAAATCAAAAGATGCCAGAAGCGGATTGAACAAGAACACTTTAACAATAACACCTCTATGAATAGTACAGGTGTACTAGGAAATAGCATTGACAATCTTTCAAATGAAAGAAACAGTACAACTTGTATAGTTGACGTGAAAACAGGCGAAATTGTCTTGCAAGAAAAGCTTGATGAACTACGCAATTCTAAAATCAAATCTGCGGTTATCAAGTTTTTAGAGAAATGGTCACACTTAGTATCCTACGATTCTGGTTTGGTACATTTAGCATTTGCTCTTGCGGATTGGGTAGATCCGGTGTCAAGACGTATTGAGGAAACTTCTGCTTCATCTACAACAACCCACACCCCATCTTCGCGGACCATATCATTTGATTTGCCATACGAGTTTGAAACTGTATACGAAAACCTTGTCTTGATTGTGAGCCATGTTGCACGCGACCAAGCTGCCGGGCCTAAAGGACCTTGTGATAACTCTACAAGTGATAGAATATCGTTTTGGCTCAGCATAGTCAGACACCATCTTCCCGAATTAGCAAAGCATTTTGATGAGGAGGATGTATTGTCAAGCGTCTCTGGGGCTGGCGATGAATGGTTGCTTTGGTGGATCAAATGGCTTGGGACGAAAGTCTGGGACAAAAAGGATCGTGCCAGAATATGGGATATGTACTTTGGATGGAGGCCCTTGTTAGTAAAGATGGAAAATCTGCTTCAAGGTGAGGCTATTTCAAGTAATGGAAATACCACACCTGACGGTACTGGCAAATCCAAGTCTGGTTCCGGTAGTAATAGTAACAACGGGCACTCAGTACGGCTAGCAAACGATGTAGTTGTGGACCTAGCGCAGTTGGAGATTGATTTGGGTCCGGATCCGTTTTGGGATATTGAGGAAACCACATGTACCGACTCGGGAGATGAGTCTGAGATTGCTTCTGCGAGCGAGCCACTTCTTGAGCATTTGTTTGTTTGTCTAGCAATGCTCAAATCCAAGTGTGGTACGTTAATGGAACTTGATCAAAGTGAAATCCGAGGATGTTTAGGCCGATTGTATCGATCAAAAGATATAGAAAGTATTGTGGTAGAGGCTGGCGATTGTTGGCGGTCATGGAGATATGAAGAAAATACAATTGATAATGAATAGTCAGTATATTAGATGTTTTTAAAATCTCTATACTTATTTTTTTTTTTTTTTTTTTTTAACACTTTTGAACTAAAAAGAATACAGAATAAAAATAAAAATAAAACAAAATCCATTGATTTTTATTTATTTATTTATTCTTAAATATGTTTTTTATTTTATTTTTTATTTATTTATTTTTATTTATTTATTTATTTATTTATTTTTTTTTTCATGTTTGCTGATAATCTTTTATATATATATATATATATTAATTTTTTAAAATTTTTTTTATTACTCATTTACTATTCTATAAATATATCATGATAATTAATTACAATAATATATATATATATTCTATATACTATTGAAATAAATAAAATAATATTAAAAAGCCATAGAAAAAGTGTTCTAATGACCAAAATAAAAACAGGATATAATAACATGAAAATTAAGAATGGAAAAAAAAAAATAATAATAATAGATTTGAAACAAACAACTCCAGACTTCCCAGCTTCAACTCTTCCACAACATTAACAACCACATATTATATATAATGAAAATAGAAACTAATAATAAATGAAATAAAATAAAAAATAAACGACAGTAGATAATCAAAGCCATATAGAGATAGGATTTAGCTTACGCATTTACCTTACCAGCAGCAATGGCACCAATATCAATTATAGACTCTTCTCTTCTTACAACGCCTTGAGGACGTCCGTATATGCTATCCAGTTCTGAGTTTTTCAGAATATTAAGTTTTTCTGCATGCCATTCATCTCTAACATCGGCAAATCCAGCTGCCCATACACGGTCATGGATTTCTCTCATTCTATCCTCATTCTCCCGGCGTTCTTCTTCGTCGGCCATCCATTCCATGTGCTTGATATCATCTGAAGAAGGTTCATAAATATGCCAAATAACATAATGCGGTAGTCCAATAACTGAGAGTCCCATTCTTCGGCACATTTTTCCAAACCCTTCTGTCTCAGCATGTTTCTCAAAAGAAAATGCTGGAAAGTGTGCGCCTTGACGAAACACACTTGCCTTGGCCAGAATTGACACACCTCCGATACCATCCAATTCCATCTCAACATTTGGGTCTCCATAAGGATCCCGCAAATACGCCAAATGAGGTCTCCACGTGGCATATTCTGGATACCCTTCTACAATACAAGCATCTTCATCAAGCTGGTCTGCAAGCTGCAATCCTGTCTCACTTTCTTGCCATGAGTTCAAATCGTAGGGCTGTTCATTGCCTAGCCAGTCTGGCAAAGGACGCCACACATTAGGAACAATAACATCTTTGTTATGACCCATTAAATCTTCCATAATAGTTGGTGGAACTGTTTGAACATCTGCATCACGCCAATACACCCACGAGTGATCAGGACGTAAAGCTACTGACAAAAGCCAATTTCGAGCTCGAGCCATCAGCTTTCTTCGTGGACCTTGGGCAGCAAAACCATGACGATCCGAAAATCCCTGTCCAATTGCCTGACCAAAATCCTTCTCGTAAATTTCAATAGTACCAAATCTTTTGGTTGTATCTGGATTTTCCTGCAGTTTTTCCAGATACTGACGAAGGACATTAAGTGTATCATCTTTGGAATCAGACACCAAGAAAGCCAGATCAATGAGAGTATGGGGGTATGTGAGATTTTCCATGTGCGAAAAGAACATAGACATATGTGGAACAGCGTCACGAAGAGGAACCAAATACAGCACTCTCTCACCTCTCGTATCGCCATGAGCGGTAGATGCATAAGTTTCAAGATCATAATAATGCACGGACGGTATCGAAGGGTCATCTTTCATGACATACCTGGACCCTCCAAAATTCAGCGGACCGACTAGTGATGAAGAAAGCAGCGCATACGCTGCTATGATTAACACGATGCCTGATGCTATCGCCTTAGGCCAATTTAACGACCCTTTTTTTTTTGGTTCAAATTTGCTAAATGATCCCATCTTTCCCAACAAATATGAATCTTTACAAGCAGCCACTGTTATTAGAAATAGAGCGCCTCTGTACACAGCCGAAGAGATCAGATAAGAAGAGAAGAAAGTAAGGAAAAGAGAGAGTGTGTGAGAGTGAGAGTGTGTGCGTGAGAGAAAAAGTATGAATGAGAAAAAAAAGTTTTTTTTTTTAGACTAGATGCCAGCGTAAACAAACGAACAAGGACTCACAAAGTAAAATATCACAGACCCTTTCTACACAGGGATAGGGTTTGGGCGATCTCTTCTGGCTGGTTTGTGACACCATTTGTACCAAGATCTTCGCTGTAAACAATAACAGAGACAGACGACCAAAAACGACACCTTTTAACAAACATTGTTATACCTTGACGAACGTCGAATTCGTTGACGAAAAGATTTCAAAACCTGATGCAATAGTCGAATAGTGCGAAGAAACTTGGCTTTAACTCTGTTATCTCTATAAAGCTTAACCAGGTTCAGGGGTTTGCGTTAACGCTGGTAGATCAACTTTATCAGCATTAAACAATAAAAATCAATATTAAACCTTTATAATAATATAGCGTAAATAATTGGATTATTATCATCACCATCATTATAGTCTTAGTCTTCAAGAGCATGTTGTAAAATTTTGGCAGCACAAAAAAGTTTATATGCTGCAATGTTCAAGTCATTCAAGATATCGACGCGTTATGGCATAATTCTCCTATATTTGGCACTATTCAAATGGAGTAGGTGACACCCTAAAGTATCGCGATGACGTTTGCGTAAAGGACTAAAATTGTTGTATAACAATAATAAATGCACGTGACTTTGCATATCTGCAAGTTCCATATTTAAGGTGGTGAGCCTTTATATTTTATTTTGATTTGTATTTTAATCAAGAGATATCTAGGCTTTTTTATAATATTTATTAGCTTTTATGAAAAGCATATTTAAGCAGCAAAAGTCAAGATATTCAGTAGCAGTAGATTACAAGTAACCAGTGAAATACATTTGGCAACTCTGGTGTGATAATAATTTTGGATTTATTTATCCTGTAGTAGCTGAGGCATATCATTTATAGAAGGAAAGAAAAAAATAATTACAATATACACAATTAAGCTTGAATGATTTAGATTTTTGGAAGAAGAAACAACATGAAATAACAAACTTCAGTTATAAATAAATATCATCGACATACATATTGATTTAGTTGGAAACGAAAAAAAATAAAAATAAAAATAAAAATAATAATAATAATAATAATTATAATAATAATAATAACAAACTACAGCGGGATGCTACATTCTAATTTGTAACTTGCACCCATTTAATATAAACATATCCGAGTTTATAAGTTAACAAATACAATAAAGACATTATTTTGGTCTCAGACCAACTTATAAACATAGTTTTTAAAATCATTTTATTCATTTGTCTATTTTTTCATTTTATTTTATTTTTTATTGATAATCCATGTGGCAAAACTATTCTTCATTTTAAATTTGTTCGGGCTTATTATAGATATCAGATACGTTGACTTACAAAATAGAAATATGTTGATAAAAATATAAAACCTATTATGATAAAATAGTAACTACTGACTGTGGTTGCCATTCGATATAGCATACAAAAGAAAAAGAACTTGTACTTTTATATCAACTACTTGATGAATTTTTATCATGTTTTATTTTTCTTTTATAAATGAGTTTGTATTTTATTTTATTATATTTTGAAAATGGAAACTGTACAATTGGCTAAATTGTCAAATAAATAGATAAATAAAAACCTTTTAATTCATGTCTTTTCATTTTGTCGATACCGTTTTTATTTTTATTTTATTTTTCATTTAGTATCATCGCACCGTCACAGTTCAATTATTCTTAAATAAACTCTCGACTCGATTCTTAATAGAATGAAATAACCTTTAATTAAGACTACATCTTTTATAGTCCTTAATAATATTTTTATTTTAAATGTTTTATTAATAGAAATTACTGAATATTTGACAAAATGAATTCATTAAATTTTATAAACGTCATATTATTTATCAAAAGCTTCAATATGTCTGGTATTTAATATATATTACATTTCTTGTGAACTCTGCCCTCGTACTACAGGTACTGCAGCCCCACCACCACGTATAGGCTTTGGAACAGATTTAGGCGGTTCATAAATAACATCTTGATCTTCTTCGTCTTCATCCGACGATAACTCAATGGAGAGTTCTTCGTCCAGTTCGTCATCGTAATACAACTCATCATAATCAAGATCAGATATTATAGATGATTCTTCTTCTAATTCAGACTCTATCACAGACGATTTTCTTCCTGCACTTACAAGAGACCGTCTTTTATTTGAGTTTTCCAAAATATTATTTTCTACGTTTTCTAGTGGAGAAAGTGGAATACCACGGTGCTCAAATTGAGCATCAGATAAACTTTCTTCATGGTTTATACTAGTAGTATTTTCGTTGGTTTTCAGCGTAGAATTAGTACTTTTCGTAGACTTAAGTGAGTTTTTAGCACCTAGTACAGATTGCTGAAAAGAGTCGATCTTCTCATTTTGAACCGTAGAGCTTCGTTTTAGATTCTGTTTAAGATAACTGATATCATTTTCGTCTCTATTAGAGGAATGAAACCTATTCTGAGATCCTGATCGAAGGTGTCGTAACTTTTCTAGCGCTTCAGGGACTTTCTGAGATTCGACCTTCTTTGGAGGGATAGGCCTTAAAGTGTTGGATCTATTCAAAATCATTGCTGTAGAAGGTGAGACTACCCTAGCTTTCTGTGAAAATCTGTCATGCTTTAGCGATTTATTAACCTTGACATCGTCTGTTTTCGAATTTAATGTAGAACTCTCTTTGACTTTAGACGTAATTTCCATGTTACGCGCCAGCTTTGGTTCTTTACGCAGTTCAGAATTATTATTTTCGCTCTCATTTACTGCTTTAACTTCTGATTGAGCTTTATTAGTGTAAACTTTACTCGCCGTTCGATCTATAAGTTTATCATTTGCAAAGTTTCTAATATTACCCATTGGAGTAGCTGGTCCTAACTTGTTGGCAAAGCCAAGAGGAGCAGGTAATGGAACTTTACCACGAGGAAAGCTTGACCCAAACTTAGTAGATGGGCTTTTTTGCAAAGAAGATGGAGAGCCTGGTGATCCTGGTGTTTTCATTAATGCACTTTCTAGCCATGTAGAACCACGAGACCGCCCAAATCTGGGTAGTGTCGAAGAGCGAGTTGGACTCTCAGGAGATGCGGGCCTAAATCCAGATCCAAGCTTTGTGGGTGAAGGGGATCTTAGCTCAAATCTAGAGCCTAACGCAATGGTATCAGCAGCTGTTACCGAACCACGATGTGGTAAAGCTGCCTTAACAGGTGAGCTCTTTGATGGATCTACATCATCTTGTCGGGATGAAGCGTCCAATTTTATATCGTTAGATATACTCTTAGAATCAGTATTAGACGCAACAGATTCTATCTCATTTTCAGATTCGGAATCATCATATTCTGGAAAAGGTTTCACTGAAGGGCTTTCTGGCTCTACTTGAAATTCTTTGTTTAAAATTGGGGACTTGTTTTCCATTTCACTTTCTGAGACTAATGGAGATACAGGTTTATCATTCACCTTTTCTTCTTCGTCTGTTACAGAAGTATTTGACAAAGAATTTTGATCTAATTGTTCTTTGACCCTATTAGTTGTTGTTTCTTGTTCTTTAAGCTCATTTTTCTTAAGAGGGACAAATACTGATGCTCTTTTCTGTAACTTAGGATCTTTGGTTCGGTCAATGGATCCACCAAATTGCATTTTGCCCTCTCTCAAATTAGGTACACCTTGTAAGTTCATTTTTCTTCCGGGACTCAAAAATGATCCATAATTAATACTATTTGTACTTTGAGCTCTACCATGCCCTTTCTTCCAGCCTCCTGTAGTAGCAGAAATTATTGCGCTGTTTACAGTCTCATTCGTCGAGTCAGCCCGAGTCCTTACTGATCCTTCCCGACGAGACAACGCACTTTGAACAAAGCCTACCCTAGATCTAGGAGATCTGAAACTATTGTCCGTATTTTGTGTAAATTGTAGTTTATTTTGAGACTGTGGACTTCTAGGAAACGGAGATCTCAGCACAATGGAAGGCTTCTGGCGAATCTGAGAAGGGGTTACAGGGTCAGATTTATGTTGAATAGTTTTCAAATATGATTCATCTTCCATGGAACTTTCCATTATAGACTTATTACCAACTTTCTCCGACTGAGGTTTAGGGGACTGTGATGAAAGATCTTGTTCACTGTCTCTTGTGAAATCCAAAGATTTATTGCTTTCATTGGAAGTGCTATTTGAATTTTTTGTTTCCAAAGTGAATTCTTTAGTGGAGAAATTAGATTCCTGTGATGGTGTAGGTGAACTTCCAATTTCTTCAAAATCTGGTGAAGACTCTCTCAAGCCTTCTTCAGATGCAAAAATTTGTGATGGTGATTCTAAGTCCTGTTGTAACGTATCATCGATTATATCTTCAGTAGATATATTGACGGCAGGCAAAACATCGTTATCGAAAATTTTCGATTTTTCGTTGAGAGCAGGAGATTTGTCACTTTCAACTGTTGACAAGAGTGGGAGCTCATCAGATACTGATTCGGCTGCCGCTTGGACCTCTACCTCGTCATCAATTTTCTCAATTACATGAGAACCAGTTATGTTTTCAGATTGTAGGGATTCTACTTGATCTACTGCTGGTATCATAGTATAGTTTACAGGTGATTTTTCAACAACAGTTTTTATTGTTTCTTTCGTACGACTCAATTTTTCTTCAGCAAGTGGATCCTGGCTGGAATCTAAACTAGACTGTTTAAAATTGTCGCTCAAACCAGGATCATCCCGCTGATAAATAGTGGAATCTGTTGATGACTCCATAGTATATCTGTTTTCAGTTGCATCAGTCTCGCTAGTCTGTATTTCAATTGTAAAATCCCTTTTATCCAACTCTAAATCTTCCGGCTCAGATTTTGAGTCAATCGGTAGCTGTACGTCTTTTTCTTCATCCTCCAACTCCTCTTTTTGACAGTTAATAACGGCTGGAATGTGCTCCTCATATGTCTCACTTGATGATCCCCCTACTTTAGCAGAATAATCTTTTTCCTCTTGTACAGATACTTCCCCAGACGTGAAACACACAGACCTAGAAGAACTTGGATCACTTGCTTCCTGCTTAGTGAATTGCTTTGTTGACGCTTTCTCTGCTATAGAGGAATCAACGGCAGGGTAAGCCTCATCAATCTCGTCAACAGATTGAGAGTCACCATCTATTTCAGTGATGTCTAGTTTAGCATCATCCATTGATTCTTGGTTAATTCCGACAGTATTTAAAGTATAATCGTTACCGGTAATCTTTTCTTGTGTAGCTATATGCTCAGTAGCAGGAGGATCTGACTTTAACTGTACTTGTGAAAGTCGAACAATTGGAGTTTCGCTTTTGTTTAAAGAAATGTCGTTTTCATTTGAATCATTGAATGTATGACTTTCTACCAAACTGCTTGTACTTTCTATATTGGTAGCTTCCATGAAGGCTCTAGGATCTAATGTATGTCCAGAGGGTATTATGACGTTTGATAGAGAAGGAGCTGAGCTTTTTGAGACAGGCGTTAAATTCTTTGAAGAATCACTTTCAGAAGATGAGTTTAATGCTTTTCTACTGGTTCTACTTCGCAAACCAAGTCCCGCTCTCAATGCTTGCCGGCGTTTTCGTCCTTCTAAAAGATCCTGTTCAAGCTGCTTTGTACGGATTTCATCTTCTTTATCGCTAGGATACTGGTTAGTAGTAGTATCAATGGTATAATTAATATAATTACTTACGTTTTTTCTCCAAGCTGTTTAATTCTCAGTAAGAAGTCGCTGATTTCAGACGAGTTATCTGACATTATTCTGAAGTCAGGGAATATAGAATGAATATGTGCGTTGCTGTTGACCGGCAATAAAGCAAAAGTAGTTGTAACAGAAAGATTTAGTATAAAAACAAGTTTAGAGAAAGAAAGTCTAGAGAAAGAAAAAGTGGTATTTTGTGGAAGACAAGTGCAGGAAAAGATGCACTAAACGCAGATTGTGCTTTTGTTTACTGTTTGTTATTGTTTTGCCGAATGGAGTAATCTATTTATGTGAAATACTTTTCTTTCAAATGTAGATTTTAAAAAAATTCTTACCAGAAACAGAATATTACTTGTTTTAGCAATTTGTCTTGCTTGACAGGTACCATTCACATCTTATTTTTCGATTCTTAACTTGTGTTTTACAGTTTTAACAGGACGAATCTTATTGTCTGCCCAATATGAAGTTAAAACTTTATAATTTAACCTTATAGATATCTGCTACATGCTAGATTCTATTTAAAAATGAAGCATTTCCTCTCAGTTTCATCTTCATTCTATAATTTTTTATTCATTCGTTCAGTAGCTATCCGTCTTTTAGCAGTTTATTTACAATAGCTTTTGAATTGTGAATTTTTTTTTTTTATCAAAGCCTGATTGCTGTCTTACGATTTTACAGCGGGTTGATTGTATGAATATATGAAATCAAAAAGCAGTGAAAAGTAGTAAAAGAACAATACATTTTTCGAGCTTTGATATAAATAACAAGTTTTCGTTTTTCAATGAGTTCGAATATCACATTTACATCAAATTCAGCAGTAGCTAGCAAGTATTCTTCCAGCTCTCAAAGTTCTAAAAATGAGATAACTTCAGATTCGGCATTGAAGCCTGCTACTACTTTTGACTTATCTTCATTACCGTTCAACAGTTTTGCTAGTTTAACATCATCTCTGGAGTCTCTTTATCTTTATACCCTTCCTGATACCACTCAAAGTTCCATTGATATCATTGACAGTCAAACTGATACTGAAATCTCTTCAACTATAGATTCAAGTGAAAGTACTGCGACAGACTCAAACATAGAAACTACTTCATTATCCGATGATAGCTCAAACTCCAACTCTAATTTACATTCCACAAATTCCAAAATTACCCAGGCACAGGATGCTTCCAGTGTCACCTCCACCGAGCTCGCGCCATTAACAGAGTTATCTTCGCCTTCAAGAACTGCATTTTCCCTTTTTTCGCATTTAGATACAGCATCAACAGCTGTGAACTCAGATTCAGGAAGTTTGTCTCCTTTGGTCCATTCAACCCTTGAATCCACTTATAAAACTTTTACAAAAGCGTCTCATAGCTCAGAAACTACCCCAAGCCAACCATATACAACTTATCAGAGTTATTCAGTGATTGAAGCCGAACCTACCTCTATTACTGAGCCAAATATTTTTACCAAAAGTGACTTTGATTCATCAATTGCAACGAAACATGCAAGTCAGAAAGAGTATCCTTCAAGTATTGTAAAATCCTCAGATGTACCTGTGTTATCAACGTTTTCAGATTTGAGTATTAATACAAAAGCTACTGATATTTTTGAATCTGACTCGACATCGTCATCCACAACCAGTTCTCCAACAGATGATTATTTTCAATCTAGTACAATATCCTCTTTTTTTTCAGAACCAGTCCATAATATTCCAACTTCAATATCAAGTTCAGACCTGGAGTATCCAACTGGTACCATTTCGTCTCTAGAAAAATCCAACGTCACACCTTTTGGGCAAGCTGACGACACTGCCTTACAATCCACAGCGGCAACCTCGACTAGGGCAGATGAAAATTCGAAACAAACTGAAGGTTCAACTAGTAAAAGCTCTACTGAAGGTTATAACTCTAAGCAGGATTCTTCTAAAAATTTACTTGAGGAAAACTATAATAATCCATACAGCACCAGGACCACCCCTACTTCT
The DNA here is from genome assembly GCA_022023575.1 of Geotrichum ghanense (nom. inval.). Lineage (NCBI taxonomy): Eukaryota > Fungi > Ascomycota > Dipodascomycetes > Dipodascales > Dipodascaceae > Geotrichum > Geotrichum ghanense (nom. inval.). The sequence goes on along the minus strand of JAKKCX010000003.1, from coordinate 168,457 downwards.
GATGCAGGTTCGAGAAGCACAGAAAGTTTAGGTTCATACACTCAAACAACTCAAACCGAAGTATCTTCAAGTGAATCTGAGACGGTCACTGAACCTTCTTCATTTCATTCTGAGCATGACGAAATTATTTCAGGTACTGTGTTCAATTCTGATACATTAATTCGAAATACACATTTCAATACTGCTATATCAACTAGAAAAGGCTCTACTACGGAAAGAGACACGCTTTCAACCTCCCATTTCTCTTCAAAACGTTATTCGTCTTCCAAAGACTCGTCTTCTTTGTTTGTGTCGTCAGACAGAGAAAAATTAGGGATTACAGAAGCTGCAGTGACTAGTTCTAAGCACTCTTTTTCTCCAGTAACACTTACACACACTCAAACTATAGTTTTACTGGTAACAAGTGATGGCCATACTGCGACAAGTACTTCAGTCACTGTAATGCGATACACTATAACGCCAACTTTTGACACTCAAAGCGTACCAGGTGCACTAGCAACTGACGTAATTTTTGGGCCTCCTACAGCTACTTCTATTATTCCTGGAGATCCTTCAAAATTTGCTAATCTAACTCCAAACAATACGGGAAAGATTGTTGGCTCCGTGGTTGGCTCTGTGGCAGGTGTTGCACTCATAGGAATGCTTCTTATGCTGTTTTTTTCTAAAAGACGAAAGAGAGAAGAAGAAGAAGAAGAAGAAACTTTTGGCCCAAATGGCCCAGGTATGCACCAAATTGGAGAAAATGCAAATCAAACATTCCTTTCAAGATATCATACAAACGCTAGTGTTCCTTCAATTAGTGACCACCATGCTGCTGCGTTAGCAACTACTGAAGGAGGAGCTATTGAAACCAGCACAAGAAGATCTGGAAGCTTGAATAGTGGCTCCGGAATTTTATCAAGATTATGGCCTGGCTCTGGTTCTGCGGGAGGAGCTGGTGCAGGTTTATTATTTACGAGAAAGTTGGGTGGGACATCGCATTCTCCTGGTAAGCCTAACACTGGCAGAAGCCCGTCAGCTAGATCAAATTTAGGTACAAACGATATAATGCCACAAACAGAAGTGATTGATAATCCTAGGTCTTTTTATAGAGCTCCAAGACGAAATCCAGGAGGACGAGACCAGAGATACAGCGGATCTGAGTTTGGTGGAAGTTGGGGTGAAAGTAATTATGGTACAATGACGACTCCAAGTTCTGCTGCTCCTGAAAATAATATATTCAGTGACACTTATAGTCCTGTATTTGATAGATATAATTCCCACCGAAGAAGATCTTCCAGCAGCCCCCAATATTACTACTACGGATCTATGTCTGGTAGTACACCTAGTACTAGTTATCGAAATTCAGGTGGGCGTTTTAGCGATTTTGAAGAAGTTTATGATCATAGTTCTACTCAGTATACACCGTTTGTTAGTAGAGCTAGATCTTCATCAATTGGAGGAAATAATTCGAATTTACAATCTACATCACCAACCTTTTCATCAGGCGCAAATAGTATGGATTCTTATCATACAGATTCTCAGTCTCAAAAAACGCATACGAGAAGTAAAAGCTTTTTTACTGAGCATCTTTAAAGTTTTTATTTTTAAAACTATCTTTAGAGTTGTATAATTTACTATGCTGTGAATATACGATATTATTTATTATTACTCGTATACCTTAAACGGTATTATGTAACTTTTTTTAGCATATATAATTACTTTCTTTTACTTAAATTTACTGGCTTTTTACACTAATTAACTGTATTATTACAGATCAAGTCTGTTTAGCCTTGAAATACTCTTGTTGCAGTAGAAATACATGATTCATGGTACAAGAGATTTAATTATTAAAAATAAGCCGAAGTGTAAAAGTCGTTGAAAATATTTGAAAATCGAAATTTGTCATAAAAATTCAGTAGCTAGAAACATCAATATTTTGAAAGATGCATTTCACCAAAAATAATATTTTTTACTACTTAGCAATACTAGTCGAGGCATCAACTATATTTAAAATGATTAAGAAATAGTTAATTAAAATGATTAGAATTTACATGTTTAAATTCATTTTTTTGTTATTATAGTCATTTTTTTTCAAGTAAAAATCTACTTCTTTTATATATTTTCAGGGTCTAAGTATTTATTGAATTACTTTGATGATTTACTAGTTTTTTGTAATAAAGTTAATATTTGTAATTTGTAGTTCCCAAAGAAGTAAACTGTAATGAATCACATGACGAGGGTTAGGTTAATAATTTAAGAAACAAATTTCAAAAAATTGCCAGCATATCCAAAATGGACCATTGTTACTCCAACTTACTCCCTTCTACCACCTTTTGAAATCACCAACTGTCTTATCTACTTGCTAGTAAGCGTTTCTGTTTATAAGATATAATGGCATCAGCAATTTTTTTTCTTGACATAAAATGCAAGCCTTTGCTATCTAGAAATTACAGAGGAGATATTCCAATGAGTGCGGTGGAAAAGTTTCCTCTGCTTCTCCTTGAAGCCGAAGAAGAGTCTTCAGTGGTGCCGCCATGTTTTTCTAGCGAAGGAGTGAATTACTTGTATGTCATGCATAATAGTTTGTATTTGCTAGCTCTCACAAAAAGAAATACAAACGTGGCACAGTTGCTATTATTTCTAAACAGCGTAGTAAAGGTTTTGACTGAGTACTTCAAAAAACTGACGGAAGAATCAATTCGAGACAATTTTGTTATAATATATGAATTGTTAGACGAAATGATGGATTACGGATATCCTCAAACGACAGACGTACAAATTTTAAAGGAGTATATCACTCAAAAGTCAAGGGTTCTTGATCTCATCAATTCGGCCACTGGAGCTCCTCAAGCTAGGCCTCCTGCTGCTGTGACAAATGCTGTTAGCTGGAGATCAGAAAACATTAAGTATCGCAAGAACGAGGCATATCTTGATGTTGTTGAAAGCTTAAACATGATGATTTCCCCTGCTGGAAAAGTTCTAAGCTCTGAAATTCTCGGATCTATTCAAATGCGTTGTTACCTGTCTGGTATGCCTGAATTGCGTTTGGGTTTAAATGACAGAGTCATTTTTGATCATTTATCAAATAGTGGCAATGGTACGAGTGTACCTACTAGAACGTCAGGAGGTAAAGCCATTGAACTGGAAGATATTAAATTTCATCAATGTGTACGATTATCAAAGTTCGAAAATGATAGAACTATTTCATTTATTCCGCCAGACGGAGAATTTGAGTTGATGAGCTATAGACTCAACACATTGCTAAAACCACTCATTTTGGTAGACTGCAAAGTACATACATACTCAAAGACCAGATATGAAATTATCGCCAAGGTTCATGCACAGTTCAAGTCTAGATCTCACGCCAATAACGTTGTTATTAAGATTCCTGTCCCAGAAGACGCTGATTCACCAAAATTTATGTCATCTCAAGGCTCAGTTAAGTGGAAACCCGAACTTTCTGCTGTAGTTTGGACAATAAAAAAGCTTGGTGGTGGAAAAGAAGCTACAATGAAAGCTGAGTTAGGACTACCTTCAGTACAAGAAGATGTTAATACAACAGCTGGAAACTACAATGCCAATGCATCTAGTCTTGAGATGAAAAAACCTATTTCTGTCAATTTTGAGATTCCATTTTTTACCACAAGTGGCATTCAAGTGAGATATTTGAAGATCATGGAACCAAAGCTACAATATCCTAGTTTCCCATGGGTTAGATACATCACAAAAAGTGGTAAAGATTACACAATTAGAATGTAAAATTACTCTATCATTACTTATCATACTTTTTTTTATCAAGTCATTTATGAAGAAACATCCAAGCCATTAATATACCAATAAAGCTATTAGACAAAGGTAAAAGACTAATCATGTTAATAGAAAGTTGAGAAAACGTTTTGTATACTCTTAAGTGACAAAATTTCACTTCCATTTGTAAAAAGAATACATGATAAAGAAAAAAATGCGTTAGTATCAATGTTTAATAAATTATGTTACATATAAAGTCATAATAAAATAGATAGATTAAGTCAGAAATTGCTAAGGTTCATTGCAGTTACTGGTATAGACGCTTGTCCAACTCTCTTAAAACATTTGCAACACTACTGACTTCTACTTGCATTCCTTTAGTGGTAAGCTTCCCCACCAAAGTTCCTAAATCTATTCGAGTAAAATTGTTATGCCGAGAAAGTGTTTGATAAGCAGCAGAACAAGGAATGAAAGTACCAGCAGATTCCTGTTGTTTATCTTTACAACACCCTCCACCAGATTTAGAACCTCCACAACAACCACCAGATTGTTTTTTAGTTTTATCAACTTGGTTAGCTAAAGTGGTACAGAATAAAGTAGACATTGGATCAGACTGACATTGAGGGCAAGTACCAGGTGTTCCTGTACAGCCACCCTTAGATTCCTCAGAGGCAGAACCGTTATTTAGTTGTAATGCAGGAAGTCTGAGCAAGTTTAACGCACTGTTTTTCCTACTCGACGAGGAGTTTACGCTGGCCAGAGGTGGCAGAGTATTTATATCAGCCATATTTGAAGCTTCCTGTTCAGCGGCTTCCGCACAGAGACAGGGAGTTCCATCAGAACAGAATCCACAAGGATCTACTGGAGTATTACCAGCAGACATTGTCTGAGATATCGGTGGAGGAGAGGGTTCTCTAATGACTTCTTTTTTTAATTTATTTTCCTGTTCCTTAGCAAACACTTTTGTGAAATCAACTTCCATTTGTTCTGGGGAAGATTTGAGTTTTTTGAAAGGGTTAAGGTTTTTGACACCTCCGGATTTTCTAGGACGTTTGAGTTGAACAGACCCGGAGGTTGACGATGATAAAGAGATGGAGTTTTGCATGTTTAAAGATGAATTTGATGAAACAACAACATCGACATTATTTGACTGAGGTTCACGTTTTTCTCTAATACCAAGAGATTCGCATATACAACTTTCCTTAATACAAATACCGCAATCATCGTCATCTTTTACTTGCTTCGGCGATGGTGACTCCTTTGAAGACTCGGGAACCGGTAATCTCATATCAAGAACTCTATCAAGTACATCCATCGGACTTTCTAATGATGGAGCGGGAGAAGCCATCTGATTCATTGGAGGATATGAACTAGGACCAGATATACTACCATTATTGCTTGCTAAACCATTCATGCTTCCAGGGGAATATGATTGCTGGCCAGTAGGCGTTGTTGCTTCATATGGCGATTGCGGTGCTCGAGAACCAGCTGTAAATGCTCGAATCTCTTTTCTCAGCTCTTCTAAAGAATTTCTTAACTCAAAATTTTCTTGTGACATAGCTTTAAGTGTATCGTTCATCTTTTGTTCTCGCACATCTCTTTCATCGTTAACCTCTTCCAGCATTTGTTCTAATTCGTTTACACGCTGTGCTCGCCTTTCTCGGAATGCACGCTGCGCTGCTCTATTCTGTGCCTTCCGTTTTGTTGGTGGGGTATCTGTCGATGGCTTTCTACCAGGTTTTGGACGTGGAGGTAACACCCATACTTTTGAAGTTGATAGTTTTTGCACAGGTGGCTGATTAGTGGCATACTGTGGCGGAGATGATCGTAAAGGTTGTTCACTTGGCGAGAGAGCTGGTTTACTGATGGCGATTGGTTTTGGAGCCACCGCTAACTTTTTTGCGGCAGGCTTTGGTGTTGTATTATTCATTTGTTGTGTCAGTGAAGTTGAATTCATGGAAAACGAAAGATTAACAGTAGTAGTTGTATTAAAACCCAGGATTGTACGCGCAAGTGGGGCGTCGCTGAGGCCTTACTAGTTGTCGAATGGAGGTCTGTTGAACAACACTTAAGTGAATATTAATGTAAAAGAAAGAGAAAGAGAAAGAGAGAAAGAGAGAGAGAGAGAGAGTAAGAGAGAAAGAGAATAAAAGAAAGAAAAGAAGGAACAAAAATATTTTCCCTACATAAAGTAAGAAAAAAAACAACTACAAAGTGGAAAAGTAAAGAAAATAAGACAAAAAAATAAAATATAATATAATAAAATAAAATAAAAGCCTTAAAACGAACCAACCAAACGAGCACCGTGATTATTTGGGATCAAGATGATCGAGATAAAATTTCAAAAATCTCAGTATTACGTATTTCCATTGGCCCTCTAATATACCAAGAACGCCTCTGAGACTGTTTTGACGTATTGCCAGAACTCACAGATTTTGAAAATCCTGTTTTGAATTTTTGTAGATATTCTCTGATTGGCTGGTGCAGGAGACCATCAGATATTCCCAATAAGGAAAATCAGATCCTGTTCGAAGGAAATGAGTACAAAATGCCGAGATTGGTCACGGGGTTTTACTCCGAGTTCCGAAATTGGCCGTTTCATAGTAAAAAAAAAAAAAAACTACAGGAAATTAAATACTCCAGAATTTAAATAATCATAGCATAGTAGAAAGATCTAAACATTCATACTATCAGATGGTTTAAACTTGACTTACAAGCAGACAAAACAGTGACAACGCATTAAAAAACAACTGCAACAACAACAATAACAAGAACTAGGAATGTAAATGTCAAAGAATATGAACTGCCATGAATTTTGATTATACTGTCAAGCATTTAAATACAATAGAAACGCGCTCTACCATAAAATCTGCTTTGAGTTTCTCTTGAACACAATTACAAACAATATTTTGACTAAGAACTTCAACTACTAAAAAATCAATTCTTACTTTTACATTTAGTATCAAAATACTACTGTTACACCAATTGCAACTAACAGCTTTAGAGGGTATTTTTTTTTTTAGAAAATTTTGAAGCATTTCAGGACAGCTGAGTTCACAAAATTGAAATGAAAACTGTGATAAAATCTTGGATTGTATTTGTCAAATATACCAAAGTTATTCACAAATGCCCGATTATATGTATTTGAGCTTTTACTAATTACATTTCCACTTGATGGATGGCAAATGAATAGGCGAAATAGGTGCTCTCAAGGTTGATTATATTTCTATTCCCAGTTAGTACCCCAACCCTGTTCTCATTATACCCTAAAATTTTATTCTAGATATTCATCAACTTTTTCACCAGAGGTGAGATTGCGTTGAACTTTACTTATTGCATTCATATTCACCACTGTATTCAATGTATTTGGTTGCTTCTAAGCAATTATATTGTGCATCACGATGTGGTACGCTTCGGAAAGTTGCAGTATCTCGTATTTCATGCTGGAACAGCTCAGTTAGATTTTTGTCACAAGAGTCTAAAATTTTAGAAAACTCACGAAAGAAAAGTACGAGCGCCGGTTTTAAAAGCAGTCAGCAAAATAATAGCGGGAATACAAAAAATAATGAGAGTCTTGACAATGAATATGTATCAGAGTTCAAAGGACGAGATCAAATTGATCAAAGAGTCAAAGGATCATTAGGAGAGATAAAAGGTGTAAAGCTAGTTGATCCGTCTACTCTCAGATTCAACCAAACAACAACAAATTCTGGAGAGACTTCATTTTCATCAGGTCTCTTCAACGAACCAAAAGAAATATCTAATACTAAGACTTTATCTTTTGAAAATGATAAGATTAACCCATCAACTTCCAATTTGAAAAATAATAGCTTTGTAACATCACACAAGGAGAGGGAAGAAAATAGCAATTTCTTTGCAAATGTTTCTCCTGCTACTGAAAATTTTTTTGAAAGGCTTTCACAATGGAAAGAGAATGCCAGCCCAGAAAAAAAATTGAAAGATAAGTCAAAACCAAAAGCTGTTGAGACTAAAAGTAGTGTTGAAATTTTGTATCCAGATAACTACCCACTAAAAGAGATGAAGGCCTCTGTAGAAATGCCTGAAGCTCCAGTTCTTCAGCATGATTTGGACAAAGTACTTTTTTCTCCAGGTGTTCACACTTTAAAAGATCCACGGACAAATGTGTATAATTTTCCACACCATCTGGAAGACATTATATCAATAAGAGAATTTGATTTCAAAAATATTCCAGAGTTTGTTCCCTCCGCCAAAGACAACACGCTTGCTAGAATTGCATCAGAATACGGCCTTAAGTATTCTTCTTCTACAAGTTCAATGACATCAGTTTTGACACATTTGCATTTTCTCATCTCTAAAAATCGTTCTCCAAATGCATCCAAGTTATCTCGCCACTTTGATAATCTTAATACTGAATTTTCATATTCTACAAAAAAACCAGTGTCTCTTTTCCTAAGATGGAACAATGAAACACAAACATACTCCTTAGACACAGATAGATCTCAAGATGAGGAACTGATTCTTTCTCTTCTTGGTCAGGTGCTAGAAGCTAAATTAACGACCTCTCAAGAAGAGTTTCAAAATTTTACAAAACCCTTAAACATGGAATCTGAGGCACTTGGAAGTGAAGAGCGTCCTAAGAGTACATACCATTATTCCATGTGTGGAGATTTTGCACTTCGTTCGCAGATTGATTGCAAAGACCCTCGCCTTCCAGGTACTGGCGTCTTTGATTTAAAGACAAGAGCAGTGTGTGCTGTGAGACATGATATAGGTTATGCACAGATTCACGAAGGTTCTTTTTATCAAATCAAATCTCTTCAGGGCCTTTTCGAATCTTACGAGCGTGAGCAGTATGATCTTATTAGATCTGCGTTATTTAAGTATTCTCTACAGGCTCGTATTGGAAGAATGGATGGAATATTTGTTGCATACCATAACATTCGGAAGATGTTTGGCTTTGAATATTTGCCGTTGGCAGACATTGATTTTATTTATCATTCAATTGGGCTAAAACTGACTGATACTGAAGGTTTGTATGAAAATGCAACAAGTATTGCAGAGCGTGAATTTCAGCTGAGTATTGCTGCGTTAAGCAAAATTTTAGATGCTGTTACCACAAAGTATCCCAAAAAATCTGTCAATCTTTTAATTAAGTCACCATCATCTAAGATGGAAGCTGCTAAAAGTGGTTCTCAAATGGTTGTTCTCGCTAACCCCATTCCTGATGAGTATGTGGAACTCATTCAGTCTCAATCGCCTATTGAAGACACTCCTAGCATGTTGGGAAAGAAAGCCAAGAAAATGCTTAAAAATCCAGAATTCCAAAAAAAACATGAACGTAAATATTTAGACCGTCATACTTTGACTCAAGCATTTGACGAGAAATTTTCAGGAAATTTGACTGGTTGTTCGGGGTGGATGGTTGATGTTTTAAATCTTATTGATGAGGCCAAGTTGGCAGAGAATGTATCTCCAGACCCTACTCCTTCTGAGAATTGGAGAATTGAGCTTAGCATAAAGCCCATAAAGTTTTTTGAGCTTCAAACGCAACTTCAAAATATTCTTTATAATAAATGGGGAGATGAGACAAAATCAACCAGATTAGTTTCTCCAACTGAAACATCCAGAAAAACACCAGATGAAATTGAAAAACAGGCCAAAGAATATCTTAAACTCCTTGCAGAACCGACTGAATTTCAGAGGAAGTTAAGGATGTATGATGAAAAGGGTAAAGAGAATGAAAAGTCACATAATTTGAAATTTGGAAACAAGAAACCAATTATTTGGTCTTCTATTTCTGATTGAGTTTTCTATAATTTATAAATGAAGCGAAATGGGATCAGGCAAGAAAAAACTGTGTATATAGTGAACATTATTATTATTATTATTATTATTATTATTATTATTATTATTATTATTATTATTATTATTATTATTATTATTATTATTATTATTATTATTATTATTATTAACCTGGAAATCAATATCAATATCAATGTCATTGTCAATGTTCACTTCAGTCTGAATATAAATATAAATCTCAACATCAACAGTATTTTTTGTTAATAAAAAACTACTTATTTTTATTTAATGGAAAACGTTCGAAAATATTAAAAAAAAAAAAAAAACTCTTCAGAAAGTATTAGTTGTAGTATCAATACCAAAATTTGTAATTATTAAAATGGTTAAAATGAAAAATATTGCTATCATTAAAATCCATAAAAAATTATATAAATTATTTTTTAGTTCATATTATTGCCTTTTTATTTTTATTTTATTTTTATTTTTTTATATTTTTATTTTTTTATTTTTCAGTCCAATGTATTGCAAGTGTAGATGTATCAAATAATATTTGAAAACATCTAATGAATAAATTAGTACATCTTGACAGGAACTCCTTTATCCCCAACATGTAATGTGATACCCATGGAAACTTTGATTTCTTCTTTATCAAACAATCCTGGAATAGTCTCCAAAGTTTCAAACTTCTGCAAAATTCGAGTTATTGTGTAAGAGGCTTCTGTCAACGCAAATTGCTGACCAAGGCAAATTCTAGGTCCACCATTAAAAGGAAGATAATCCCACGCATGATGATCTTTTAGATTATAGTCACTCCATCTTTCAGGATTAAATACTTCGGCATCAGAACCCCAGTGATCGGTATGTCTATGAACAGAGAAAACGCTGTATGTAACGGTGGAACCTTTAGGAATGAAAACTGGAGACTTCCCATCGGGACCTCCACCTAATGGCAAAACTGTATCTTTAATTGCGTAGCGAAAATTGAAAGGGACTGTGGGGTACATACGGAGAGCTTCATTGATCACATAGCGAAGATATACGCATTTTTTGAGTGATTCAAACGTAATTTTTTCATTTCCGTCTCCAAATGTACTAAGAATCTCAGCTCGAAGCTTTCTATAAATTTCAGGTCGCCGACTAAGCTCCATAAACACAAATGACAAAAGTGATGCTGTTGTATCGCGACCTGCAACAAGGATGTTTAGTGACTGATCCCTAAGAATCTTTGGATCTCTAGTTTCCTGAATAAGCTGATCCAAAAATATATAAGAATCGGGAGATGTAGTACCTTTATCAGCACGCTCCAAAGCCATATTTACAAATTCGTCAGTGACAGTCTTGCAAATTTCGCAATCTTCTTTAAATTGTTTTGTGGTGAACAGACCTGCAAAAGATCTAGAAGAAAATCGTATCGAAAGGACTTTTTGAGCACGTTTGAAGGATTCACCAAACTTTTTAGCAAGTGGAATCTTAGGATAGCCTCCTGTCAGCATACCCAATGATTCGCCAAACAGAAATTCTGTAGCAGTGTCGATAGTAAAGTCAAAAAACAAATTCTGAATATCAATGAACTTCCCTTGTTTCGATGATTTTTCAATATGATTAATAAGAGATTGTACATGAAGCTCCAATGACTCAACGTGAGATACCTGATCTCTAGTAAACTGGGGACGTAGAATTGCTCGAGAATGCTGCCATCCTGCTCCATCAAGAGTAAAAATTCCATCTCCCAACAATGGATAGAATGTACTATGTCTGTTTCCCAAAGAGTAGTCCTTAAATTTGGTAGCCAGAATTGTTTTAATATTTTCTGGCTCAATTGTTCTGAAAATAAAAGTCGTGAGTACCTGTTGACGAGCGGTTTTAATACTAGGAGATTTGAAGATTTTATTCTTAAAATAAAAAGGTCCATTTTCATCGCGCATTGATTTCATTATATTGTAAAACGATGGTATTCCAAAAGGCTGCGCCCAGGAAGTTGGTGGAAGTTTAGTGTCTTTAAATGGATTGAAAAACTTTTGTTTAATAGAGTATTTTAATTCCAGATATAATGGGTTTAAAAACATAAATGTGATAATAAAGAAGATCACCGACATGACTGGATGCGTCTTTAAAACGTCCACAATTTGATCAACCAAAACTCCCATAATGACTTCTTCGCAACTGAGTTTTCAACAAATCTAGAAGTCAAAGAAAAAAATATGAATAAATTGTAAGAAACTAATATGTGGTTAACCGACAACTTTTGAATTTGAGACTAAGATATGAAAAGAGAAATCATATAATTTTGTTAGCAAATTCGACTGTATTTATATATTTATCTAGTATATGAAAGAGCTAGCATCTTACAAAACATAGCTCAGGAAAGCTAATGTCATGCTCGCTTCAGCCGTGCAACTTTATTTGCACGCGAGCCAATGAATGCACAATAGTCAGTGAATAATCCTCTAAATGCTTCATAGACATTTGTTACTGATAACGCCTAGACTACAACCTGCTAACCAAAGTGCGCTTGCTTGGTACACCATACATATATTCAATAACGATTGTTGCCAAAAAAACATCTTTTCCTTCTAAGCTAGCACGCTTGAATACCATCATTTTCATCGCAGTTGACGTGTTTATTTCATTTATTAACAGTTATGCGCTTTGAAAGGTCGGTAATACTTTTTGACCGATGGAGTTATAAACTCTCCGAACTCAAACAAGATATCAAAAACATAACTTTGTGTAATGAGATTATTTAAATGCCTACTAACCTTTCCATTATTCTGATATATCTCTCTGTACACCACTTTTGCTGAAACCTATAATATGAAAGTTCCATATATATACATATAATCGTCTATTTTGCATATAAATCTAATACTTGCAGCTATTACGTACACCCAGTCATGCCAATGCAACATCCAGTGGAAGAGTAAAAGTAATACAATACATGATCTTGGTGGGTGCGACTTTCCGAACCGTATGAATGTACAAATCGTTAATGTCCATTTCATGATTGAGCTTTTGACTTACTCGTTTTCTCAAGTTTTCAAAAACAACTTCTTCTGCAGGCTCAGGCTGGTGAGGCTCATGTTTGTGAAAACAATGGACATGAATCTGAGGAAGTTTTACGGCAGAAGGATCAGCTGAACCAAACAGAGATTTTCTTAAAGACTCATCTTTATATAATCCAATAAAACTGTCCAAAAAATCAGTTGCTGTGTCAGGCAGGTTCATGACATAATGACTAAAGTGCTTGGGTACAGTGATGGGTTCAGGCTTAGGTGCTGGTTTGGACCTCGAAGGTCTGCCTCGAGGAAGCGCAGCAATTGTAGGATTCTTTTCCTGAAAGTCTACAAGTTTTCGTACTGCTTCGTAGATGAATTTCCGGCCATCTTCATTATAAGGATATACAAAGGAGCCTACCTTATTAATTTTGACGTTTTCAACTAGATATTTGTAACTTTCGGGATTCAAATCGTTAGCAAGTACAAGTACTTCTTTCTTGCCTGCAGGGACAGCAAAAGGCCCAACACCTGCAAATACGTCGCAAACAGCCTGACCTCTTTGGAATTTCTTGATAAGACGCTCGTGCTCGGTATGAAGACGCGAATTCCAGTAGACTGTCGAAAAATCAAACCTGAATCTACAGTTGGACTCACTTTGTTCTACCATAAAATCTTCATCGCCAGCTAGAACCTCCATAGCAAATGTTCGGAAAACGGTGTCGATTGCATCTAATTTGTTTACAACTGTGCGAATTCTTGGATTTTTATCAAGAACCACCTGGCCAATCATTTGCTTATAAGGCAAGTACTGGTCCCTTATGTTCAAATGCGCTACATGACCCACGATGGTGAAGCCACAAGGAATTTCATCTAGTAGATTTTCGGGCAAAACAGCTGCCAGAATCTCTTCCGACTTCCAGTAATCATAAGTCAATTTCAAATTGTAGGGAATAAAATCGATTGTAGTTTGATCTAAAATGTCTTTGAATGTTTCTGAAAGTTGTTCTTTTGCTTTAATAGCATCTCGAAACGTCTCATTCAATAATATTCCCTTTTCGTTTGATTTTTCTGACTTGTTAGCTTCACCGCCATCTGATCTGTCGTTCAAATACACAACATGTCCAATCCCCGGTTGCTGTAATATATACTTTTGATATTGTCTAGCAAACTTTGAGATGAATGCTGGATTTCCAATCTTAACGACAACTAGCGGAAGCTCTCTGTGAAAAAATTCCTTATTTAAGGTCGTCATAGTTCTGTCGACAGGAGGAAGGAAATCTGGGTGCTTTTCCCCATTATTTGCTTCAAAGACTCGTTTTTGTGCTGCCATGCTATTGAATCTAGGTGTAAAGACGCGTGATTGAAAGGGATTAAAATTGAAGTTTGGTTTGAACGTAAATATACCGCGAAACCAAAAAGAGCCTGTTGGTCGATACATGGAAGTAGGAAAAGTGTATCTATGAAGGGTTGTTGGATGTGAAATTTTTTTGTGTTCAGCACAATGACGCTCTTGGGATCATGATGAGTTCCATTTTGGGAACTTTGTGACCAAGAATGGAATTTTAGCACTCACCAACTCGTAAAGTGTCATGTATACAAAACCAAAGTCAAATAAATATAATTTGTTATCAACGCTCAAATTTACTATAAAATACTAATTTCTATAAAATAAATACCTGCAATAATACTTGAATCTTTGAGTCTCAATGAGCTTTTATTTGACTCAATAACATCACGGACATTTTCTTGTTTTTTTTTTTTTTTTTTTTTTTTTTTTTTTTTTTTATACACTCAACATAATCCAATGGCATCGCAGCATTCATCAGAGATACCTTCTACACAGGCTCGCAATAGACCTCCTTTTAATTATTTTGACCAAAATGTCCATAAACTTGCAGAGCGATGTGAACAAAATTCTGTAAGACGTGGTATGCAAAGTCGAAGAATTTCTGGTGTATATTATCGAACACCGTCACATAGTAGATCACGATCTCCACAACCACGTCAAACTGAAAGAAACCGACGTAATAGATCACCTAAAAGAGCTGGTCGAGTTTTATGTCACGGTAAAGCTAAAACTATCATTTCTCAGAACAAAGATCTAAAGCATAAAAATAATACAGACATCGAAAATTCTACATTTTTAAAAAACATGGAAAAAAAGGCGTTTCCTATACCGACGTTACCAGAGACATTATCTGCAGAAGCTTTTTTAAATTCTACATCAACTAGACTCAAGTAATTTTTGATTGCTTTCATCATGATTCTAATAAAATAATAATATTAATTTTACAAAAATGTTACAAGAAGGAATATAAAAATGCAAGGACTAAGATAATTAATTGGTTCTACTTTCAGTTTGTAGTAACGACTGATGCTGTGTTTCTTCATCACCCAAAGTTGTATGTTTATATGTTGGTTGATGTTTTTCAGTGTAAATCATCCAAGAAATTAGAATCAATGTAAATACAGTGACAGCTGTAGTGATTTCAAAAGATTCAGCATAGCACTGAGAACCTTTTAGACATATAAGCGTGTTCACTGTAACATCATTGTTTTTGGAGGACGAAAAGACATTGGACACAGTCCTAATAACTGAGTTTTCATCGTAGATTGTACCAAATAATTTGTTGAATACAAAAATAGTAAATACAGGTGAAGTGCCAACAAATCCCCAGTTTTTAGAAAAGTGCTGGATTCCAAATGTATCACAAACAATTGTTGGAAACACACCAAACATCATTCCATAAGAAAGTCCTATGATTAAAGAAATAAGCCATAAAATTGAAGCAGATTTCACAAAATAGGCCATGGCAATGTTTGATATAAGAGATATCAATGTTGCAAAAAAAACCATCCAAAGTCTTTGAAGCTCTAAGTGACGAGTCAAAACATCAGAGACAAAGCCACTGATGAACCGGCCAGTAAAACTAGATAAAGAAATTAGCGCAACTTGTAATGCTTGAACAGATTGTATTTTTGCATCAAGAGGCCCAGCATCGGGTGTAGCGTTACCAGTAATGAGCGCACGTACAATATATCCACAGCAGTATATATACATTTGGCCTACACCAGCAAGAAGCCCAAGAACCATAAACTGAGACCAAAACTCTATTGTTTTGAACATTTCCCAGATCGTGTAATTATGATGGAGATCGTGCTCCAAGATTTTTTGTTGGATTTGGGCAGCTCTTTTAGCAGCAGCAGCAGTTTCATCGAGAGCTGAACTGGATTGATCTCTTGATAATACAGGGCTGTTAAAACTCCCATATGAATCGCTGCCAACATTTCTCAACGTGTCTAAAGATTGAGATGGAGCCATTAAGGGTGCTGGCAGTGCACTTTCCTGAGGCAGCCTAACAAATGGAACTGTTATTAGGCATAACCCAGCAGTAAGACATGCCAGCATTGCTAGAAAACTGCTAGTCTCATGGTTGAACAAAAGTTTACCCATTGATGTAAAAAAGACAGCAGATAGTCCGAATCCTGCTAAGGGAAACCCAACAGCAGTTCCTCTTGATCCGGGGAAACTCATAGCTGCTGCTTTAATGGAAGCTGAGTATGCCATTGAACTTCCAAATCCTGCTAAGCATCCGCCAAAAGCCAGCAACGGAATCCGGTAATCCCAGTTAGATCCATTATTGTATGTGTCGTAGATTATCATATATCCCAAGAATAACGCTCCTGCGCCTGAAATAATGGGGACTGTAGGTCCAAATCGGTCGGTAATTATACCAGCAACAGCACCAAGTAAGGAAACTCCCATAGTACCCATCATACCAATAAGTGCCGTCTGGGTTGCAGTAAGCGCCAGTCGCTCTGCTAGTTGTGTTGAATATGCTGAATACACATAAAGAGTCCCGCAAGCCAAGCTGGTTACAAATGTTGCGAGGACGCAAACTTGGGGAGATTGTAAACCACGGATCATTGCTGATATGATTTTTAAAAGTGTAGTCAGAGAAGAAGAGAGGAAAGAAGAAGAAGAAAAGAACGGAAACAAATGGAAAGTTAGTAAAAATCAAGAGCGAATATTTCTACTTTTTTGCGCTTTACTGAATCCATAGACTCAGTGTATCAAAAAAAAAAAAAGGTAATAATAATAAAAAAAAAGTCAAAGTTGAGATTTCTATCGATGCCGTAGGTCTGCTCGAGCTGAGAGTGTCAAGATTAATACATCCGTCAGCCGCACAGTTTTGGCCGTTTGCTATACAAAAAAAAAAAAAACACAACAAAAGGATCAGATATAAATTCAAAAGAGGCCATAAAAAGGATCTTTCTAAAAGTTTCAGCCAACCAGGTCAAAGATAAAACACATGCTTAGAGGTCGAAATGACGGCATTTGGAGAGTTCTTTTAATGATGGGATGAAAAATAAAATAAAATAACAAAGTATGTGATGAGTAGAAAAGATGTATAGTTTTTATCCCACAATCTAACTTATTTTACCTGAAATATTGATAATTTATCAGTAATTATTTTAATGATTTACCTATAATTTACTTATGATTTATCCATAATTTACCTATAACTTACCTATAATTTACCGATAGCTCACTAACAATTAACTAGAAAATTTACTTCTTTTATCTTTTTTTCTTTATTCAAACAACACCAGCAACTCTATACATTGACTCTGCTAGTAAACACTGAGGTTCACGACTATTCAGCTCGGGTCATGGACTTCGTCAGAGGCTGGCCCACACACAGTTGATGCTGAGTAATACAAAATAATATTCTAGTCATCATTTAGGTTAAGGGTTATCCAAGGTTGGAAATTTCAGTAATGGAAAGTAGGGCTTTACAGCTGGTTTCTTTCTCCTTCTCACTGTCCTATATACGCATACCCAGAGTTGGCATACCTACTGTACTCTTTCTTCAACCACCAAAAAAACTTACTTACCTCAGTTACAGCATATTCATATAGAAATACATACAAAGACATCCAGATACACACACACACAGACGAAAATTAAAGGCATAATGGACGCTCTCGATGATACCCAGCAAGACAAGTTACAACAGTTTAAAGACTTTACTAGTTGGAAAGATAGCGATACAGATTTGGCAATTAACCTTTTAAAGTCTTTTGATTGGAATCTGGAGCAGGCACTCGCACTTCACTTTGACAACCCAGAGACAGCAATGGATAAGGCTAAATCATATGTAGAACCTCCTCTTGACGAAGATGAGTATCCTGTGTCTAGCTATGAGGAATCAACGCCACTGAATAGAGATTTTGACAGAAATTCAGGTGGAGATGAATCGGAATCTCAAACTCAAGAGCGAGAGCAAGATACACAGTCTTCAGGAGTTCTCTCATTTTTACAAGCAATTTTCAAACTTCCCTATAATATTTGCAACAAAGTTCTAAGTGAACTGGTCTATCTCCTTTATAAATTACCGTTTATCCCACAATTCTTGACAAGTCCATTTGATCCTGAACCTCTCAAACTTGGTCCCTATGGATTTCTAGATTTATTCAAAGAAAAATATGGTGATTTAGGTATCAACTTTTACAGGAATGGAAGTGTAAGAAGTGCCTATGAGCTGGCCAAAAAGGAACTCAAATATTTAGTCCTAATTGTTGAAAAAGACTCAAACGATCTTGATTCAGCATTCAACCGGCAAATTCTAACTGATCCTCGAGTAACCGAATTTTTCATTCGCAACAAAGCACGAACTATAGTATGGCTTGGAACTATTGACCATTATCCACCTGTTACCTCGTTTTTAAAACCTACTTCATTTCCCATGGTGCAGCTCTTTGCACCCACTCCCAAGTTCAATTCTGCATTTAATATTACTATGAAACTCATTTGGTCGTCCCGCTCGGCGTCTCAAGAAAACTACGAAGGTGCTGTTGATTTTGTCAATAAAATAGAGACACATGTAGAATCGCATGAGCCTCTTAGAATCACAATTCAAGGCGACCGAGAACAGCGCGACTATGAAAAGCAATTGCGAGAAGAGCAAGAAAAAGCATATGAAAGAAGTCTTGCAGCAGACCGTGAGCGTGAGTCAAAATTACGAGCAGATGAAGAGAAGCGACAATTAGAAGAACAGGAACGAAAAGCAGCTTTACTATTGGAAAAGGAAAAAGCAGAATTAGAACAGCAAGAAAAAGAGCAAGCTGCTGAGCTAACTCGACAATGGCGAGCTTGGAGATTTACACAGTTAGGCGAAGAATTCACTAAGCCTGAAGGTTCTGCCGTTAGACCAGCAAGAATTAGTATAAGAACTGAGGAGGGCGAAAGATTGATTAGGAACTTTGGACCTGAACAAACGGTTGATGACATTTACGCCTATGTAGAATGTTTACCTATCATTAATGGTAAAGAGATGATTGATGCTGAGAAGGTCAGGGAACCAGAGGACTATGAGCATAAATATTCTTTCCAACTCTTAACTACTCATCCTAGACAAACCATTGAACCAACACAAACACTGATCAGCAAAGATTCAAGGTTATTTCCAAGTGCCAGTTTGGCTGTTGAAACTGAGTACTCTTCTGATGAAGAAGAATAATCGATAATTACAAAATAATTGAAATTGTATTACTTTTATTTTTAATTTTTTTTTATCTTGTGCTTTTTGAGATTATTCTTTTTTTTTTTTTTAATTTTTTTATTTTTTTATTGTTACTTTTATTTCGATATACATATCATAGAGATAAATATTTTGATTTTGGTTTCACAAAAAAAAAAAACTCGTTATGAATGATGATGTGCCAAAATGATATTCTAACTTTGAAGTAGGAAATGCTTGACACTTTCTTTAATATATATATATATATATATATATATATATATATCATATATTTTAAATCCAATATTGACATTTTATTATCATAGCACTCAAAATCCTTTTCCTCAAATCAAGTATAGTTTTTTAAGCTATCAAAAATCATTTTTGTAACGTAAGAATAAAATGTTCATTTTCTATTCTTAACGTCATCATATATAAATATATATTTGGGTTTGGTCAGGGTTTGGGACTATCGTGTTTTAAACCTTTCATATGCACAGGCACATCTTTTCTTATTATTTACCCATTAACTGTCTCCAAATGTTGTCCTCATCTTCATCACAAATGGAACCTCCAAAAGATGATATTTCTGCGCGAAGACTGTTCAAACAGGCTTCTATTTCACAGGCAGAGCGTGTAAGCCTTGCAAGTATGTCATTCACAGTAGATGCAATTTGAAACACCACTGACAACTACTCCAAGAAAAAATGGCACATCAATTGAATACAGACCTTACGGCAATTGGACCTGCTGCTGAAAAGCCATTGATGGATAAGTAAGTGTGCCAAAAAGCTTCAGAAATAAAATTGATAATTGACTGACATATCGAAAACTTTGCAAATTTTATTTATTATTATTTTTTCTCTTTTTTTTTTTTTTTTTTTTTTTTTTTTTGATTAGAATGACGGAGGTTCACAGGAATAGAAAATTAGTACAGCAACAAGTTTCTAAGCTGGAAACAGATTGTAATCAATTGAACAAATTAGTTGGTAAATGGGAAACTCTGAGCACGTCAACTCGAAATAAAGTGAAAGTAAGTTAGTAAAATTTTGGTTGCATGTTACAGTATTAACAATTTTTGAATTTAGGAATACGGCGATGTCCAAAACTGGGCAGAGATGATAGATCAGGATTTGAGAACACTTGAGGAAACAGTCAAAATATTAAAACAAAATGAAATGTATTGAATCAATACATGAAATGATAAAATATGATGATGATAATGACGATGATGAGCTGAAGACAAAAGTAATCAATAAACAAAAAACAAAAAACAAAAAACAAAAAACAAAAAACAAAAAAGGCAAAGAAATTAAAGAGGGTTCAAAAATAATCAGTACCTTTTTGCTTAATATTCCCAAGCATTTTTAATGTAATAAGCGAATGTATATCAATAAATTGGCCATTGTATTATTGTAAAGGCCATTGGCCAGTTGCAATCCATCCTGTCTTTAATATAATAATAACATCCTCAAGCGGCATATTGGTTTTAAATTTTTTGCGCTTTACCACCAAGTTTTGATACACATTAACTAACACCTGGTCAGTAAGACCATTGATAATGCTAGGCTGTGGAACTGCATTCGTTTTGTTTTCAGTCCACTGACTCCTCCTGCGTTTCCATTCTTTATATGCTGGATTTATATCCTCTTCCTCTCGCTCCAATTCATCGTCTGAGTCTATGGCACTAGCAATGTCTTCATCACCATCATCATTGATGTTTACCGGCTTGCGTACCGTTTCTTGTGTCCTATCCAGAGCTGTCGGTCCTGATGCTATAGCAGACATTGCTTATGTATGAATTTGTTTGTGTTAGATTTTGTACAATTATAGTCTGCGAAAGGTGAGACCTGCGAGGAGAGAGCGTATAAAAATGGGATTGGCAACAATTGAACGAAATGAAATGAAATGAATGTTAATCTGATAAAAATGTTGAAAATTTTAATCATTTCCTGTTCTGGAAAACTCCCAAACGACCCACGCAGCTGAACTCTAGCGCGACCCTGAAAATGTTAAACCTAATATAATACTAGTAATAATAATAATAATATGATAATAATAATAATAATAATAATAATAATAATAATAATAATAATAATAATAATAATAATATTAGTCCATGACATATAATTAAGTCTGTAGATGAAAGAACATTGTTTCAACAATAGAGACTTTTAGTACAAGATCCGTTTAGTAGATTCTCGAGAGTCTTCCCAGTCGCTCACACGCTTACTGCGGAGCCCCCCACCGGACGTGAGTGCACTATCGCCAAGATTTCTAACCGAGTGAATAGCAAAACTAACTCCGTCATGTCTCGTATTCCAAGTCCGAGTATAAACCCCGTTACGGTAGCAGCCCTTATACCGGTGCAGTCTAGGAAGGACTATCAGACTAACTTCAACATCATTTAGAGCCTTAAACATGTCCATTGCAGCTTCTGGAGATTCTTTCGAGACTTCAAGTAGATTATCCATATTCTTATGATCGGCTTCGCGAAGTAAAGCGCCAGAGTGAAGCAAAGCAGCTACCACATCGCTATCATCTGTATAAATATCTGTGCCCCAAGCTTTTCTTCTGGCTACAGCCGGATTATTTTCCAACTTCAAATACCGTTTTGCAATTCTAACTTTTACTATGCTGTTTTCTTTGCGTTCATATCTAGGCAGTAACACGTCAATATCTGGATTGTAAACTAAAATATCCAACGTTTTTCTTGGTAATCCGTCCAGCATTTGGTAAACTTCCTCGTTTTTTACAATGACTTCTGGCGGCAAAGTTGGTTGTGACTGAGATTGTGGTTGTGACAGTGATTGCGATTGCGACTGTGACTGCGACTGTGACAGTGATAGTGATTTTGACCGTGGCGGAGACAGCGAAGTCATTGCAGGTGATGAAACAGTCGAGTCTAGTCCTTGTTTAACACTCTGATTTTGCGAGTGAGACGATGTGCCTTCAAGCAATGCGGATATAGACATTGCCATTGTGTAGCCTTTGATATAATTAGAATCGTCTTTCAGTGGACAGTAATTGAGTTAACGAACTGCTGTGCAAAAGTAATGTAGAAGCAAGAACGCTTGTACGTGCGTAAAAGACTGTGTTGAAGACACGAAAAAAACGCAAGGAGAAGAAAACATCTAGTTGGTTGATGATAGGAAAATGATGCTTCATCGCAGGGTTCGGGCAATATGGCCTATTGGGACTTTGTGGGTGGGAAACGGGAAGGTACATGAATTCAATTCGCAAAGAAATACAAAGCTATATCGCATTTCTGATTTAACAAGACAAATTATCGGGAATAAGCCTATTATGCAATTACAAAATATAAGTGTTTAGACATTTAATATCAACATGCTAAATCTCTATGTGATTATGCTCAAGACGGAATTCTGTAGAGTTCGAAATTTTTTAGAAATCTTAATCTCTTTCTGCACAGTGAGTTCCCATGTTTCGACTTGAGCTTTTCTATATCTTCCGGATTCTGGCTAAATTTTAAAAGCTTGTCTTCATATGGACTCCAAATATGAGGATCGCTAGGATACTCATTGCCTTTAGATAGCTCAGAAAGCACCCAGTCTGCAAGGTCAAAATCAAAACTTGTCGATTTCACAGCATCCATGATTTTACCTTCATGAAGCCTATAACGGTCAAACAGCCATAGTAATTTTTGCTGGAAAAAGTCAGCATGTTTGTGAAGAGCTTCAGATACTAGAGGATTGGATACATAACGAGTATCGTTGTTTGAAGTACCATTTCCTGACAACTGGTGCTTCAAGCTCTCTTGCGGACAGGATATAGCAGTAGCTGAATTTTGGTTTGAAATAAATGTTTTTGTTAAAGAAAACGATGATGAATTACCGTCTTTAGATCTCATTGATGGAGAATTGATAGAATCTGATTTTATCAGTTCTGGAGAAAATAAAGAAGCATTCGTGCTTGCTATTTTATTACTCTGCCCACTCAAAGAAACATTTGCACAAGTAGTTTTATAACTACTATTTTTGCTAGGGCTTTGGCTTTTCAAGGTTTCTTCCATGCTTACATTACTAGAATGCACAGTACTGTCAATTTTAAAGGATGATTCCTTAAATAAACTTTGACAAAGTCGTACTCGTGTTGAAAGTTCGTTAGAATTTGATGCTGATGCTGGTAGCTTTTTATTCATTGAGTCATTACTAATTTTGTTGGTTAATGAGAATATATTATCTGTAGATGGCAGCAAATTTTTGCAGCCAAGTGTATGTGTTTTGTTGAATGACGAATCTATTGTCTTGGTGTAGGGAATTTTTTGGGTATCTGTGCACTCCAAATTCAGACTGTTTGTGTCAAAATGTGTCTTGTTTGGTGCTTTTTGAATACTATTGATATATCCAGTATTTTTTATTGCTGATGGAGAAAAGCGGTTCGAGACTTTACGCATAGCTTTGACAGGTGAAATATTAGATTTCTGGGGCATATTAACAGTTGATTTCACGCGAAGTAAATGGCTGTAGTGTAATTTTTTGGGTTGTGCCCTTAACTTAGATGCCATATCAACATAAGGATCAGATCCAGTTGATCTGGATCGACCAGCTGTAGTTATTTTGTCTTGGTCAATACCGTTGAACGTATTAAATCTTTTCTGTGCTACTATACTCGGATTGGGATTTAATGAGGACGTGCTTAAAGGATTATCTCTAAATTTGCTTCTTGAGGAATCGTGAAGTATTTCACGACGAGTAAGTAGTGTTAAGGAATTGGATCTAATAGGGTTTCCTGTTGACTTGAGTCGCTTGCGAGAGGATTCCGGATTGGAATCAAGAAAAATGTTTGCGTGTTTCTTTTGCGTTGATTTAACAATAGGCTCTTCAGTAGCTGTTATTATCTCTCTCTTTTTTTCCAAACTATTGATGCTAGATGTATTTAAAGTTTTGTTTGAATTTTTTTTCTGTTGATCTTGCTGAAGATTGAATGGAGACTTTTTTTGAATGTTATTAGCAGTTACTGGATTTGTGTCGTGAGCTGTCGAGGTGATGCTAGAGGCCGAGGGCCAGTTATTTTTTCCTAAGTGCTCTTGACTGCTCCAATTTAGTTTAGGAGATTTGCTTAAAAGACGGTTGATTAAACTTTTCGAACCTTCATTTGGGCGAGGACTGCTAATGAGTGAATCTTTACCACTGCCCCCCGATGCTAACATTTTGTAATCATAAAAATCAATATATTCTAATGATATTTGTTGGAAAAACAGCCTAGTTATTACTATGTTTAATTCTGTAACATAATACAAATATTTTGTTACTACTCTATGACATATTTTTTCAATGGTGATCCAACTTAAATAAAATTCGCCATTTTTCATTTTACAATATTATTTTTTTTAACGACTTTTTTTTTCTCTATATCAAATCACATGATCATTAGGTGTAACGTTGAAAATTGCCTACACGAATTGCTCAACGACAGCAATGAGTGTTCCCGTTAAGTCATTTAGATACTTGGAATGTTTACTTATATATATGGTGGCATGATTCTATTGATACCATGATATGTGTCGAGTAGACAATTAAGCCATATTATACTTATTGCTCAAAACCTTTAGCATAAAACAAACACCAAATGATACATTTATGAGCTCTATGAAAATCTATTAGTCTTTTGCCAGTAGTTAACTTCTTTCTTTTCTCAGCAAAAACTACTGCATTCCTTATTTGTAGCCATGATTAAAATACTTCTTTTGCTACTCGCCAGTCTACTAGCAACACTTTTATTAGGTTATCGCAGATATAATGCCATTTGCAAAGCGCGGCCACTGCCTAATAAAAAGCATAGTCATTTAATGATACTCTTGGGATCAGGTATGTATTGAGCTATTCAGTGAAAATTTTCTCAAAATATTAATCATGGAGTATATGAATCTAGGTGGGCATACTGGCGAAATGCTTCGAATGATTGAGAAAATTGACTTGGCAAAGTTTCCTAGCAGAACGTGGGTCTATACCTCAGGAGATTCGATGTCAATTGAAAAGGCACGGGCATATGAGCAGAGTAAGGAGGGCGATGTAAAATTTATGGAAGTCTCAAGAGCCCGCAGTGTTGGAGAAGGACTGCTATCAACCATTAAATCCAGTACTATAAGCGCATTTTCGTGTCTCAGAGTTGTGATGGCCAAACCAGATCTAGTGAGTTTGTTCGTTTTAATCTGTTTTCTGGTGATATGTTCTAACATTCAACAGATAATCACCAATGGCCCAGGTACATCTGTGATAATTTGCTCGCTTGCATTTGCTTTCAAGGTAAGATCATAAGCATAACTTTTTCTTGAGTCAGGTATTAACCATTTAGTTTTTTGGTATTTTATCTACCCGAATCATTTACATAGAGTCGTTGGCTAGAGTTGAAAACTTGTCACTTTCTGGCCGTTTGATTCGACCTATTGCTAACCGTTTCATTGTTCAATGGCCTCAATTAGCATCCAAATATCGTGGAGCTGAGTATCATGGTATCATGACCTAGACTCCTAAGCAGGTGCTATATACTGTTTTTTAATTTTGTGTGTGTGCGTGTGTGTGTGTGTCTAGAAATTGTAGCTTATTTAAGCAATTCGGTTAGCTGAACTGCCAGTGTATTTTATGATAACAGAGAGTGTAATGTTGCTCGCTATTCCACTCAAATCTCAATGAAATCCGCTCAAACCCTTCCCCTTTGTATTTTTTTATTTATTTATTTTGTACCTTGTATTGCATCTTTCCTAATTACTTGCCGTTGTCTTTAATATTTTTTTTTCATATTTACACTTAAGCAGATCAAATGCCTGCTTTTGCCTTAGAAATTGATCAATTTGGAACTATTCGTGATGAACAGGATAGATATATTATCTTAAGGGGCATCAACTTAGATGGTGGTGCCAAAATGCCGATTGGGTCTCCTAGCACATTCGATCCAGTAGACGATGCTTTTTGGGATGGCGATAACGTCTCATTTAGCGGAAGGCCTTTTTCTTTAAACGATGCTCCAGTGCACCTGAGACGTTTGAAAGCATTTGGATTCAACACTATACGTTATCTGTTCACCTGGGAAGCTTTGGAGCACTCAGGCCCAGGTAAATATGACGATGAATTCATTGATTATACTATTGAGGTACTTAAGCTTTTGGATAAGTATGGATTCTATGTTTTCATGGATCCTCATCAGGATGTATGGTCAAGATATAGTGGTGGAAGTGGCGCACCACTTTGGACACTCTATGCTATGGGCTTGAATCCTAAAGCATTTAAAGTAACAGATGCTGCACTTGTTCAGAATACTTATGATGAGCCAGATAAATACCCCAAAATGATCTGGGCAACAAATTATAGTAGATTAGCATGCCAGGTTGCATTCACACTTTTTACAGCTGGTCTCCATTTCGCTCCAAAGGCAATTATTAATGGTCAAAATATCCAAGAATTCCTTCAAGAACACATGTTAAAAGCTCTGATGTATTTTTATAAGCGGATTTTTACAGAAACCGATCTTGCAAATCGAACTATTATTGGAGTGGAAACGTTTAATGAGCTTAATCATGGACTCGTAGGTATATCGGATATAACTGTGCTTTCAGAAGAATCCAAGTTAAAATTAGGCACCACACCAACTGCTTTTCAAGCAATGTTGCTAGGGTCTGGTATCGCGCAAGAAATAGATGTGTATGAGTTTAGAGCATTAGGGCCTGCTAAAGTCGGAACACAGGTTATTGATCCAAAGGGTGTGAAAGCCTGGCTTCCTGCAGATTACGATGATTCCAGATACGGATGGAAAAGAGATCCTGGCTGGGAACTAGGACGATGCATCTGGGCTCAGCATGGCGTCTGGGATGATGAGACAAATGAAATTATTAACTCTGAATACTTCAAATACACACAAGAAGGTGAAATTTTAACTCCCGAACTATTCAACAATACATATTTTATGCAGTATTGGAGCCGATTCTACATGGCCATGAGGGAAGTTGATAAGAAAATGTTTTTGCTTTGTCAACCTCCAGTTCTAACAATCCCACCTAATTTGAAAGATTCTGCTTTCATGGATTCAAATGTAATATACGCTCCGCATTATTATGATGGTTTGACATTAGTCAATAAACATTGGAATAGATGGTGGAATGTTGACGTCTTGGGCATATTAAGAGGTAGATACTCGTCACCAGCGTTTGCAATAAAAGTTGGAGAAACATCTATTAGAAATTGTTTGAAAGAACAGCTAGCTGCAATCAGGCAGGAAGGACTTGAGCATTTTGGAAACACACCTTGTTTGATGTCAGAAACAGGCATGCCATTTGACTTGGATGATAGAGCAGCATATCAAAATGGAGATTATAGTTCACAAATTGCTTCTTGGGATGCATTAGGATTTGCATTAGAAGGATCACAAATTCATCATACTCTTTGGACTTACTGTGCTAAAAATTCTCACCATGCTGGTGACTATTGGAATGGCGAAGACTTTAGCGTATTCTGTAGTGGTCAGGAGTATAAAATGCAACCCCATCCTCTTTACAGATTGTCATATACACAAGCAGGATTCAACAGTTCTAGTGAAGATGTCAGTGATTCTTATTCTAGTTCAGAACGAGAGATGTTGAATTGGAAGCTCACTCATGGTAATCGAGCAGAGCGTGCAATAGCACGTCCTTTTCCTTTGGCTATTGCTGGTGAACTTAAGGAATATAAGTTTGATATGAAGCAAGCAATTTTTACGCTTACTATTGATGGTGTTAATATCAAAGAGGGTACACTTATATCATTACCTAATTATAGCTTTCCAGATGATCAGTTTGAGATAGAAGTTTCAGCAAAAGAAGGGATTGACACCAAGACAAGCTGGGAATTTAATCAATCAAGTAGGATTCTAACATGGTATAACAGTAAAGGCCCACAGACAATTACAATCAGGTCTACATCAGTTCCAGAGGCCACAACATCTGCCTTTTATGCCATGTTTGATTTCTTATGCTAACTTAACGATTTGATTGTATTGACTTACATAGAATACAAACAAATTTTATACTAATTTGTTGGTATTGAAAAAAAAAAAAGCTCTTATTTAATAGTTATCAATAGTAATATATTTCATATATATTTCACCTAATAATATTTTTAATGTTCACAAAGATTGAACTCTCTTGTAAATGCATGTTCATCACTATATTCACCACCTGTGTAACTGGTAGAACGCTCTTCCATTAACTTCAATCTGATTTCTTTAGCCTTCTCCAAACTCAGTGGCCAAGAAAGCTCATCCATTACTTTATGAATTAACTCAGGAGGAAGTTTTTGAGTCAACACACTGTCCATATTACTAACATTACCTTTAGCCCAATTCAACTGTTGTGGTGGGACTCTGTCTGTTGTCATTACCTTGTCATTATTAGGATCCACAATGAAAAAGCATAGAATCTTGCGATGGCCAGGTTTTGTTGTATCGGCAAGACTAAATGGAGCAACCTTGTGTTGGAAAATATTAGGGAATACAATCAAGCGGTCTTCAATACATTCGATCTCACCAATAACCTGACTCATAACGTCTTCTTCGTGAATTCCATAGACGACTTCCAGGCCAACACTATCACCTTGATCATATGCAGGATCAGAAATGGCGGTTCTAAAACCAAGGTTAGATGTTGTAATATTCTCACTATCATAATAATAGATTACGGTAGCTACAATATCTTCATTGATCATTCCCTCAACATGCCACGAGCCACCTTCGTAATCGGGACTCTCGGGAGTGAGATGAATGTTAGCCATCTTGGTTATAACCTTTAGCTTTTTACCACGAACATCATAGTTTACACGTTTCTGTGGAGGCTCAGACCAAGTAATGTTAATAGGAGCAGGCCTTCTGGCTTCCATGAGCCGTTCATACTCTTCTTCATTATTTTCGTCATAATCAGGTTCAGGAATATCATATAAACCATATTCGTTAGAAAATGGATCATGACGTATATACTCAGGAGAAGCATATTCTGAAAGAGTCAAGTTAATGCCTGGGATTGCTGCAGCAAAAATATCAGCAATGGGCTGATACAAGTTTTTGAACCAGACTGGGTGAAGGTTGTTGATGTAGGAATCAATAGTTACTTTACCTTCTTCAGACACATTGAAAATAGAAGGAAGCCATTGAAAGCGTGATGAGATGCTATATTTTTCAAAGTTGCTTTTGATAGTGTGCGTTAGGATGTGAAACTCTGGAGCACGTTTTAGTTCGGCATTACTGAAATCTTTGTCACATAATCCAACAGATACACCTTCTTTAGTGATGGGTGTCACTTGATAGAGATAGGGATACAACGAAGGATGAACTAAATCCAAAACTTTGTTGTCGGAACCTGGATGCCAATCCTTTTGATTATCTTCAACTTGTTCCAATGATAGAGCTGCTTCCTTGAATCTCTTCTTCAAATCAGGATCTACTATATTGTCTCCGAAAGAAATATATCCATATGGACCAATTTGAAATTTTTCTCCAGTACTTTTTCTCAGCTTATCATAATATTCAAGCTCCTTGAAAACAAAATCAATAACGTTTTCCTTTACACCTTGAACAGTCAATTCAGATCTCCATCTATCCAGAATTTCTGGATTCTTGTACTTGATCCACCATTCAGGCTTGCTTCTAATTGAGCTTGAAATTTCAATGATTTTTTTTTCTTCCAAGCAACGTGGGCTTTGTATCGCTCGATTTTCAGGACCCATAGCATCAACGAATGGATGACAAAACTCAGTGACTCCTTTTGGAATTGGATACTTCAATCTGCCGCTATACCAAATGTCTCTATAGTTGTAACTTTGGTCTTGGGGTATCATTTGGACACTCAATTCCTCTATAGGTAAGTAAGAGGTGAGTTCTTCCAACGCTTTATTTGTTTCAGGTTCATTTACTGTCGTCATTGTTATACAGTTAAAATGTACTAACGTCGAAGCTTTTTTTTTGTTTTGTTTTGTTTTGTTATTCAAGAACAAACCTAATAGATGCTAAATAGAAGAAATAGAGGAAATGTAGCTTGTTTTATACGTCGTTTTGTCACAATTCCTTCAAGCCAATTCGAGTACAAAGGAGTAAATTTATTATGACTAGTTTGTACTTTTATAGTAATATTTTATTGGTTTTCATTGGAATTTTTCTGATAAAGGTACCACAAGCGTACTGGTAATACAATGATTTATAGTGATATACGTTCATAGCTCCACAAATGTGGGGAGTCAAACCGATACGCGTTAAAATTTACTCTTTTTGGAAGAACTGTGATATGATTGGCTGAATACGTGAAATTGTGTGACTGACGTGTTTGACAAGTTAATTAAATTATTGGTAATCTGACGCGATGTAATGACGTCTAATTGGCTAGTTACGTGTTTTCTTTCTTCTTTCTTTCTTTCTTTCTTTCTTTGTTTTTATTTTATTATTTTTTTTTGTTAACTGTGTGCCAAATTTCAAAATAGTTTTATATTAATTTACTAAAATTATAATGGTGATTTAAATATTGAGAATGATCTTTTTTTCCCTTTTAAACTAGTAAATAAAGCTTGTTTTATATTATTCTATAGAGCTTAATCTGTACAAGTTCAGTTACTACTATTTTTTAATGGCTAATAAAATCATGGTACAGTAAATGGATGAACAAGAAAAAAAAAATTAGTTTAACAATCTTGAAAAATATATCAATAACTTATATATATATATATATATATATATATATATATATTGTTCAGAATACAGTATATTTTCAAAAAAAAAAAA
Organism: Geotrichum ghanense (nom. inval.); assembly: GCA_022023575.1. NCBI lineage: Eukaryota > Fungi > Ascomycota > Dipodascomycetes > Dipodascales > Dipodascaceae > Geotrichum > Geotrichum ghanense (nom. inval.). Next base: position 137,670 of record JAKKCX010000003.1, on the reverse strand, counting down.
AAAAAAGCTTGAACATACACACAGAAGAGTGTTTGGCCCACAGTTTAAACCCTCAAACAAGGAAAGCGCAAGGTAAAAATTGAAATTTCAAATGATGCAGATCTTGTAGACAACATTATGAATGGCGTCTCAATGATGAAAGTGTAGAAAACAAAGTGTAAACTACACTTAAATTTATTAAAATGAAACAAAATGAAATGTAAAACGAAGGAAGATTTGTAAATTGTTTTGGGTATTTTTTTTTTTTTTTCAATAATAAAAGATAAAATCTCTCGAGACTATAATTAATATAATTTTAATGGACATTTTATACTCGAAATCAGGAAAAAATAAAAGAAAAAAGAAACAAATAAAGAAGAAAAAAAAACTTTTGATATTTGATGATCAATTAAATATCACCGATAGATTTCGAACTTTAATGATACAAATTTAAAAATCATTTAAATGAATATATTGTTTATGAATTTAGTTTTTTTTTTTTATTTTCTTGAAAAAGTACTAAAGTATCTAATATACAACACATGTCAAATTGCAACTTTAGTAGTTGAACGAATATTATTCAAATAAAATCAGTAACGTCTCTATGATTTACTATGGATCTTTTTGGGCAAAAAAAATTACTTATGTACTTGATTAGTAAATTCCCTGTTAATTAGATCTAGATCTCATATAGATTTTCCCTAATGTAGATGTAAACTTTGTTTATACAATTTTGTCAACCAGGTACCACTCAGACTACTTTATAAGTTAATACTTAATCTTGATCTGAATCTTGATTTATTTTATTTATTCGGATTTTTAAAAGGCCATATATATATATTTATTTATTTATTTATTTATTTATTTTTGTTCAGCTAATCAATAAAATAATAAAAAAAAGCCCAGTACATGAGTTCTTGGTACATTTTTTAATGCTTTAATTCTAGATACACAATAATTTGTCAATGGAATTACATTGGTGATAAAAAATATCAATAAATAAACACCAGTAAAAAAAATGAAAATTTAAATGATATCTATAACTGTTGAGAAAAATCCAAAGATTGTTTATAACTATTATTATTTTATTGATAGTAACTGTCAAAAGTTGAAAAAAATTTTGAAATCAAACGTTAGTATCTAAATCAGTATAGGCTCAGCCACTATTATAGTTCTTGGTAACTATTTATAATTAAATGGTAAATATTGGTAAATATTAGTAGTAGCCTGACTTACTACTAACACATTTAAATCACTCTCCATCATTATCATTATCACCATTATTATCACCATCATTATCACTACCATTACCACTACCATTACCGCTACCATTACCGCTACCATTACCATTATCATCATCATCATCATCGTTAGATAAAAGCACAACTTTCATAACACATTATAACATTTCATTACACTTCATAATCTATACACTACATAAATGGGAGTCATCTCCAATCATTTCCAACTCATTTAATACTTTGAAACCATTTTGATACATCATTGAATTCATAACATCCTTCATCCAGCTCCACGAGTCACTGTGCTGAAATCTAGCTACCATTTTAGCTACCTTGACAAACGTCTGGACGTCTTTGCTTATTCCAATCTTTTTTATACTTTGCACAGAAAACTCACCCTCACTGTACTGTTTTGTTCGCACCGCATCCACCTCCATTTCTTCAAATAACGATCCACTAGACTCCGGGCGCTCCCAAGACATCAGCGGCCTATGCCTTCGTTCTTGTTCAAGCGGACCTGCAGAGTATGTGAGAAAATACACATTTTCGTTTCGTTGTCTACTCGGTACTAGCAGGAATCCGTGCACCATACTGCTTTTGGCTCCCGTCGTATATGAAATTTGATAAACTGTTGATTTTGACATTTCAATTTAAAATCAATTTGTTCTGAAAGGAAATCTTGAATGACGGTAACTTTTAAACACCAAGAAGAAGAAACACTAGAGTTTGCTAAGAAGTAAGAGTTCGTGAATATAAAATGATTATTGCAATCAGCCTTTTTTTTTTTTTTTTTTAATAAATAAGGAATTAAAAAAAATGAAATAAATAACGAAGAAAGAAAGCAAATGAGATTATACGATCTAAAATTAGGCGGATTTCATACATTTTTATATCTTTTAATACAGAGTAATCTAGTCTAGTTTCTCATTTCTGACACTGTTTGTGTTTTTGATTAAAATAAACCACCACCACTCAAACACACTATTTCTTGTGTTTCCAATTAGGGCAAGCCCCAACATTCTTTTTCCGCTTCCCGCTTGACGCACACGTGAGTACGTCTTACGTAAATAACGTCTTGTCTTCTTACGCCATCCCCAGTCTTGACACACTGCAAAGCGGGCTGAGCTGAATTTCATTGCATATTATTACATTGGCTGGTGAGTAGAGATGAAGCAAGAGAAAGAAGAAGAAGAAGAAGAAGAAGAAATATAAATCAGTTAATAATAAAGAAGCAGGGAAAAACAGAAAAAGCAAACAAAATCCAAGCGGTGTGAGCCAAGTCAGGAAAGTGTGTAGAGTCAACAATTATAAACGCTTATTCTTCGTCTCTCCAATTCAATTGTAGCACCCAGTGATATTTTCACAAGTGTAGTATTACGTGTTGTTGTTGTTGTTTTTTTTTTCTATGCATTCATCTTAAATTTAGGGCTCCAGCCAGTTCTTTAAGCCAAGAATCATGAGAATACGCAAGAGTAAACGATATAGAAAAAAAGAAGAGTAAGATGAAAAAAAATGTGGGCGGTTGGCGGGGCTGAAGCAACAAACTCAATTTTTGATGGCTTAAAAAAGGGTTCACGGAATCTCTCATGATCACTGTATTTTAACTATCTTTGTGATTTTAAAAATAAATTAATAATAATAATAATAATAATAATAATAATAATAATAATAATAATAATAAGCTACTTAAAATAAACCTACACGTGATTTCATCATATATACAGCATGTGATATAGAATATAACACATAAAGTTTTGACTATAAAACATGATTCATGACATATCGTACATGAAATATAATACCTGTTACTTTGATCTCAAACTATTGTTTATATTTCAAGTCTCTTTTTTCAAGATTAGATCAAAACTCCGAGGTTAAAATTGTTTGTAGATATATATTATTAAACTATTTCAAAAAAAAAAAAAAAAAAAAAAAAAAAAAAGACAGACTTTCATTGTAAGCTCAGAAAATAGAAAACAAAACAAAAAAATTATCTTTATTTTTGCTAAGTGATCTCTTTTAATATAATTCAATAAATTAGATCATCATATTCTGATATTTTGGTGCAATTTCTTGGGCTTGACCCTATTGTTTGAATTACAAGCAACCTTTTAAAGGTTCGGTAGATTTTTTACTGCCTGGTGATCAGTATTCCGAGGACCAAAGTTTAAATATAACAGGTACATATTTATGAAATATTTTGAAAGTAATAAACCAATAAACTTCTATAAGTATTTACAAATATTCAGTATTTACAAGTACTTACAAGTATTTACAAATGTCAAAAACAACGGAATACAAAATCAAGTTGAAACAAACATGTAAATTTCAATGGTTTAGAGATAGAGGCATTTTGGACTTCAGCTGCATTAATCAAACCCCACGATCCAAAATGCCTACCCCATATAATGGTGGACCACCTAATTTTTTTTTTTTATATATATATATTTTTCTCGGCCTAATATTTTTTTTTTCTTTACTTTCATTTTTTCTTTTACTTCCTCCTTCTATTGTTCTACAGTCTATAACAACTAGCAACAATGTCATTCACACTTCTTGACGACTTGAATCAGCCTATTCTTCCTACACAACAACATGCTGCACCCACGCTTCAGCTGACCGAATCTCCGAGGTCCTACAGATTGCGGTACCCATTGCCGCTAGCCTCTAACGGAGCTTCAGTATCGGTCGTGTTTAGTCCAAAGTCGTACCATTTGACAATAAAAGACGGTGGGCTTGTACTACGCAAACTGGTTTTTCCAAGACCATATGGAAGTGAATGTGAAGTCGACATTAAGCACATTGAAGCTTCAGTTTTCAACCATGTGCTTTATGTGACTATTCCTAAGTTCGTTAGACATAGGATTTAGATGCTAATGAGATTTCATTCTTATTTTTGAAATTGGTTTTGATTTTTTTTGGTTTCGGTTTTGATTTCGGTTTGTTGTTTGTTGTTTTTTTATGGTTTGCTTGTACTTTTTTTTTCTTCTTTTCTTTCATTTGTTATTTTATTTTGTTGTTTCAAGTATGGTTGTAAGGTAATGAAGTTATGAATATTTGTTTTGTTGTTATTCATGTCAAAAGTGCCGAGCGTAGAATGGTTTTTACTGTCTTTTGACAGGACAGGTGGGGTTGGCGCGTTAGCATAAAGGTTTTATGAATCAAAGCATAACTTATTTTGAATGTATGATACATAAATCTAAACAATTTGGTTAAAAGTCGAACCTAGTTGTGTTTGATCAATAATTATTTCAAAAATATAATGGATTTTTTTTTTTTTTTTTTCATTCAAATTGATGTTGTTTTTTTTGTTCTAGTAAAATAATAATGATGATAAAAAAATATTACCATCAATCATACTATTTTCAGATTCAAGTACAAATCGTTTAATATAAATGAAAGAAAAAGTTGTTCAAGACTAGATAATTCAATAAAAATATTGGCTTAAAATCAAGTTTTTATTGAATTGTTTAAATTTGTCAACTATTCCTATATATATATATATATATATATACCAGAAGTCAAAATATATATTGTATTCATTTTAATTTTACATATTTATATTCAACAAACATGTCTTTTATTTATTTATTCATTTAATTTTTATGTTTTTATATTTTTTTTTTATATATTGTTAATCTTTTCAAATATTAAAAGAAAAAAAAATTTTTTTAAATAAATAAATGCTTTATTATTGGTATTTTCTATTCCTACTTTTACTATACCTCCTCATCTACTCAATCTAACTTGACACTTCCTGATGATGTACTATCTGTACTTCCCGAAGATATATCGCCATCTTCAATGCTTTCCAAACTGGACTCATCTTCAAGTATGTAATCTTCATCATCATCATCTTCTTCTTCTTCTTCTTCTGCATCCTCACCTATCGTTTCATCATCTACAGCTGACCCAGGGAAAATCAACTTCATAATCAATGATACTGAGGCTACTGCAATTGTAGTAATAAATAATAATGCCAAATTTTGAATAGTCAAAACCTCTCCGTTCAACTTACGCACCCATTTTTCAGCCACAGTCTCTTCGAGATTTCCTCGCGCAGTAGCAGCAGCGGAAGCAGCTGCATCTTGCTCTAAGCGAATCTGGCGCTTACGCTGTGCATGTTCATGTTGCTTCAATGGAGGCTTTATGGGGCCAAGGTTTCCCAATGGCTTTTGATCACCTTCGATATCATCAGCATGAATATGTTGCTTGTACAAGTTGGCATTCCGCACACTAGCCTTTTGAATCTCAGAGATAAAATAAAATCCAAAGTCTGAATCTTCTGGAGCAATATCTTCAATCTCTTCTGCATTGAAGTTTGCATCATCACCGTTGTCTTGCGGAATATATCCTTCTGTATTGGTGTAAACTATGCCGTAGAATGGAGTAGGCAAGCGACGAATCAATTTGTTTAAAACCAAATCATTAATGAAAAACTCATTACCTTTGATCTCAGGTTCGTTTATATTTGAAATCTTTGGAAATCTGATATCCAGAACCCTTTTTCTGGTGTCACCAAACTGTTCAAACATGTCCTCATCACCAGATCGCTTGGCCAAGTCAATCGACACCTCCTCAGCTTCGCAGTTACGAATGAATCTTCTTTTAAGCGCCTCCAAGTCCACACTCAGTGAACTATTCACATGTGCCTGCACAGTTGCACACCTTCCCATATATCTACTGAACTGAGTCCAAAGCGCTGCCGTGTCCGCTGTGAATCGGAAATCATCCGCAACCATTCCAGGCTGATCAATCAAAATGAGCGCGTCGAATGGACACTGATCTATCATACTTTCCAAGTTGTTCTGCAACTCTACCGAATCTGTTCTTGAAGCCCCGTTCATCCATGCTGAAGATGCTTTACCGTCATTTATCCCTTGAACTTTACGATATGATCCAAAGATCAGAGGGTGGTTGAGTTCTTGGGTCCCAGCTACTGCCACAGACTCAGTAGTAGCAGCTGCTGGAGTTGCTATCAGATAAAGGAAAGCGAGTATCGAAATCACGTTTTGAATCATTTACTTTGTTCTTTAATCTTCTAACTGTTGACAATGCCATCCACAAAAACGCAATATTATTCAAAATGAATACAAAGTAATCCTGATCTCTTGTTTTATTTTATTTTATTTTATTTTTAATATTATTATTATTATTATTATTATTATTTTAATTTTTTTTTTTATTTTCTTTTATTATTTTGAATTTGTAGTATATATATATTTTCTCAAATGTAAGAGTGATTAAAACATGCTGACATTTAGATCTTTACACAACAACGCTTAGCCTGTGTGTGTGTTCTCTTTTTATCCTTACCCTGAGTCTATATATATATATAAATTTTACGACTTAAGAAAAGCTAAAAGTCTAAGTCATATGTCTGTTTTGGATTAATAATAAGTTTTCACAAAAGTCCCAATTAGTATAAAAATATGATAGTACGAAAGTTTAAAATAACTGATTTTAAAATATTCAAATGAAATAAATATAATATATTTATATATAAATTGAAATTTCTTTATTTTTTATCAATATATATATACATAATTGAAATAAAATTATATAAAGTCTTGTTGTAAAAAAAAAAAAAAAAAAAAAAAAAAAAAAAAAAAAAAAAATTCAAACTCAATGCTATTTTCATATTGATCCCATCGGTTCCGCCTCGGACCCGGTCTTACGTGTTCCGCGCATTTTCAGTATACTTTCAAAGGTTCCCGAGTTCGACTGACTTATGTTGAGTCATAATGACAGTAACTATCAACTGACCTGTTTTTTTTTTGTTGTTGTTTTTTTGGTTGGTTTTTGCCTATTTTATTTCACTTCATCAAGACTTTATATAGATATGCTTTGATTTCATTTAGAAAAGCTTTTGAAATTCCATTCTAGTTTATTTAAAAAAAAAATACTTTCATAACCTCTTTTTTTAATTTTGATTCAATATATATAATATTAAAGCAACAATATTAAAGCAGTAATATCAAAATGCAATATTTTTTGATATATATATATATATACGAAAATGAATAGAATAAACTTGATATCATACGTTAACCTGAAATCAAGCTCAACATGTGGGCATTAAAAAGTCCTATCAACATTAATATTAGCATAAATCTAAACCAAAATGCGGTCACCATCCACTTTATTCCTACTCTCAGAGTATGATAGCACGGCTGTTCAAAATTAAAGAATATAAAAAAAGCTTTCAAACGTCAACTCTTTATCTAAATACCAAATAAAATAAAAAAAAAGAATTAAATAAACCCTCCCGAAATGTATAAAACAACAGTTTAACAATTTCTAAAGAAAAATTTAATCTACATCTATATTGAAGTATAGCTTAAAAAATTTGAAAAAAAAAAATTAAATAAAATAGGATAAAAACAAGGGAGAAAAAAAAAACTTCGTTAATCTTTTATATTATGTACAACTAATTTACCTAATGGTAGTGTATATGAATAAATAAATATAAATTTCAATCGACATAGAAAAAAAAAACAGACTGTATCAAAATGTTGTGGCCGAATGGAAAATTCAATGCTCATGCTAATTTCTGATTTTAAAAAAAATATTCATAAAATGAATGAAAATAGTAAAACAGATGGTTATAAATAAGAGATGTTTGTGTTAAAAGTGCAAACTCGAATCATCAGTTCGAGTCAGCAATATAATAATAGTAATAATAGTAATAATAATAACAGTAATAATAATAAAAAACGCAATGCTTGAGAAAATAATGATATAGTGATTGATGCTGTACAACAGAAAGAAAATCATGACTGTTTGTTGGGAATGATTCAACGATCATGCTTCACTCTCAAATGCCTAGTCAGAGCATCTAGTCTGCTAAACAGCTTCTCTTGGGAACAATATTCACATTGGAATTTAACCTTGTTCTCATTGTGAATGGTGTTCAGATGACGAACCAAGTCATACGACCTGCCAAAGGATTTTTGACATAGCGAGCACACATTAGACACGGAGTTTGCACGGGGCTTTCCAGTTCTATATGAGTGTCTTGGTTCAGATATCCGGGCTGTTTGCGATGGAGAAGTGCTAGGTAGAGAAGAAACGTTATTTACGGAGGCGAACTTTGTTGACTTTAGAGATGAGGAGACTGGAGAAGAAACAGTGAAATTAGCCATGGGAGAACGAGACCCAACAGATGATGACGGCGAAGGAGTGTACAATGTATCTTCCAAGTCATCATTTTCTATTGCGTCGGTTTCGTCCGCGCCCATGTCTTCCTCCGGAGACAGAACATTTGCAACATCGGTTGTTTGATTCTGCTCCGGTGTACTAATATTGTTGCTATTCGCGGTCTCCGTGTAAACAAAAGTTTCATCAGCTTCTGCAAATGGTTGCTTCACAGTATCAAAATAGTTGTTATCTTCATCATCGTCTGATTCGTTTGTAAAGTCAAAGTGTTGAAAGTCCTCGATACGAGAAGGGGCAACAGACTCGTTTCTTGTTTGGTTGCGAAAACTCAGAAGATCGTCTGTGTTCATTGGATCAAGTAAATAGCTTTCGTTGTCGAATCTAATGGGATATTGTTGTTCAGAATTGTCTGGCTTCATTCCGGTATAAGCAAATGGCTCAAATTGTGTGTAATAAGTATCAAAGTTGTCGTCTAGTGTTGAGTAAAAGAAAGAGTCCATTTTTTTAGAAGGATCTGTTGGTGTATATATATATAGATAAATAAATAAATAAAGCTTTCAAATAAGAAGGGGGTCTAGTTGCAAATGTCAAGAACTAACGACAGTATTAATGTTGTTGTGTGCTAATAGTGTAGTTAGATGAAGTAGATGAATGATTCAATGATCAAAAGAAAAATAAATAAAAGAAAGAAAGAGAGTAAAATTTCAGACTTGATGGAACTGATGGAGTATTTATAAAAAAAAAAATCATGCATCAAACCGGGTTCCGGACCCGGAACACCTTGACTATATAGAGAACGATTTGGCATGGCATTTCTAATACAATCCCAAAAGCTCATGTGACTATGACCAGGCTATTTTTTACTATGGTTGCTGACTCAGTAAGCAAAAATTCGCACCTTCTAGAAACCCGATCATGGAACTCTTTTTTGTTCTTGCGCCGTAGTTGCTAAAGTCCGCACAAAATCCATTTAGACACGACAATATTCGTGTTTCATGTTGACTAATATTTCTGCGCTGGGAACGCGTAATCATTACCTCAGCACCCCATACAGTTGAGAGTCTAAGCCACGTGAAACCCATTTTGTACGCATGTGAAAGGTCATGTGGTCTCCTCGATTATATTATTCACAACCATAGTGCGACTGCGCCGAAATTCCCAACAGAGTCTGCATAAATTAATAATAGAAGTCCGTAGTGTCAAAAAGAATGACTCTAATTAAAGCTAAATATAACTGTTGTTTGTGTGTGATAGTTTTTTGTCATAACAAAAATATACATGATAAATATGATGATAATACTAGTAATAATGATAATAATAATGGCTGTATCATTCAACGGAGTGACGTCGTCCCGCCCAATTGATTATTTACATTATCTGATACCCAACTGAAATAGTGAATAATAATAATAACGGACATGAATTTTTAAATAAATGACCAGATAATAAAGTAGTATACTAACTGTATTAGTAAAAACAGTAATACATATTATATTCCTCAAAAACCTATACCAAAAGTCGGTCCGGTCACTTTTGTTTCTTGCTACCTAATGTAAGGCTGAACTTTTTTTTTTTTTGGTTTTTCTCCCACCCCCAATTTTCTTCACCACCACCATAATTCTCAACGGCTTTTCTTTTTCTTTCTTTTTTTTTTTTTTGTATCATAAAACTAACTAAAACAGCAACTAAGCATATTTACATATTCTAATTTCTTAAAGAATATCTTACATGTATCAAAGAGCAAAGAGCAAAGAGCAACATTGTGGTGGTCGTGGTGATAGTATTGGTGATCATGATGACGCTTCACGTTTAAAGTATGTGGATATTTCTACTACATCCGCAATGTTGTATGACCATAACATGAATTTAGTGGTGATGAATATACATAATTTTATAAAAACGGAGATATGACCGGGAATTGAAGGAATTTAGTTTTTTTTTTTTTTTTTTTCTTTCTTTTATTTCTTTCTTTCCTGTTCTATTGGTATTAATACAATAGATAAGATTTCGAATAAGATTGAAATTTCTTTAGAAAGTCAATTGGAAATCATTCAAGAATGATGGAAATAACAAAGGAAAAGAGAATATAATACTAATAATAATATGTAGACATTTGTAAGTAGTTCGACTCGGAGTTTTTGACTCCGGCAATTTGTTGGCTGCTTTACAAAATACTATATAAAAACACAATTATTACATAAACACGGAGTATTAAATTACAGTTTGATTAATAACGTTTATGTAATTATAAATCAAGAAAAATATCATCAGTGATTGTAAAGCATATAGATTATAATGAATAGATTGTGATGGAATGTCTTACTTTTCAGCCTCATTATCAATCGAAATGGTTTTGTCTCATGTTTAAACTTGTTGTAAAAACTCTATAGTAGCTCAACCATTAATATTAAAGTTGAATTGATAATAATTTCCATGAGATTCTGGAAGGTTGGTAAGATATATTTGATTGAAGAAGTTAATCGTAAATTTATATTCACAAGTTTAGAACAGGAAAAAAAGCAAGTGAGAATATATATATATATATATATATATATATATATATAGCAAAGTAGCAATCATTTAATAAACATCTTTCCAATTGCAAATAATCATTTAATATTGATTATATTCAAAGATCGTAATACCCGTTTTTGTTCTTTCGAAATTAGGAACTTTGAGAACATCTGCTACGCCCAACTTTCTTATATATATAAGCCTAGAACATTGAATTTAACTATATATCATTTATTTAAAAGAGATCTATGATTTTACTTGCACAGTAAATATATATTTAATTTTGTTTATATAAAATAAACACCAAGTTATCATTTGCATGTTTATATTGCTTGCTGGTGGTTGGGAGGTAATGACGTCACCATTTGGTGCTGAGCCCTGAAGGTCAAAATAATAATAATAACGGCGGTAGAAAACACCACATAAAAATAGTAATAATGACAAAATATATATATGTAAAGTAAATAAGGTTTTTGTCAGTTCCACGCATAATATGCGCAAAAACTCAAGCAGACCTAAACAAAAAATCAAAAAGAATAAATGAAAGCATGTGAATCTGAGAGCAAAAAATAAAGATTAAAGATAAAAAATAAAATAGAGAACAATGCGCATTGTCCTGCTGACTTGAAAATTGAATTTAATCTCAACCAGCCCATAAACTCTTTATATATATATATATAAGTAGGAAACAGAAATTGTACAGAGTAAACTGAGATTCAGAAATTCAAATCATTTTTGTTGGGATTGAAATCTAAGCTCCTAACGATGATTCTTTCGTATTAATTTTTTTTATTTATTTTTTATATAAAAATAGGCTCATGTCTGCGCCCGTATATGTGCTCATATGTTAATCTATATACACATTCAGGCTATTCATAACTTTGGTCCAGACTGGATTCCTTTTAATTTTTTTTCAAAAAAAAAAACAGCTATTAGTTTGATTCTTGTTTTAATATATACTGACGATTGATTTCAAATGGCTTAGATGCGTTTTATGACTTTAATATTTAATCAATGGATATATATACATATATCTAGCTAAGTTGAGTCAGATATCTGATTACTGTTCTGACAACTACTATATATGTTGAATATATTGATTTTAATAACAATTTTCACTTGAAAAATACAAAATCTTTCACAGTCTCAAAAAAAAAAAAAAAAAAAAAAAAACAATAATAATGATAATGATAATAATAAAATAAAATTATATAAAAATACCAAAGTGCTTTTATTTGTTTTTTTTTTTTTTTTGAAAACCATTATATATATATTTATATCATTTTTTTTTCTAGTAAAAAAAATAAAAATAAAAATAAATAAATAAAGTTTTGATATTCACAAAACTCCAGTATCAACATACCACTCATTGGCAGTCCAAAATCCTTCCCATTCAGTTTCTTCATAGTGTTTGTTTAAAATACCTTTTTTCAAAAGCCAGTCTATTAGAATTGAAAATTCATTACGATTAATAACACTACCAATTTGACCCATAATAAGATCCTCAGTAGCACCAGGGTGTGAATTAACATATTGCAAAATCCAATGCACAATTCTTCGAAACATTGGTCGAGATAGTCGGCCTGTGATGTCAGTCCAGATATTAGAGCACGGCACAGACCCTACTGGAGGCATAATCCCAGAGTCTCTCACAGTTTTTTCAAAATAAGGCACAAATTTTGGATTGGCTTCAATACCACCCGGTGGTAATGACGTTCGAACAACCATGTCACATTCATATATATTTTTGTCAATACGCCGACTATTCTGTATCGTATCAATAGATTGCGGCATGTTGACTCGGACTAAATCAATTTTCTCATAACCAACCAAATCTAGCAGCGTGATCATGCTGAAATCTTCTGCAAGTCTCGATACAATCATACCCTTCGACTGATTCAAAATCTCCTCAATCTCCCTATATACTTTATTCAAATCAAACAGGAAAGTGGTTCCAAATCGGTGATTCAGCTTAGACATGAAGTTATCAGAAAATACAAAGTTTCGTTCGGTCGGGTTACTTTCCTTCTTTGAAATAAAGCTAATTAACCTCTCGTTATCTAATTCTTGCGTGGCTTTCGCACAATTGACTTTACCCAACTTATTTAATATACTCTCTACCGTATCTTTAGAATAGTTTTCATCAACTGTTGCAATAATAGACTTGATAGCAATTTTAGCCGATTCATACTCAGAAACATGTTCTGGTTCTTTTTGCCTCTTCGGAATCGACAGTGAATGCTCCGTGCACTGCTGTTCATATTTGATCATTGACACATTGCGATAGAAACCGTTCCCTTCATTCACCGGCTCATTGTATGAAAAATTTATCTTTTCTTTGCACGAATCAATGGTATTGAGTAATAATGGAACTCCGGTTTGGTCGAAAATCTTGGGATGCTTGCGAATCCAAAATTTAGCTAAAAACATCAAGTCATATTCTTCGATATTCTCAATAATCGGAATTTCGCCATCCTCATAAGCCTGTAGAAACATTTTTTCAAATGTCATTTGAACCTGGCGTATAGTGCCTTTATGCTCCTTAAAGCTAGTTCTAATTCTTCCCCAGTAAGACTGCACTTGTTTGGCCGTATATCCAGGGGTATATTGGGCAACGCGATTCCAGTCAATCACACCGTTGCCATCTGCAAAAAACATCTTAACAATTATGACCAATCTGAAAAACATGTCATCACTGACAGGAATCTTTGCCTTTTGTCGCATATTCTTAGTATATGCTCTTGTATTGACACGAAGTTCGGGTTTTGCTGAAGTAATTCTTTTACTATTTCTAATATGCCGCTCACTCAAAGGTAATGAAAGCATAGGATCATTACCTTTCGTTTTATACAACTTGTTGACAAGTTCGTTGGCCTCTCTCTCCAACACCCTAGATTCAATAATATCAGGAGCGCGTCTCCCGATTCTCGTTCTTTTTCGCTTCATTTTAACACGTCTCTCATTATCAGTAACTGCCAATCTTTTTTGTGCTTTATTGAGTGAAGCACTTTTTCTACCTTCATTTGCCCTTTTCTCTCTAGCAAGTCGTCTTGTTTCTTGTTTTTCAAGAAGCTGAATGGAGTATAATTTGAAATCAAATTCAGCAACTCTCAACCCCTTAATTGGTGCGCTCACTCTTCCTTCATCAATGACCTCCTGCTTAAGTTGCTCTACTAATGCTTCGGTACGAATAATACTTTTATGAAACAATATGCTTTTCTTAATGACAAATTCAGACTTGGGATTAGTATAGCTGAACTCAGTTTTCCATATTTCTCCATGCTTGATCAAATGCTCAACAGTATTACTGACGGTTTTACGATCCATGGTTCCACTATTTTCTTTTCCAAATCTCTTATTGACAGCGTGTACTAACTTCATTCCTCCTTGCAAAATACCATTATTCTCTCTAAAAAGCTGCATAATTTGGTTGATTCGCTTCATCATAACAAGAGAAATTGATCTAGTAGTGCTCAACCCAAGTTCATACTTTGTTTCAGGTCCTGGTGAAGATTCCTGCTTAAACCGGGTTTGAGGTAGACTTGGAACAGTATCAATTTCAATAAAGTCACCTTCTACTTTTTCAACTGGAGTTTCCAACTGATATTTCGATTGCTTAGATGATGATAGAGTCTGGTCTGCGACCTTTTCTGCTTGACTTGCGTTTGAAGCTGAAAAATCTTCTAGTCGTCTATTTTTTGGCGTAGGGCCTTCTATTGACTCTGTATCAACAGTCCTAATATTTTCTGGTAGAGCATCTGACATTTCTGTATCTTCACCAAGTTGGTCCGACGCTGCTTTATTACTTTTTTCATCTTCGACAGCTTTATTTAATGTTGCTTGTTCTGACTTTAGAGTATTAGAACTTTCAGCAGAAGGAGTTTTAGGATCAGGAGATTGCTTATTTCTAAAGTACATTGCAATTAAAGACTGTTTAGGCTTTTTAAGAGGTGGCTCAACCCCTCGACTTGTTTCATACAATGGCTCGGAACGCTTGTTTGTACTGGCAGTACTATGAGAAGAATCTCTAATAACAGGTGAAATATTTTCAACTGGTGCTGGTGGAATTAGCATTGTTTTTTCTCTTGAAACTTCTTGCTCAGTGACTAAAGTATCAACATTAGAACCCAGATTCTGATTTTCAGTAGCATTGGAATCATGGGCTGGTTTAGGAGCATTTTTTCGTGGTCTACCAAGTTTTTTTCCAGTTACACTGACTCTTTTTTTATTAGCATCTTTAGAGTTGCTAACATCTATTTCTTTCATATCATTGAGGAATGACTTTGGAACTTTCCCTCCTAAGGCTATACTATGTTTCTTCTCCAAAGAAAGCAGTGTGGGTATCGAAGTGTCCTTAGGAAGCATAAACTCTCCCCAGATAGGATTCTTAACCTCGTTTGTGAACTCAACAAAGTAGCAATTCCAAAAATAACGATAATATTTGGTTCTAGCTGCCATATCGACACCACGCATTATTGTCATGTAACCATTGGGGCTCTCTGTGTATTTTTGTAACTTTGCACTAGATAGAGTGCCACTTCCAGACAAAAGAGTAAAACTTTGTGTGACAACTCGATCATAACTAGATCCTGTAAGTTTTTGAATGATCTCAATGCCTGGCGCACCCGTCGTTTTGGATGAATAAATAAGATGTGTTATTTGAGACTCTAATGTAAAAAATAAATTAAAAAGAGTCCTTGAAGGTAATGATGAGCTTTCTTGATTTGTAGTAGAAACAACATCCATAGTAGAGTAATTTTCTTTGAGCTTTGAATCATCAGCCCCGCGATTATTTGTAGATAAGTCAATATCGTCTCCGTCAACATAGTCCCCGTCATCTTCATCGTCAGATTCATAATCATCATCAGCAGGGAGGTCCTTCAAAAATCTGATACAATAGTATTTTTTATCAGGAATCTCAGGTTTATAAACATAAATACGTTCCAAGTATCCTTGTCTCGCAAGTTTCCTCACTGCTGATGTAAAATTGACTTTCATTCTCTGACTGGCTGTAAATCCTAATTCTACTCTAAGATCGTGAAGTAATCTAATTCCGTTTTGTGCAGATTTAACTTTTTCCATGATAATTCTTCTGATGTTCGTAATATCTAAACGATTCCCACTCATTCTCATCTCCGTTTGTTCACGATTAACATCTATGTATTTCCAGTATACATTCAGATATGTCCATGCCCCTTTTTCAACTATAGGATATTTTTTTACAAGACCCAAATCTTGAAGAGTATTAACACGACCAGTGAGAGACCGTTGATCCTGCCCAGTTAACAAATGAAGATCGATGTTGGAAATCCCCTTCTCACGATTTCTTGCTATAGCACATAAAAGCTGAAAAGGATGACCACCTAATACAGATGCTGATTGAGTTTGTCCAGTGAGCTTTGTCCACAAAAGGTCTTGAGTTGCCTTGACACTAAGATCATTGTATTTTTGTGTTAATTCTTCATAGCCCAACGAATATTCTTCACTCGATATCTACAATTTATTTGTTAGTTCTGCTGACATGGAAACAGGAATACTGTAAAACTTACCACAGCTCTACTCTCAGCGTCAATAAGAATTTCAAAATCTTCTGGGCGATTAGCTAGCCATCGCCATACAATGTTTTTAAAAAAGTCGTCTAATGATGGAACAAACGTTTGAACAATGTCCCATAGTTCTTCTAGTGTGGTAGCTAATATTAAATTAACGTTAGACTCGTTGGAAACGAAGAAAAAGAGCAATCTTGAGGATCGAACCCAGGTCTAATAGATGAGAAATCCCAAAAGTTTGTGACTTGGGTGAAATAATCAAGTTTGATCTTGCGTGAATCATAACATACCTATTTCGCCATTGTAAGCTAGTTCTTCAAGTGTGAGCTCCGTAATATCATGTGGAGTAAGTGGGGTGGTAGTGCTCATTTTAGAGACGCGTAAGACTATAATATCTGGCGAATGTCGCCAATTCAAAAGCTGTTAAGTCTCAAAAAAAAAATAAAAATAAAAATAAAAATTAAATAGTATCTCAGCTGCAATTGATATTAATTCAAAGCAATAGAAACTGGTGAAGTAGTTATATACTAGTATCAATAAAAGCAGTTAAGGTAATGACGGGAAAAAATGCAACAGAGGTTTAAGTGTGAAATTTGATCAAAACTACTAAACAAAAATATTTTGGGACTTATAGTAAGAGACAGTATACACACAAACCTCAGTATCAAGCGCAGAAATTTTATAGATTTGTATGTATTACTATTGTGACTACTAGTAAATAACAGATATACATGATTTTGAAGCAAATACTATATTACTTTCAGCTCTTCATGTTGTCTATATTTCGACTTATGAGATACTCAAGAATGTTTTACTGTAAACCATCCATTTGAGTTTAAACCCTGATACCAACATCTCTATTTCAGGATCAGGGTAAATGTGTTTGTTTACTCTATCTTTCTCTCACTCTTGTTTTGTACCTTTTAGTATTTTTCTCTTACGCTTCATCTGCCAACATGGACCGCCGCAACAGCACTCGAAATCATGGCAAGGATAGCTTCATAGCCAGGCCTGGGCCTTACTCTCGTGCTCGCGATCCTAGCACTCCTATGAAATTCTCAACTGCTAACAGAAATACACCATCAGTAAGTTGGTACCTGAATTCTGAAACCTTGTGGGAAACATAAGTACATTCAACTAACTTCTGCTTCCATAGTCACCTTTATCAATATTTTCCCGTGTTAAAGAAATTCTAACACCATCTAAATGGAAGCCTACAAGAAACAATCCTGATACGCCGCTGATACCTGAAGAAGATGAAGACGATGCTCAAGATGAAAATGAATATACGCCAGCTACACAGAATCAAACAAAGCGGCGATTGAGCGCGAGTAATTTTTTTTCCTTTCAACAACGTTCTCAAGAAGACCCTAGCTCGATACCAGTCCCAGTATTCAATGCTAAAAGATCAACTTCAGTATCCTCAAGTCCGTCTAGCAGTCCAAATCGCATTCTTGCATCATTTTTTGAAAAGAAAGGTTCGGAGCCCTTGTCTGATGTTGAGGTTGCTGGTGTATATTCCATACTATCGCAGTCAGTAAGAAAATCATCTGGTAGTCAATCATATTTTCCCCAGACTCCATCACATGTTCCTATTCATGAACATACAGTCTCGCCTATTGACGAGCATTCCAATAAGCGAATTAAAACTGATACTGAAATATCAAGCCGTATAAGACAATATTCAGAGAATAAGGAAGATCTACCACACAAACTACCGAAAAGACGGCCTCCCACTGACATATCGCCAAATCAAATGCAATACCGAAATTCCAGTGGATTTCCTGAAATCCGGATTTCATCTATAAACAGTAATGGAGTTTACGGGTCAACATTACTCTTTCCTAAAACAAATCCAGATAGAATATCTAGTTTAGAAACACCTACACCTCTTATTTTTCAGGCCCCACCAGCACATAATCCATATCAGTCTACACCGATCAAACGATCTATTCATTCACCTGTAAAAAAAAAGAAACCTAGATCGCCTGTCAATAATCCTCTGGTCACAGAATTTCGAAATCATCTTCCTCGAAGATCTTCAAGTCTACATCAAGCAGTGTCTCTCGAATCGTCAGACCCAGAAGATGAAATTGAGATTCCTATACTCGATGTTGATGTCCCAGTAGAATCGAATGCAATCATAATGGCCCGCAGTTCCGGGACTGTAACTCATAACGCCGATGTAGACATGGAAGACGAACACTCTGATTCAATAGATAGCATTTTTCCATCAACTCATTACGACTCATTAACTGTCTCTCCTTCAAAACCCCTTTATCCTGTTTTGCCTGCAAACAATAAACCCTCAAATATCACAGCACCCGTTTTTCAATTTGGAGTCACAGCAACTTCCTCTGAATCAACACCTAAAGACACTCCTAATTCTCAATGCAGGATTCTAGAAAATAATGCTACGTCTACTCAAACAACGACATCCTCCACTCTTCAATCTTATAATTTTTCTTTTCCATCAATTGAGTTTGTACAACCCCCACAAGCATACACACCGGAACGTGCCAACAGGTATAAATCACATTTCCAATTTTAGATAGAGTATAAATTTTTACTTTTATTAATAATTATTGATGAATTTTATTTGATTTTAATGTTAATTGGAAAATACCATGTATCAATTGATTATTGTATAATAAAACAAATCATTCATTTTCTTCATGTTGCTAATCGTGTGATTTTTAATTTTTACAAGTTTTATGAAAAAGTAAAAAAGTAACAATAAAATTCCTCAATGAGTATATAAATTTCAAATAAAATTTATACTCTTCTCTAATGTTCATTAAAAATATTACCTATTTCAAAGAGCTCATACTTTAGTTTTAACAACGATTTTTAAAAATCACTTATTATTCAATAAAGATGTGAGATGTGCCCAACAAACCTCACAGAAGCATATCAAAATCTACAAAAACATCTTGACTAAAGTGTAGCCACTTTTTTGATTAATAAAACATGTTAATACGGGTAATCAAGTACATTGTCTGTTATAGAAAATTAGGGATAAGACGTTTAAGCTCCAACTAATTCAGGAAGAAACACCTTTACATAGGTAGTTGCAATTCCTGCTAAAACAAAGAAAACAACAGGTGAAGGGTCAAAAAATGACATTACTGAAAAGATTATCATCAAAGGTACCCAGCAAGCTGCCATGGTTGTAGCACCAGAAACTTGGGCAACTTGAACTAACTTTTCCTCAGAAGCTCCTGCCTTCCATTCCCGAGAATTAGATTTGGCAGGAATCGATACCTCAAAAGGTTCAAGATTATCAGAAAGTACAATTAAATCATCATTGTAAGGACTATCATCACGCTTTGACTTGCCTCCGCTAAGCTTTCCGCGAATCTTATCCATGAGTTTCTGCTTCCAAGATCTTCCATCATCCTCATCGTCTTCTTCTTCACTTTCGTCAGATTCGTCAAATTCAGGATCATAACTTGAAGAGTCATCAGTTTGAGTGGGCTCAGGAGTAGAAGAATATTTCGAAGAATAAGTAGGAGTAGGATAAGTCTCTTCATAGTATGAGGAAGTAGGATCAACATCATAAATGTTTTCGTCATCCAAAAGAGTTTCATCATCGCCTAGCTCAGGAGAATCTGTTTGTTCCTGAGAATTATCAGGGGATTCAAAATCTTCTTGAGGTTCTGAAGGACTTTCAATTTCTTCCAAATTATCATTAGTATCCTCAGGTTCACTAATGTTATCAATATTGTCAAAAGTGTCATTTTCATCATCAACAATTTCATTATCGGGAATTCCAGTATCATTAGAAGTTTCATCTTCATTTTTAATTTGATCTTCTTCCTCAGAAGGAGAATCTGAAAGCAAGGGCTCGTCATTACCTACAGGGGTCTCAAGAGGAGCGTCATCTTCTTTAATATTTTCAATGGGGGCTTCGGGGGTTTCGGTTTCATTGCTCAAATCGTCTTCAACGGTGTCAGGTGAATCAGAAATAGGACTGCTGTCATAAGGTGTACTTTCCATGGACTTGTCTTCATCAATAAGCTCATCCTGAAGGGGACTGTTCTCACTAGTGTTGTCTTGCGAAGGAGAATTATTAGTAGGAGCATCAACTTCAGCAGTATCATCCTCAGTACTAGGAGGTACTTCAGTGGTAGAATCAGGACTGGAAGAAGCATCTTCAGGCTTTTCAGGTTGAGCAACATCATCAACCGATTCATCGTTAGAATCTTCATCAATTTCGTCTTTCGAAGAAGGTTCGTCAACAACCTCATTGATTGGACTTTCAGGTTTAGTAGTAGCAACGGGTTCTTGAACAACTGGCTTATCAGAGTGGTTTTCAGGAGCATCATCCATAATGGGTTCATTAAAAGGTTCATTGTCAGATTCGGGAACTTCATCAACAACATTATCATCAGGAGATGCAATCTCTTCAACTGGACTAGTAGTAGGTTGTGCGAACTCAGTATCACTTTGAATAGTCTTGAGGTCATCGGAAGGAGTCATTTCAACAGAGTTATCATCGTTAGAATTGTCAGCAGGCATATCATCAGATTTTTGTTCACTTTCACGGGGTTCCTCAAATTCAGCATCTTTGTCAAATTCAGTAGCGTTAGTAGGTTGAGCATCGTAAGGAGAGTCCAAAGCGCTGGTAGGAGTTGCCTCGAGATAGTTGGAGGTGAATTCAACTTCATTAAGCTCTTCAGTATTTTCAGGCTCGGGGGTAATTTCACTTCTAGGTGCGGCAGTTGTTTGCATAGGTGATTCCTTCATATTGGGTGCTTTCACATCCTCAGAATCAGGCTGAAATCCAACAGTCTCTTCAGCAGTATCATCAGACATGTATTCTTCGGAGCCGTTATTGAATTCACTGTTAAGAGTATCATCAGGACGTGTATCATCCACTACCGGAGCTTCCTTTTTCGTAGTTGGAGCTGCAGTTGGAGTAGCTTCGGGATATTCAGCACTGAAAGTAAGACTCTCATCAGGAACAGCATTAGGAATTTCTCCCTCAATGTCATCATATTCAACAGACTCCTCCTTAGGGAAATATTCATGACCCATATTATTGACAACACTCTCACTGCCAACATAACGCTCAGGGCTATCAAAATATTGAACAGCCTCACGCTCAAAGTTTTTAACAAAGGTGGTTTCTTCTTGGTCAAAATTTATCTCGTCTTCCTCAAAATCTTCTTCATCTTCTCTACGATTTAAGCTATAGTTCTCATTATATCGGGCTTCAAGTTCTTCATCAGAAACACTTGAGCTTCGAAGATAATGAGGGTGGATTCTGGCTTTAGTTGAGCGCGAATACAGTTTTCCTGAGTTTTCATTTTGACATTCATTAGAAATGAACGCCTTAATAAGAACGGTATTGGCCTATAGTGTTAATGGTATATCAAATGAATTATTGAGAGTCAAAATACTTACTAAACTGGGACACTTTTGATAGCAACGATTTGCAACTTCATTCACAGAATTACACTTGCAGTTTAGGTCATCTTCTGTGCATACTGAATTTCCACGATAAGTTGCAGAAAGACATGCTTCCATTTCTTGAGAAGTCTTGAATTTGTTAGTCAAAATAAAATTATCAAGTAAAAAACGATTATCATACACAATCATCCTTGGTCGAAGATTTGGCTGAAATGCCTTGAAGTGCTAAGGTTGCGCCTACTAAAAAAAGGTTTAGGCCGACCATTGTAAAAATATTAAAATTCAAAAAAATAACCTTTGAATGATAAATATAAAATAAATATATAGAAGTGAACAAAAAAAATGAATCAGATATGGCAAATTTGGTGATATATATATACAGATTTTGGTCGCAGATTATCGCCTTAAACACAGATTCATTGTAAATATCACAATTGTTTAGAAGGTGCTACAAACACAATGCATAAGAATTCCATTGTTAGTCTAAATGTTTTTTATTTTATTTTTTTTTTCATTCAGATATCAAATATAACAACAATTTAAGAGTTGGGTTTAAAATATCATGTTTGTAATACAATGGCATCTTTCTACCAAGATATCTCAATATAATACGTTTCCTGGTCTGTTCCAAAATATACCTGTTTGTTCTAGGTAAAAATTAATTTAACTGAAGAGACACTGACTAAAGCTTTAATTGAAAAACTGAGGTAAAAATTTATTGTTTAGAATTTGTTAATTGGTTAAAATTTAATCAAATCAGGTAAATCACAAATATTTTTTTCATTATCCCAACGCATACATTATTCAATTCCATTCCAGAATTATGATGCATACAGTAGCATTTTGTTTTATTCTGAATTATTCTATTACAGTAAATTTTCAGTACTCTTATTTTCTATTGCTTAAAAATCACTAGCTCTCTATAATAAAAACTTTGATATCAAGTTATAGATGAAATGCAAATGCGAAGACCTCATTAAATTTATGTAGTGCCCAAACAATTTATCATCTAATAAAACTGTTTGTTGTTACTTCAAATATACATACATATATATTAAAAAGTTGGTCTTTACAATTTATTATGTATAAATTAAGAACTTATTTTTTCTCTGATAGAAGTCAGCATGTTGTAATAAGAGGGTGTCTCATCAGTTCTATCTTCAATAAACATTGTAGAAGCCCAGAATCTCAATGAAGGGTCACCATTCTCTTTGATAAAGAAAACAAATGGCCAAGTGATAGAATCAACTCTTTCTCTCAATTTACCAATGATATTTCTAATACGAATGTTCAATGGTGTGTCACATTCCGGAACTTCAGCCTTACCACTAGGGATAGATTCAAAAGGAAGACCAAAAGCATCTAAACACAATTGAGGAACAACATCACGACCAATCCAAATAAAAATTATTTGGCCATCGCTGATAAGATAAAGTCCATGAGGGACGAGTCTCTCATAAGTAAGATTGATCTTAGGAGGAAGAACAATTTCACCAGTCTCTTCATTTGGAAGCCCAGCTTCATCAGGCATATCAAACAAACTAAAACTATCAGGGTGTATAAGTTTGATCAAGTACTTGATAGGAAACGTACTAAGCTGGCACAAAGCTGCAGATCTCATGTCGATAGGAACACGCGAAGATTTTGACAAACCAACGTTTTTCAAAAGAGCATTCACCAAAAGAGGTAGCATTCGCAAGTTTGCACTGAGTTGTAAAGGAGAAGAAGAGCCGGTGTTTGTCTTGATCAAATCCTTCTTATATACTTGGAAAATCTCCAGAAGTCGGTTTGTTAGATAATCACGAGCTGGTTGCAGACCATGAGACAGCGCACTTTCGACGGCTTTTTGTGTGAAATAGGATGTAATTGCAAGTTGATCGGCAGAAGCATAGATATCACTAAGATTAGAACTTGTAGGAAGTGCGAATGTGATGACTCTAATTCTTCTATCACCATGAGAACTTGTGTGTAAAACAGCAACTTGGAAGGTGACAAATGGCTTGGTAATTTGCTCATCGATTGTGGCTTCAACAACATAGCTTTGATCCCTAGGAAACGAGGGAAAAGAGGAAAGATCTGAAGATCTACTGAAAAAATTGCCATAGTAAGCATTCAAGTTGATTTCACTGGAAGCTCTAACTCTCATAACAGCTTCCAATCCAATTTCCATCGATAAATGTTCACCAAACTCATGAGCAAACTTAATTGCATCTTCAGGACGATTAGCAGTCCACCCAGGGTAAAAGTATGTTTGACCAGCTGTAAATCGTGGTAGATTGCTTAATGAAGCAACATCTTGATATTTGTCAGAAAACAAGAACATGTCAACACTAACTTGGGATTTGTTACAATCAATTGCGAAACTCTTGTAAAATGAGCTTGCAGTTTGAAGAAGAGCATTTTCTTTGGGAGTACCAGCAAGTTTGGGATCAGCACGATGCTCTAATTTAGCAATACCAACATTTGGTAAAGTAGATGACAAACAGATAATCTTTCCCCCAATCTTAGATAAAAGTTTGTAAGCAGCAGTCAATCCTGAACCTAAAGCACTCTTAGTTTCAGTTGAGTGACCAAAAATTTCGGTAAGCTTAGTGAGCAGAGACTCAATCGAGTTTCTTGCTGTGTTGATATTACCAAGAATACCTGAAGGTGTGGGTAAGAATGGATCATCAAGATCAGAAACAACAAGAATAGATGGCTCAGCATCTTCTGCTTCAGGAAGAGTAAAGTAGTGAATTTTAGAATCCACTGCAACAAAAGCAACCTGGGTCTTTTTAGCATCGTTGGGAAGCCTGTCAAGAGATTCCAAGATAGTTCTTGCAGCAGTAGCCAACAATCCATTTTTAATTGACTGCATACTCACATCTAAAACGAAAACATAAGTAGGTGGCTGAGGTTCACGACTTTGGTACTGCTTGGGTGCGAGAAATTCAACAACAGCATGATTTAGTTCAGGTCTCTCATCGAGAGATTGTGTTACTCTTAGAACTTCATCGTAGAACATTTTTTGCGGAATGTCATTATTCAATCCACAGATATTACATTTCCATGTGTTATTATTCAAAGTGACGAAAGGATTGATGTAAGAGCGGCATCGTTTACATCTTGTAACTTGGTTATCAGTAGTCGTAGGAACTTCGATCTGGCTATCAAGCAAAGAAATAAAAGGTCTAATATTGATGGCAAATGGAAGTTTACTCTTTTTCAGTAGAGAATTAGAAGTGGGAACAACATTTAACGTGGATCTGATGTAATCAGGAGAAACAAAAGATTTGGGGTTGCGGAAAACAGAGATGTCTGGCGGAAGAATCACTGGTGGAGGAGGAAGTGCAAGATCGCTAATTGGAGGAGGGCCTAGTTGTAACAGATCCACTGTGTATAGCATGTTCAATGGCAAAGCAGCAGTTCCAGCTGCCTGTCCACCATATGCAGGGATTTGCTGGCTGCCGCCCATATTAAGTTGGCTGAACTGAGAAGCTAAGGGATCGGGCTGAGCTCCATAAGGGTTTCCTCCCGGAGCAGCTGGAATCTGAGCTGCCGGTGTGAACACTGAATTAGCAGCAACTGGCTCAGCTGGAGCCCCATATCCTGGTGCGCCTGGAAATGCGACATTGGCAGGAGCAGCTGGTTGAGCATTGAAATCATATTGTTGCTGGGGATAAAGCCGTCTCTTAGAATGGTGAGCAGAAGCATGACCTGCGCCTGCATCTTGTGCAACTGGAGAACCAGTGCTTGCAGGAGGTTGTTGTTGATAATATCCTTCTTGATAGCCACCGTATTGCGACATGCCGAACAAAATCTATCTGTATCTACAATGATCAGGTCAGCTAAGATCCATAAAGTTGGTTGTTTATCAATTACCTTATGTTATTCACAGATATCCCGTGGTATTTGAAATGAAGAGAACCAAAAAAGATATTAAGTCTTTTTGATAACTTGTTGAGGTTCCACAAGAATTCTATTGAAGTAGGAAAAGGAAAATGAGTATGGTGATTATTATGGCTAAAGATTCACCAAATTTCAAGAACCCAAATTGAACACGAATCCGTTCTGAAATATATGTGGTCTCAAACGTACTACTATAAAAGATAAAAAATATACGGCTGAGTTTTCTAGAGTTCTAAATTATAGATTAATAGTAGCATGTGGAGATGTTGAATAATACTTAAGATTGTAAATGAGTGTTATAGTGATTTTAATCTCTAAAAAACATCAGAGAAATTATTGTGTTGTAGTGAAATTCATGCAAAATCATATACTAAATCTTGTATTATACTACGGCATGATCTTAGATAGGTCTTTTATCTTTAATAGTGGTAAGTATTGTAGAATCCCGTATATTATATGTTGAACGGTTTTTGAAGTAAAAAAAAAAAAGAGCCTTATCAAAATCATTAAATATCTATACGTATTTTTTTTGGGCTTTTCCTTTAGAAATTTAAAATACGCGTCAATTTCTTAATTTTTAAGTGAATATATTCATGTTGTTTTAAAATCCATCACTCGTTAATGACTTTAGGCTGTTTTCTAGGATGCCCTGATTTCTTTGGTAGCGGTTTCCTTAGACCTCTTGATTCTCGTTGGCGCTGTCTTTGAATTTCTTTCTTCTTTTCTATGTCTTTCGTGTACTTGATCTTTTTTGCCATTCTAGCTTTTTTCCCTGGTCTTTTTTTATTTCTAAGCTTTTGATACTCTTTTTTAGCTTGTATTTGAAGATCGTTAAAATTGATTAATTTGGGTTTTCGACTAGACCCCCAAAACCGTAGCGTAGGTACTGATTGATTGATGATATCTTGACCAGACACAGCAGATGACTTATACGCTTCTTGTTCTTGTGTGGAAGGATGTGAAAAATAGTAGCTATCCGGCCGTGACATCTCGACATACATCACACCTTCCTGTATAACCATTTCCGGTTCCGGATCTGTTTCTTGAACCAGTACAACTTTGGACTCTGTTACTGCACCTGAAAATAAATTGAACTGAAAGGATTCTTCTTCTGTTTCATTTTCATCTATAGTCGCACTTGGGTCTTCATGTGATTCTTCTGGGTCTGATTTGGATACTTCCACCTGAACTTCTTCAAAAACAAGATCAGGAATGTAAGCAAGCGGTTCAGTCACTTTTACATCTTGATCGCTGTCGTTTGTGTACAAATCTTTTCTTGACACTCTTTTGAATATAAAATTAGTAAAAATAAATTCCAGCTCAATGAAAATACTATTCAAAACCTACTTATATCCGCTCATTTTTCGAACTATTGACTGACTGATCTAGTACTGGATGTGTGAGAGAGCGTGTATTTTTTTTGATGTGGTGAAAAGTTGTAGTAAAAATATTTTTTTTCACATCCCAATTAGAGGCTATTTACTTCTAGCTGGGTTATATTCTACTTGAACTCTAGACTTCAGAGTTAGGTTATAAAGCCTTCACTTTAAAAAAAACTCACTTCAAACCCATCAATAATTAGTAACATGCGCTCTATATAATACTAGAGTGAAAACAAAAACTACAGTCTCGTAGCTGAAGATACTATGACAACAATTAATTACAACTTTTATATTTACGCATCTAGTATAAATAGTTTTTCACTTAAACAAAAGGCCTAAAGAATACTCAAGATGTTTGATATCACCTTCATTAGGGATAGCACTTTCAAACTTAGTACCAACAAATGGTGATACTGTCAGTCGTTTCACAATTTCTACTGAGGTAGGATAATTCTTGCCTCGAATAGATTTCGTCATATTGGGGTTATTATGAACAAAGTCACGAATTTGGTTTTCCAAATTTCTGGCTATGTCTTTCCAAAAAACGTCAGTTAAATTTTTGACATCAAGAGAAGAACTGATGAAGTTCCATAAGGAAATTTTTGTTTCTTCGTCAGAAGAAGAAGATGCTGATTTTAAGATTTCGTCAAGTTTGTATATAACAAGAACTCGTTCCGAAGCAGAAACAATTGCTTGGTGAAATTTGCTAAAAGAAACATTGAGCGATGATAGAGATCTAGAAACAGGGTTGATTGCTGCTCGGACCTGTGAAACATGAAATTTTTGAATAGATGACGATAAAGTATCAGGTTTCAAAAGAAAAAGCGAATAGCAAGCATGAGAAAGTAAGCTATCATAATCTAGTCCTGGTGGTAAATCTGAAAAATTACTTGAATTTGAGATGGCGGGTGAAGATGATCTTGAAATGGGATCAGAATCAAAATTGCTAGAATTTGTTATACTAGATGAATAAAATGTAAGTATATTTTGACAATGCTTGATGAGCTTTTGTTCGTTTTTTGATAGTGATGCTTCGTGAGTTCTTATCACTTGTAAAGATCGTAAACCTGGCTCTGTCTTAAGCTGAGTTTGGATTTCTAAAATAGTTCTAGCAGCTTGAAGAACATTTTTAGGCTCAATCGCATTCAGGTTCGCTTGTCGCGCATTTCTTGGATTGTCAGGTACAGCTGAAGGACCCTTGATTGGCTTTAGCAGCGTAGCTAGCTGTCTTGCTAAATAGAGATACCAAGTAAGAGATCGCAGTAATCCGGATGTCGAATGTAACCGTCTAAGAGCTGTGTGGATATTATCAGCTTTATAAAAAGGTGTCAAAATATCACGCTGTAGCTTAGCATAGGATGAATTGACATGATCCAACGAAGTCTGGATTGGTGGAAGTATTTGTGAAGTCATAGTAGCACTCGAAGCTTTGGATATTAATTCTTGATAGTTATCTGATGTCATCTTCGATATGCGTTGCTCAACTTCCTCTAAATCATATTTCAGTCTCTTGCTAGGCGTGGTCAAATCAATATCCATGTCATGGATACTATTCGTAGCCTGAACAAGTGTATTTGCAAATGCAATAGGATTGAAGCTGCCCTCTAAATAGACTTCGTAGTCAATATAATTGCTTTCAAGAGTAGGTGATTTCGTTTCCATGTTGCGTGGCCTTTCTGAGTAAATTTGTGAGGTGGAGGAGATGGGAGCTTGAAAAAGTCACCAAGTTACGGGTTATAGAGACAATAATGGGGCTAGTATTGCTTACAAAAACATCATATATATATATATAACTAACGTTGAACTCATTAAGCGCTGGTTTCTGAAGAAGTTATGAAATATATTTTTAAGGAAATCTATTCTTTATTGCAATTGAATCAATAGACGTATAGTGACGTCTATGACATGAAGTCTGCTCAAGATGGCATGTTTTTGGTGACGTTCTTAGGCAGCCATAAATTAGCGTAAGCCTGCATCGCATACTGCTGGTCGAACTACAGGTAGCAAACTTAACAATATCACAACTTTTGTTTACAACTTTCTTTGGCAGCTGGCATTTTGAGCTTGTGCACATTTAATTGACCAATGCTATCTTGAGGTTTCAAACCTCTTGGACTCTACAGATTCACGATAATTTTACATACATAGTCCTTCTATCCGTGTAATTTTCATATACCAGTTTATACATCTAGTTATTCAAACCCTAACCTTAGCAGTGGAATTTCCACATTGGCTGAGGCCATAATAATATGTGAGCAGACTGAACCCCTCCTTTAGCGCGCAAGCTCACCACACATCCCACGGAATCCCACCAAACCATATAAAAAGACTAAAATTTCCGCATTTTTTTCGTCTTCCTTTTCTCTGTTCTCTTTAACTGTTCGCAATTTAATCTCTTATTTGCTAAACTCGCACAAAAATAATCATTATTCAAAATGGTATGTCTAATTGCCAATGGAGCTTGACTTGTCTGCTCGATGTTCTAACAAGATTTATTTTTTTCTATAAAGGCTCGTACTTTCTTCGTCGGTGGTAACTTAAAGATGAATGGATCTTTGGATTCCATTAAGACTATTGTTGAAGGTCTCAACAATGCTCAGTTGGACCCCAAGGTCGGTATGTAGTTTCCTTTTCACTAGATTTAGTTGATTTTGTCTAACCATAGCTTACCAGAGGTTGTTATTGCTCCTCCTGCTCCTTACCTTTACTGGGCTAAGGAACACTTGAAGGCTCCTACTGTTTCCATTGGTGCACAAAATGCTTTTGACAAGGCCTCTGGTGCTTACACTGGTGAAATTTCTGTTGAGCAATTGAAGGATGTTGGCACCAAGTGGGTTATCCTTGGTCACTCTGAGCGTCGTACCATCATCAAGGAATCCGATGAATTTGTCGCTGACAAGACTAAATTTGCTCTTGACAATGGCCTTGGAGTCATTCTTTGTATTGGTGAGACTCTTGAGGAAAAGAAGGCTGATAAGACTCTTGAAGTTGTCAACAGACAAGTTGATGCTGTTGTTGAGAAGGTTAAGGATTGGTCTCAAGTTGTAATTGCCTACGAACCTGTTTGGGCTATTGGAACTGGTCTTGCTGCCACTCCTGAAGATGCTCAAGAAATCCACAAGGCTATTCGTGAGCACCTTGCTGAGAAGATTGGCCAAGAAGCTGCTAGCACTGTCAGAATTCTTTATGGTGGTTCTGCTAATGCTAAGAACGCTCCTACCTTCAAGGACAAGCCTGATGTTGATGGATTCCTTGTTGGTGGTGCTTGCTTGAAGCCTGAGTTTGTTGATATTATTAACTCGAGACAATAAGTCAACAGCAGCCTACGTATATGAATAATGAATTGATATTTTTATGTTAAATAATGATTGATATATAATCGTATATCCGGAAATGAAATAAAACGAACTGAATATTTCATAAATTTATTTGCAAAGAAAGATAGCTGAGATCATGCAACTCATAAAATCAATGGAAGGTAATGGAACTGGGGTTGTTGTTCAATAAGACTTGCCAATTGGTGGGCTGCACGTTTCATGATTACTAATTTTCAAAAAATGACTAATAATTTTAGTCTTATGTAATTTTGATGAAATCATGTGATATAGTCATGATTTCATATAAATCATTGTAAATTCTCATGCATTTTAACTAGAAATTTGAACATGATTTAAGGTGCTTGTTTAAAGATTAAAATGATAACAATATATATATTTTGATTATTTTATAGTATATATATATACTGATAAAGTTAACTTTTTTTGTAGGAAACACAAAAAAATAATTACCACTCATAAAAGAGAAAATTTAGGAGTATTTTTAGATAAGAGTTTGTATATGGATTGATAATATTATTTCAAGTCTTGAAAGAACTTTTGGAGAGATTTTAGAACAAGATTCAAAATTATATCAAGAGAAATGAGCTGAGATCACTATAGGATTTTGGTACTATTATCATAAAACTTATCCAAAAAAAAAAAAAAAAAAAAAAAAAAAATTATATATATATATAAATAAAAATAAAAATTAAATACATTAAATTTGATTATTGATTTAAAATGATTTAAAAGTGTTTTTTTTTTCTTTTCAAGTTGGAAAAATAAATAACAATATTGATTAAAACATAAATTTTATGGCTAGATTATTTTTTTATTTAATTTACATAGTACTTGTGAAAAAAAAAATATAAGAACAGAATTAATATTGACAAAAGGCACTTTAAAGGTTAATGCAACTTGTTGATATTTTGGTAGTCTCTATAAAAAAAACTCACTATTACACAATATCTTTCTATGAATTACATTTATAAAAAAAAATAAATAAAATAAAATAAAATGAAATGAAAAAATTAGTTTTTCTTTGTTTTCCGAGTATTAATACTTTCCAGTGAAAATAATCAGCCAGTTATAAAATTTACAAGTACAGAAAAATCCAAAAATTTTAATTCATGTTATATAGCAAGATAACATGTCATGAAAATGCAGCAATAAGGCTGTATCTTTTATTTTTAAAAAAAAAAAAAAAAAAAAAAAAAAAACATCTCTGCTATTCATCAAACATTTAACTTTTTTCAAGATAGAATGATTAGTTAAAATTAAAGTAGAAATTTGAGTAATTTTCTATTTTAACTATACAGATATCTAATTATCTGATTTGAAACTTTCACAAAATTGGTCCTTTTATTCTATAATCTTATGGGAAATTCAATTGAAAAAAAAAATAGAATAAAATAAACAAATAAATAAATAAACAAAACTTAATTAGAGTTAAAATATGAATATTCATTGGATTCTCTGGTAAAAATGAAAATAGATTAAAAGTAAAACAAATCATTTCAAGTATAAAACCATTTTTATTTCAATATTAGTTTTGAAATTTGCTTGTTGTATCATTGTAGTACTTCTATAAACCTAGCTTAAACAATAAAACTAAATGATCATTCAAGGCATTTGACAAACTTTTGTACAAATAATTCAAACTTATAAACTTGAAATACCAATAATTCATTTATATATAATTTTACTAAAAAAACACAAGGAAAAAAACTTTCTCCTCAATTAAAAATATAAAATTTAGAAATCAAAAAATCAAGGAATATATACTAGACTAAAAGCAATAAATTACGAAACAAGATCAAAAATGGCATACTTAATCTTGAGTCAGGTCAAAAGTCGACGAATTTCTGGGGTAGCTATAAAATTTTACAGTTTAAATAAATTTTAGAGAATATATAATTATAGTTTTAATTGGTCATGAAAGTATTCATTTTAAAGGCTTATAGCAACATCAATTTCACTAATTTTAACGACAACCAACACCGATCATCGACTATGTTCAACTATTTTTTTCTGATCACAGCTGAGAGTTTTTTCAACTGAATGAGCTATTTGCTCCTGGTTATTTTTTTTTTTTTTTTAATTCTCATTCTTCTTTCTCATTCCCCTTAAATAATCTTTTAAGCGCAACTTCTTGCAATTCACAAGGTTGAATGTTCAATTTCATTCAGTTTATCATCATATTTTGACAAAAGTGTTGAAATATTTTAATACCAGTCCCCACTTGCAAATGTCCACGTTTGGGTTAGAACATTTAGGGATACACAAAGGGCAGTTTGACCTTCCAACATTACCTTGGGTTTCTTGTATATGGTCTGGGCTTTGCTAAGAGATGAACTTCAAGTCTCATAGCACTGGTCACTGTTAATGTCATTTTTAGATTGTATAAATATAGGTGAATGGGTATTAACCATATGCACGTTGGTACACATACATTCACTCTGATAATAATTTCTAATGTGGATCTCTTTCTCCATTTTGAAGTGCATCACGCTCTATTTTTTTTTTCTTTCCCTAATAGAAGGCGCAAACGGTCTATATGATAAATACCAAAAACGGAATTTTTATTCCACCCAGGTCTTCTTGACGTCTACTTGATTAATCCGTTCATGAAATATAATAATATACATAATGATATATACATACGGGGCGCTTAATAATATACTTCTAAATTCTATGGTGAAGAAGGTTGTTTGAAAGGGTCTATAGTCACAAGGCTTGCGGTTTAATTTGACACATATTTCGGGCTTGTACGATGAAATGAGATGAAAACTGAAATTCAAATAGCAGATAAAAAGAAGCAAAAAGCTAAGACATGGGAATAACGATTTTATATGTGACATTCTGTCTTCTTTTAAGGGCCTTGATTGATTTTATACTAGTTACAATTATCATCAACGATGAAAGATCCACTTTATACACTTGTTTAGCTGTCAGTTATAGTTTTAAACTTTGCAATAATATTTATTTAAAGGCAATATAAGAATATTTTGATGTCCCATTTTGCAAGAATCACGTCTTTATAAAACAAATCAATCAAAAATAAAACGACAAGTTAGATGACGATAATAATAATCGTAAAGATAATATTATTTTTTTAATATAATTTTTTTTTGTAAAAAAAATATATATATATTAAATAATTAAGCTTAATAATGTTATATTTGGAAAAAAATTTTTTTTTTTTTTTTCATTAAAGAAAATTGTTTATGAAAATTGTTTTAAATTACCAGAAATAACCGATAAAATACATGATAAAAACTGAAATATCCCGACACCGGATCAAGAACTCATCACATAATGTCTCACAGTGATGGAGAGTGTTTGCATTTGCCCAGTTGTAGATGTAGATCGGGGGTTTGAGTAACAATACCTGTCTGTTTGTCCACATGTAGCAGCTTTTTTAAAATCCATGATGGCTATTATGGTGTGACTGTGAACGTTGACTATTCATCAACAGTGGGGGCTTTTTTTTTTATGATTATTTTTATTTTTATTATTCATTGATTTTATTATTCATTAATTTTATGGTCTGAAATATAATCAAATTGTTTCTAGGATCATCACTATTGAGAATAAAAGTAATACTAAATTCCAATATAGTTGTGTTCAAATACAAGTATATTGAATAAATGTTGAATTCATTTTGTAAATTCAAATACAATAATAACGAAGAGCCAATCAAATATTAGCACACGATCTTCTGCTGAAACCCAACCCATTGCTACAGTCAGAGTCTACATCTATCGATACCGTAGATAAGTTTATCTATATATGATTAAACCGTCAAACCTGCCAAAAAGAAGTTTAAAAATTAATTCACGCTTTTCCCTATAAGCTGTCGCGAAGGAACTAAAGGGTGACAAACCTTTGTCAAAATATACTTGTCAGAATTCAAGTCTTCCTAATTACTGTAGAAGTCAGTGAAGGTAGTCATGATGATGGCAGTGGACCTCCGATAGACTGGATAATTATGAAGCCCAAAACTTAATTTTGTCTTAGCGTTTTTTTTGTTCTGCTTAGCTTTTGAACTGTATAAAGTATACAGGCGAGCAGCCGCCGGTAGCGGGTAAAGTAGAAGGAGAAAAAAAAGATGTGGTAGTTACAACTGGAGTCAGTAACATGTTTCATCATATTCATACCTACATCTGAGTGAACTGCGAAAAGCAAGAATTATTTTTCTGCTCAAATATATATCTTGCCTGCAACGTGTTTATAAATTAACTCATTTCATACAATACATGAGAGAGTGGAGCAAAAAAGAGAGAGAGAGAGAGAGCTCTGTTCTGGACACTGTGCAGCATCTCGGTGGAGGTTTCCTTTTGGAGGTCCAAGAGGATATGAAGTTACTACAAGAGGAGGGTGCTTTTTTTTGTAGGTTACGTAGATTATATGTTGCTGGATAGGTACGGGTAGACTGAGGTTCTACACGTAGGATACAGCAGTGCACGGGAATTCTGGCTTGAACAAACTGGAAAGGAGTTTGAAGCAACTTGATATAGAGAAAAAAGTTAATATGGTTTTAATCATAGGATTGTTTAGATCCCCTCTCAAGACAAGAAACATTTATGTTTGCCAGCAAAATTACACCAGCAATAGACAACAAAAAGCAAAATTCAATATACAGTTTCATACGAGAATTCATAGATTCAAAGGCAATCCTGCAAACTATGTGTATGAGGTGAAAGATGGTAAGAGGGGTCTTGCTCTTGAGAGTAACGGACGCCTAGGGAAGAAGAATAAGAAGGGAGTTAAAAACAAACAACCATACACACAGGATAGAACGCAGACAGTTTTTGTTCTATACAACGGGTTTAAGGGAATCTAAAGATCTTGTAAAAGTTTCATCAACAATAGGCTGAAAAAAAAAAAAAAAAAAAAAAAACCTATATCAAAATTCAATAGTGATTGTCTCTTTATAACTTGTATTGTTTTTTGACATGAATTCAGGAATAAGAAATATGTATAGTTTTAACAAGAAGAGAAGTAAAAGAACTTCCTCAATAGTTTAGATAAACTAGACGGGCGTATCAAAAACCTGGGATGGTAGACAACACAGTACATTCGTCCATTGATACGAAATGAAAATAAAAATAAAAATAAATATCCATACTAAAGAACATGAATGCAAAAATCTAATCAGGTTATCATACCATCAAGCCGTTTCCAATCAAAGAAACTACTGTGACTTTTAATGATGCTTCAGTCTCCAAAGTAAATGAAATCACCAGAATGATAATGGTGTAAATCTAGAAATGAAATGTGTTTATAAACGTCATTGTACGAACAAAAAGGTCGTTTTGTCATACTGATGATAGTTTTTTTTTTCAAGATTCTTTCACTCTATAAGCGAAAACGGCGCTAAGTGTTACTTGAAGAGCATTAATTCAGGTTGATACTATTCCATAAAAAAATATTTATTTTATTATTATTATTATTTATTCAAAGTTCAGCTTAGAATCTTGATGA
Organism: Geotrichum ghanense (nom. inval.); assembly: GCA_022023575.1. NCBI lineage: Eukaryota > Fungi > Ascomycota > Dipodascomycetes > Dipodascales > Dipodascaceae > Geotrichum > Geotrichum ghanense (nom. inval.). The sequence goes on along the minus strand of JAKKCX010000003.1, from coordinate 101,740 downwards.
GAAAGTGATGATGAAATGACAACAATTTTCTATCAATACTATCAAACTTGCTTTGACAAGTATCAAGCTTTTCAATTAGCTACACCTTTAGAAGGAATTCAAATTCTTTCTGATAAAATAAATAAATAAATATAAAATTATGGTAGGAAAGACAGTTCCGCATTGTTATAATTGTGATTTAACGGTTGAATTTATTGAATTATTTATTTTGTTTTTATAAGCTTTTCAACCCACAGCAGTAACAGTTACTACCACTGTGCTAATGGCGGAAAATTGCCAATTACGGCTTTTTTTTTTGGACTGTTGGAAAAAAAAACTAAATGTGAACAGAAAAAGAAATGAACAAGCTGCAAATAGATAGGAGCCGCCTAAAAGACTTATATATATACCTCCTATCCCCCTTTGCCTTTTCATTTGTTTGCTTCTTCTACTTTTCATTTTGCTTTACATCACTTTTGCCTGCTTGTCTTTCAAACGTTTTTTTTTCCACATCATCATAGCAGGCATTTTCTTCTTCTTCTTCTTCAGCTTTTAATAGTACAAGTCGACGTATCTACTAATATATATATATATCAACACAGAAAAAACTCAAAATAATTGTAATATAAAAAAAAAAAAAAAAAAGAAAACATAAAAAGTTTTTTTTTTTTTCATTTTTTTTTTCATCCAAAATTTTATATCGCTTCAGTCTTTTCAAATACACATCATCAATATGACGAAACCCGAAGAATATGATCTTGAAAAAAGTGTCACTCCTCACGGTGAACGTGAGGTTACTCCAACTCACTCCGAACTCGAAACCGTTGAAGGAACTGTACAAGAGGGAAAAGTTAAGCGTCAACTTCAACAACGTCACGTTTCTATGATTGCACTGGGTGGTACAATTGGTACTGGTTTGTTTATTGGTACCGGATCCGCTCTCAGTAGTGCTGGTCCCGTCGGTTCTCTCATTGCATACATATTTATGGCCTCTATTGTCTACTCTGTTGCCAATTCTATTGGTGAAATGGCTACTTTCATTCCAGTTACAGGTTCGTTCACAGTCTTTTGTGCAAGATTTATCTCCCCAGCTATGGCGGCTTCTGTCGGTTGGCTGTACTGGTTTTCATGGGCCATAACTTTTGCTATCGAGCTTTCCGTAGTTGGACAAGTTATTCAATACTGGACTGACGCTGTTCCCATTGCTGCTTGGATTGGTATTTTCTTTGTCATTTTTACTATTGTCAACTTCTTCCCTGTTAGAATCTATGGTGAGATTGAATTTTGGACCGCTTCTATCAAGATTATTGCTATTGTTGGTTGGTTGATTTACGCTCTTTGTATGGTCTGTGGTGCTGGCTCGACTGGCCCCATTGGCTTCAGATATTGGAGACATCCCGGTCCTTGGGGACCTGGTATCCTCGTCTCGAACGTCAAAACTGGACGTTTCCTGGGATGGCTCTCTTGTTTGGTTAACGCTGCTTTCACCTACCAAGGTACTGAGTTGGTTGGTATTGCCGCAGGTGAATCTGACAATCCTCGTAAGACTGTTCCTAAAGCCATTAACAAGGTGTTCTTCCGTATTCTTATTTTCTATGTCATGTCCATCTTTTTCATTGGTATGCTTGTACCCTATAATGATGAAAAGCTCATGAACGGTACTTCTGATGCTTCTTCATCTCCTTTTGTCATTGCTATGGTCGACAGTGGAACCAGAGTTCTTCCCGATATCTTTAACGCCGTTATTCTTATGACTATTCTTTCTGCAGGTAACTCTAACGTATACATTGGTTCGCGTCTCATGTATGCTTTGGCTTCTACAGGTGTTGCACCTCGTTTGTTTTTGCGTACGTCTAAGGCCGGTGTTCCATATTTTGGAGTCATTTTCACTGCTGCCTTTGGTCTTCTCGCGTTCATGGTCGTCAGCGCTGGCGCCAACACCGTTTTCGAGTGGCTTGTAAACATTACCTCTGTTGCAGGATTATTGTCTTGGGCAGCTGTTTCCTATTCTCATATTAGATTTATGGATGCGCTTGAGTACAATGGTATTGACCGTGATACTCTTCCTTTCAAAGCAAAGCTTGGTAAACCCTATGCTTGGTACTCTTTTATTTGCATTGTTATCATTACTTTGATTCAAGGCTTCACATCTTTCTGGGACTTCACAGCCAGTAAGTTTATGACTGCTTACATTTCCGTCTTCATATTTATGGGTGCATGGATTCTCTTTCAGTTTGTCATTTTTAGAGATGGATGGACTATTCAGCACCCTCTCGAGGTCATGGATATTGACACTGGTCGTCGCGAGGTCGATGCTGTTGACTGGGATGCTTTGGAGCGTAGTAAAAATCACTCCAAATTTGATCGTATCCTCGATGTCATCTTTTAGAGAAAAGTTATTCATACATTCATTAATTCATTCATTATTTCAAGTGTTGATATGAAATCAAAATACACACTTGAAATTCCCTCATTTACACTCTTGATATTCATTTCATGTGTCATTTACGTTGCTGTTTAGTTCGTCTTTTTTTTAAAAAAATTTTATCATTCATGTTTATTGTTATTTATATATATATATCTATCTATATTTTTTTTTCTTTTCAGAATGGGTTTTGTATTTTGTGTTTTTACATATCATTATTATTTTATAGAGAATGTTTTAATGTTTTTTTTTTTTTTTCCTTCCCGTTTATTTCGGTATTTGTAGTCTATTATTCGTAAAAGATATCCTGCAGATGTCTTGTTGGTAGGCACATGTTTCATTCTGGCCTTGGGTGTAACTCAGCGATCTTACATAAAATCCTATCAACGGTTCTTCTTTCGTTCACCATTTTTAACCGCTAAACTTTTCACGTTGTTTTTAATAATCACATTGTTTGTTTGCTTGTTTTTTTTTTATTTTTTTTTGAATTCTATTATTTAATTCCTGTTCACAGTATATTTATTTTATATTCTATTGAATCTTATTTAATCAATTCATTTCTTACCGTTTTTAATATTTTGTTGATGTATTTTCTCTTTTGGATAATTCAAATTTTGGTTTTGTACCTTTTTTTTTTTTTTTTTTTGCCTTCAAATTGAATAACAAGTATAGCTATTTCTAATGATTTTAAAGTGGTCAAGCTTGCACACTGGCTCAGCGTCTGCGCGCGTGTTTCCAAAGATCAGGGGTAGCGCTTTATTATATTCATATATGCTTGTTTCTGAGCTTGGATATCTATCCTCTATACTTTTTTTTTTTTTTTGCTTGAGTGGTTGTTCTATATTGATTGATATATTTGAACATGAAGATGAATTTTGAATATGAATAAATGTATATAGAGTGGATATATATTATCATCGTTCACAATATCTTTCAATATCAACAACACTCTTTTTTTTTTAACTATCCAGAAATATAATTTTATTTATAAGAACTTTTTTTTTTTATTTTATTTAGCTGGACCTAAAATCTCATTACACATTTTAATGTGGATCTCATTTGCATTTAAACTTATCTAACCATATCTAGATCTTACTCCATTCCAGCTTGATACCATAAAAGCTTTTTATTCCCTTTACTAATAAATATTTGGTGTTACCCTCTCTTTATATTCTCTCTTTCTCAGTACACATTCTTCCCGATTAGGCAATTAGAATTTACAAACCTTCACCTTATAATCAATGTCTTTTATTTATTTATTATTTTGATATTGAATTAATAATAGCCCTATTTCAAAGAAAATAACCAAGTAAAGATTTGAATATGTTGTTTTGTTGTTGTTTTTTGATTTTTGATTTTTTGCTTGATAGTTCTAAATACAATACTAATTTTTATACAATCTATATATATAATATATAAGAGATACATTGTTTGGACGGCATTTTAGGATCGTTTTGTATATGTAAATTTGATAAAACTGATACCTAACTATCATACTTTATCTTTAGAAGATTATCAAAAACAAAAGTATCAGATAAAAGTCCAATTTGATGATCCTATATCTAAAAATTATACTTTATGAGACAAAATAAAATCAAGATATAACAAGAAAGCAAGTGGTTTTAAAATTGACAAAGTAATGCTTTCCAAGCGTTTGAAAGGTTCTACACTACTTAATGACGCCAAAACCGTTATTACCTTATATTACATGTAAAAAAAATCAGGCAACGCAAAGTTTTTTTTTTTTTTTGGGTTTTTCCTTCTATAATATAAAGATTTGCAATGTGATTAAAAAGTTAGAGAATATATATATATATATATATTTCTTGATATAGGGGAATTTCATACTGAGAAAAAGATACCTCAATCAATTCAAGATATTAAATAAATTTTACATTACTGTTGGCAAATTATTTTAGCCACATACACAATACACGCTGGCTAAAAAAAAAATACCAAAAAAAGTTGTATACGATTTGTGGGCGTTAAAATTGTACATATTGTTCAGAAATTCGTTACCATTGAGGTACTGGTAAAATCTAAACGTTTTGAATAAATGTATTGATAGATATATTGATAAATATCAATTGAAGTAAAATTATTTTCCCTAAAGCTAAAAAGCCATGCTAAAATGATTTAACAAATGGCATAAGTAAAAGATAGATAATGCAATTATATATTTTATATTCTCTTTACAGACGGTGCAAACCAAGAAGACTTTGGTACTATCGAGTACAGAAACCCCTTAACGTGTTGAGACTGCTACTCTGTCAATCTTTATATATCTCAACGACATGTCTTTTACGGAAGTCATTTGCTATATAAATTATTTTAGTGTAGCTTTTAAATATAAGGACAATCAACTGTTTGTTTTTTGTTGTTTTTTTTTTTTTTCAATCTTCATATCTTATAGATATTGACAAAGTAGAGCTCTCAACACGTATGTTGCAAAATTCTTAAGGAGATCAATCATAATCAAATAAAAATAAAAAATGAAAAAAAAAAAATAAAAATAAAAAACTATGATTGTGAATGCGTCCTATTGGAAGCAGTAGAATACATTTTCAAGAAAGTTCTCTACTTCTTATAGATGGATAGAAAATCAATTTATTGTCCCTATATTTAAAGACTTTTTCTTATAAAAAGCGTGATTTATGAAAAACGGTTTTTTTTTTTTTTTTTTTCAGGATTTGTTTTCTAGAGACTACCAAAACCTTGTAAAGGTCTTGTTGTTTGTCAATTCTAAATCAGCAGGTCTATATGTATCACAAATCGGCCTTTGCACATAATGCAAACCATGAAGAATTTGACACCATCGAATACCAAAACCCCTTAAAAGCTTTTGGAGGTGCTTCTCTGTCAATCTTCATTAGATACATAGATGAAAAACATGTCTCCTTATTATAGACATAGAGTCAGTTTATTGTTCAAATAAAGATAGAAAATCAATTTATTACCCCTATACCTAAAGGCTATACCAGGTTGATTTGTACAACTAATGGCACAAGTAAAAGATATTAGTATAACTTTTAGATACATGAACAATAAACTAATTTTCCATCTATCAGTATATCTTATTAAAGTCTGTAATAAAATCAACTGTACAACAAATGACATAAGTAGGAGACGTGTTGTTCATCTATATACCTTATAAAGATTGACAGGGTAGCTTACTCAAAGCGTTTAGGGGTTTCCAATATATAGAAAATCAGTCTATTGTCACTATGGTTCGCTTACAACTAGCAACTTGTAAAGGTTTTTCAATAAGAATACTCAGAAATATGAGCTCATGAAATCCAATCAGGAAAATATCCAAGCGTACTTCAAATGCAAACACAGGTATATAATTACTTTTCATGAGAATGAAACAGTTGGAAAGCGTCAATGACAATATATATTGGAGCAAGTGACTCCCTTTGAAGCAATCAATATGTAATAACTATGAATGCGGCCAACTGGAGACGGTTGAACACATTCTTAAAAGAACTGCACTCTACATCCTCTAGAGCATGAAATACTGAAAACTATTTCTCCGGAACTTGACATTCACATCTTACTTGACACCAAGAAAGGTTTGGAGACGGTGGCCAAGTTTTTAAATTCCCTACCGCACTTACTTTGTTGATGGTTTGCTTGTAACTAGCAGCTTGTAAAGGTTTTGCTGTGTGTCAAAGACTGGTTCTGAATCATCAGTTCTTATGTATCACAGATTTCCCTTTACACATGGTTTACAAACCATGAAGGATTTGGCGCCATCGAATACTGAAACCCCTAAACGCGTTGAGACCGCTACTTTTGTCAAGCTCCATGAGATAAATATATTTGAGCCACATGTCTCCTACTTAAGTCATTTGTTGTATAAATTATATATTAGTATAGGGACAATAGACAGATTTTCTATCTATCCATCCCAGTCCCTTTTTCATGGTTTTGGTTTGATTTTTTTTTTAATTCAATTTTTGGCTATTCAAGTTTTAATTTCTTGATACCTATAACATTAAAACCAGTTATTTTTATTGATAATTGTGATTTTCACTACTCAATTCACGATTTTGAATGAATGAATGAATGAATGAATGAATGAATGAATGAATTTATTTTTGTCTATTCAAGTGTTACATCTAAAAGAATTTACATATATCATCAAGAACTGTTATTTATATTCATAATTGTAGTTTTCACTACTTAGACAAGTTGCATAAATTTGAGGTAAGGTTGATTCATGGATTCCCGTCTCATACTACTTACTGTAGTACACAGCTGCCGCGTTAAAAACCTCTTGCGAGTGAAAAAAAACCCACGGCTGATCCAACCATCTCAAACGTTTAGCGTAGGCGGGAACTAGTCCCAAGCCTTAAGAAAAGCTACAGTCGCCTGTAAACCTTTCGAGGTGTTAAGTATTTTGGATAAATCCAGGTCTGGGGATACCTCCCTGAGTATTGCTCTTTGTCTTTCATAGACTGGGCATTCCTTGATAATGTGCGTGTATGTTTCTGGAGCACCGCACTGGCAATCGTATGAATCTCTTTGAATTTTGAACTTCTTAAGCCAGGCTCCTATAGGGCCATGACCGGTTCTGAACTGTGTGATTTTGCTCATGATGTTCCTAGATTCATTTCTAAGTACATCTTTTGTTACTAGTTTGGGGACTTTGTTGTTGATTTTTGCAGAAGGGTTAAGATCTCTATACCACTTGCATTTTGTCCCGTTGTCGTATTGTTCTTGCCATTTATTAAGCATCGATTGTAGTTCAAATTCAGTAACTGTTTTTCGCTTCTTGAAAATATCCACTTGGATATTTTGAGATTCGTTTACTTCTTCGCTGCCCCATGGTGGGCTTTCTTCAGGTACGTTGATTGCTTCACTTATAAAGTTAATCCTTGACACCATTTCTATAAATGCCCAATACGTAAGTATGTAACCCCATCTCTCTATTATACTTCTGACTGGATTCCTGCGACCAAGTCCATATTTCAGTCTTATCGCCTTATTAGCTGTTAACCGCTTTAGTTCTAGTTGTATAGGTGGTATTCCTGCTTCCAATTCCATGATTTCTATTGGAGTAGTTCGCACTGCACCTAGGATTCTTCTGAGGCCAATGTTCTGAATACTCGCGATCTTTTTTATTTGCGTCGCGTTCATCGTGTGTTTGAATATCTCGATACCATATGTGATGATTGGTTTCACACATGCTAAATACATGCTTCTAACTGCTGCTCCCGTCATACCAGTCTTTACTCCTCCGAGATTGTATATTATTGCCATTGCTGCCTGTGCTCGCTTGGTTGCCTTGTCTATGTGGGATCTGTAGGATAGTTTTGTGTCAAGAGTTATTCCCAATAATTTTACTTCCGTTTGCGACTTTCTCGTGCTGCCATCGGGTAATGTCAGCCTCGAGTTATCAATTACTTCTGTCGAAAGTCTTTTTTTACTAAAATGTATAAATCCGAGTTTATCACTGAGGTCAATTTTGGTTGATCTAGAATGTGCCCATTCAATGCACTTCTTTAGAATGTTGCTCATTGTTTTCGCATTTTCTTCAGCTTTGCCAGGTATGTAGATAGTGATGTCGTCTATGAATCCAGACACTTTTGCTCCTAGACTCTTGATTTCTCCGTATAATGGTGTAGTATAAATCAGAAATAATAGCGGTGAGATTGGTGACCCTTGCGGCACTCCCGTATCCACTCTCTTTGCTGTTCCTTTTGCTCCATCAATTACCATATCAGCCCTTCTTTCCGTTACAAAGTGGTACGTCCAGTTCATTGCAGCACTAGGGAGTTTGTAGTGCTCCATCGTATCTATAAGTGTTTTTCTGTTTACATTGTCAAACGCTCCTTGAATGTCTATCATCATTGCTGTAGTTGTTTGCCTTGGTTCTGCCAGGATGTTATGATTAAGTTCCAGTACTGCATCAGTTGCACAATAGCCCTTTCTTCCCCCATATTGTTCTTCAGGCAAGATATCTTTAGTCAGGTAAGTTAGCCTTTTTTGCACAATCTTTTCTAATACTTTGCCAGGGATTTTTAGGAGTGTGATTGGTCTATAAGCTTTTGGTGTCTTGTAATTGGGTTTGCCAGGTTTTCTGAGTATAATGATAGTTCCAGTTCGCCATGTTTTGGGATGATAACCGAGTTCGACTGCTGCCCTTAAGACTTCAAAATATATCTTTTTAAACTCTTTATTTTCCCATGCTTTTCGGAGAATAGTTCCTGTAATGAGATCCGGTCCAGGAGCTTTCTTCTTCGGCAGAGATCTTATGACGGTCTCTGCTTCGTGCATGGTCAGTTCAGGCCATTCAGTTTCACGTTTGACCACCGGAGGTGGTTCGTTGGCTGCCGGTAATCCAGGTAGTAGTTTGTTCCACAGGTAGTTACGTTTCTCTTTGTTGGTTGTGGTAAGAGTCCCGTCGTCTTTTATTAGGTGTGGCATTACTTGTTGATTTTGTTTAGGTTTGATGTATCGATTGACCTTCCAGATGTCTTGGTTCCTGAGACTGCTTAAATAGTTATTCCAGCATTCTTTTTTACTTTTGACCAGTGCGTTTTCAAATACCTCGACAGCTTGTGCAGCTTTCAATTTGTCGCTGTTTTGATTCGTGTAAGCTGCCTCTTGTCTTGCACTCTGGGCCTTCCTTTTTAACTCAGTAAGCTCATTGTTCCAGTATCGTTTAGTCCATGGGCCAATCTTTAGTTTGGGAATGGTTGCCTCCATCGTTGCTCTTAGAGCCATCTCAAGTTTCTCAGTGATCATGTCCAATTTCCATTCGCTTTTAATACGATTTGGTGGTAGTCGAAATTGCATGATCATATCCGTTAACGTTGAGTCGAATTCCTCCCAGTTTGCTTTGTTAGTGTTATACCCCTTTTGAGTTTTTTCGTATGTCAGGCTGCCTTCGTGATCTTGTAAGTGCAGGTGCCATGATTGAGGATAATGGTCTGAAAAATGGTCATCTTCCTGTGAAAAGGGATATTTAGTTAGATATTCAATTTTGGGCGATACATCCGCTGTGGCATATACAAGATCAATTGTATTTCCACGTCTGTGAGTCGGTATGTTTCGTGTTGAGCAAAGTTCAAATGCGTTTTCGTGTAGCCATTCGACAATCTCTCTTGTTGTTCTATTTGTTGATACGTTGTCTTGCCATTCTTGGTGGTGTAAGTTGTAGTCGCCGGCAATGATCGTTTTTTCAATAGTGATATTTGCTGTTTTTGTTCTGTAGTATTGGATGACTCCTTCTTGGTGGGATGGCGAATCCTTCTGGTTGTACATGTTGATTATTGTGATATCCCCAATCTCTATACCCACCATATCGCTGTTGGTCCATTTTGATAGTGTCGTTATGCTTGGAATAGTTGAGTTCTTCTTAATGTACGTTACTGTTCTTATTTTCGAGTTTGATTTTTCGTCGTATAGTGCCGTCCATCTGCTGTCACCAGTGAGCGGTTTGTTGTTGTAAATCCATGGTTCTTGTATTAATAATATATCTGCGTCCTTGTTGTTTAAAGCGAGGTTTGAGCTCGCGAGTCTTTTTTGGCAATTGAGTTGAATTACTTTAATAATCATTGTTGGCATTGTTAGGGGTTGTGGAGTCGTCCATGTTCATGTCTGAGTCTGGGGTTGCATGTATACTGGTTTCAAGCCCGTTAGTGTCCGCTTTTTGGATCTCGTTTACAGGTCCATTCCACGGTATTCCAAATCTTGGTCGGAAGTTGAAGTTCCTATTACGATCTGATGATCTTCTGTACCGGGTCATCCTATAGGATTGATATCCTATACATATATCTCTGCTTATACATTCCATGTATTGATTATCATCTTCGAAGCTGAGAAGCACTGTAGAACCATATTCCGTTTCCTTCATGATTCTGGGGTTACTGGCCAGTTTGATTCCATTCCTTTTTTCAATGCTCTCACGTAATTTAGCAACATCTATGTCATTGCGGATGCCATAAATGACACCTTTAAACCATTGGTCTGTGTTGAGGATGTCAAAAGATGGATCTATTTCTCTTATCCATTTTTCAGCCTGTTTAGCAGCTTCACCATCTGTTAATGTGATTCTAATGTTACCTCTAAATGTGCGACCGACAGACTTAATCGCTTCTTCACCTTTGCTGTTGGCTACCTTTTGTCCAATCTCGTCAAGGTCATATCTCTTCTCATTGTCTGTAACTTTTACATAAACGTGGTGAGTATTAGGGTTCTCGAGCTCCTTTCTTCTTTCCTCGTTCATGATTTGTCTAATAGTTACTTTCTTTCTGGGTTGTACGACTTTCCACGGGTTTCCAGTAGGTGCTTGAGATACACGGGACATGGCGATCCTGGATTCATCTCTGGCTACCTTTGCTACTTGTTTAGTTTCCGTGTGAGACTGGTTCAGGGCCTTGGCTTTCCTTACTGCGGACTCAGCGGTGTTCTTGAGTTCAATCATTTCTATTCTCATTAAGTTAACTCTGGCATCCCTTTCCCTGTCAGACTTTTTCAAATGGGCCTCAATTATTTCACTCTGTTGCAAGAGAAATTTGTCCATGGTTTCATCTATTTTGATTACCTTGGTGTGAACCATTTCCATATACTCCTGATTTTCCCTAAGTTGTTTAGCTAACTCATCTTTGTCCTGAGTTAGGATCCTGTTTTTGTTCTTGTATATGTTGATAGTTTCATCCATGATCTCAAATTTCCTTTTAAGTTTCTCTAGATCGTCTCTTGTTTCCTGTGCTTTTTCCTCAGACTCAATAGTCCACTCTCCAAATCCATCTTGTACTTGGTTGATTCTATCCAGAATTTCTCTAACCCCTTTGTTTTTGGTGTCATCAATGTCATAATCCGATCCAAAGTCCATATCCATGGCTTCAAAACCATCATTACGGGATCTTGCCTTGTCATCTCTTGTCATTAGATATTCCACTTTTTCACTGAGTTCCTTATTTACCTGGGTCATGTTGCTAACGGTGGCCTTCAAGACTTCCAGCTCATCTGTTACTGGCTCTTTACTGTAAGAATCATTCCAATTATTAGCTACAGACCCCGTTATGCATGGGTCTGCTCCCGGTTTATCTTTGTCTGGTGGTGGTGGTGTCATTTTTCTAATTCACGATTTTGGAAATTTTCTTGATATTTTATATAACTAGATTAAATTACCCAACTGATTTAAGTTTATAACTAATGGGCGTATGGTGTAGTTGGCTATCACGTTCGCTTAGCATGCGAAAGGTCTCCGGTTCAACTCCGGATTCGTCCAATTTTTTTGATTATTTTAAATTTTTTTCTCAATTGTTCAATAAATACAACAATACTTGATACGAAACTACAATTTTAAATAAATAAAAATAATTGATAGTATTTTTTTTTGTAGGAGAAAAGAAGATTATTATCATAAAATTGTATAGGTATTCATATATACCCTCAATTCGATATATAAATTTTGTATGCACTCATAGTGATTTGAATTTCAACATAAAAAACTGTTCGTCTGATTCTAGATTAAAGAGTAGTCTCTCATTAGTGATTTTGTGTGAATTTTGGATCACTGTTAAATCAAAAATCATCTGTACTTTCTCAGTAATATTCGACGAAAATATCCAGATTCACCATATTATAAATAACTCTGTACAAACGCCACTAGATCAATCATTCCTCGCCTTCTGCAACAAAAGTGTTTTTAGCCAGCAACTTGTTCAGCTCATTTTTGATAAATTCAACTTTTGTTTCATCTACAATCAAATGTGTATCATCAAGCTCATCTATGATTATACCCTTCATTTTGGCATCAATATTGAGCACTAGAGCCCGAATTGAAGGGTCGCTATTAAAAAAAAAAAAAAAAAAAAAAATTACAATGTCAGTTTAGTCCTTGTTTCAACGTTTATCAACATGTCTTGAAAATTACCATTCAATAAGTACTCCTGCATACTTAAGTTAGTAAATGTCAATATGAGTTTCAAAAACTAGAAAAGCATACCTTTGATAGCCTTGGGCATTTTGTTGATAAAAGCTGAGTTTTCGATTGTGTCTAGAAAGTCACAGATGGATTATCTAGCGGAAAAAAAATGCCCATATCGCCTACACGTGATATAAAGAAACCAAGTCAAGTAGTAGTGCATATACTTGGATTAGCGGCAACGCAGTAACTGACCACTAAAACAACCCTACTGGCCTATACATACTCGAACTCTTCATCTTCATTTGTCTTGTATAGATATCACTTTTTTACCATGCAAATAGTCGTTGCAAAAAAAAAATTGGCTGAGCATCAGGCTGGTTTGTGCACAATGCCCTTGCCCAATCTTTCACCCAAAAATGGAAATTAAAGATTCTTTCAATCCTATATCCCAGCTATCGACCTACACATCTTTGTAAAAAACATTGACGATTATACACAAAGCATAACAATGGATAGTGCTGGTACAACTTCCCCGCAGGTGTCGTCAACTCCAGCCACTCCTTCGGTGTTGGTACCTATGGGTAATCCTAAACCCTCACCGTCACCGGCCCGTATGTCAGCTAAACGTCATACACCTCCCTGGAAGTTTTATGGCTGCTCGCATCTCAACCGTGAATACAAGATGTTAGAAAAATTAGGTGAAGGTACGTTTGGAGAAGTCCATAAGGCAAAGCATCTAAAAACAAACTCTCTAGTTGCTTTAAAACGGATATTTTTGCATCATGAAAAAGAAGGATTTCCATTGACAGCCCTAAGAGAAATTAAGATCTTGAAATCGCTAGATCACCCGAATATTCTTGCGTTGGTTGATATGGCTATTCACAGAGATCCTACCAACCGAAGAGCAAGATCAGAGGTTTATATGGTGTCGCCATATATGGATCACGATCTTGCAGGATTACTTGCTAATCCCAAGGTTAACCTTAAACTACCCCATATCAAATGCTTGATGCAGCAGCTTCTTCAAGGTATGGCTCATCTTCATTCTCGTCAAATCTTACATCGTGATATCAAAACTGCGAATATTCTTTTATCGAATTCAGGTCAACTTGCCATTGCAGATTTTGGTCTTGCTCGGCCTTATTTTGAAGCGCCTCCAAAGCCTAGTCAACATGGTGCTGGACCAGGTAATACATCCTATACGGTTATGGTTGTAACTAGATGGTACCGTGCGCCTGAGCTGATTTTGGGTGAAGAAAAATACACTTCAGCAATCGACATGTGGGGAATCGGCTGTGTTTTTGGAGAAATGTTCAGGAGAGTACCGATTCTTCAAGGCAATTCTGACAGTGACCAAGGACATAAGATATTTCAACTACTTGGTTCTCCGACCCAAGAAAACATGCCTGGGTTTGACAAACTTCCAGGAGGTTTAGCTGCCGCTGCATTTGGACCATACAAACGAACGTTTGAAGGACAATACAACGACTTGGACCGCGAGACATTAAAACTGCTTGACGGTCTTCTTAAACTAGATCCATTAAAACGTCTAACTGCATTAGAAGCTTTGGACACTGAATTTTTTTACAGAGATCCTAAACCATGCTCACCAGCTGATCTTCCTAAGTATGAGGCCTCACATGAGTTGAATGCGCGCCAGATGCAAAAGCAGCAACAGCATAATGGGGCCAAGTCTGGTTCGTTTTCAAATAACGGCAACTATAATGGAGGATATAGAGGTAATGGAAATGGTAATAATAATGGTGAATATTTCCATCGGCCACACCACAATAACAACAATCATAATAATCGCGGGTCTTACCGACAAGGTGGAGGTGGAAGGTATCAGAATACTGGAGGACAGCGGTCACAGCAGCTTCAGAGGTCGCAGCCTTATGGGGTACCGAATCTACCGGCACGGCCCGATAGAACTGCACCGCCGTACCGGCAGTCTAATGGTCAACAACCGAATTACAGAAACCATGATGAACCACCGTACAGGAATAACAGCAGTGGTGCCGGTGCGGGTTCTGGTCCCGGCGAAGATGGAATGCCCCCGTATAGGAAGAATTTTGACAAACAGAACCCACATAGGAACAGTGATCATCAGCCGCCATACAGGAACAACGACCAACCGCAGCAGCAAAATCCATCTTATAGAAACAATGACCATCAACCACCTTACAGAAACAACAATGAGCAACCGCCGTACCGAAATCAAGATCCTAGGCCTCCTTATAGAAGAAATAGAGGGGAGGCGCCGAAACTGGAGGACATGTATTGAAAAAGTATATTGAAATAGGTACGAACAATTGATAATGACGTATTATATAGTTGATATATTGTGTTTTACCAATGGTAAATAGTGTAAAAAAATAAACAAATATTTGCATATTCTTTTATTTTTGTATATTTTGGCAATAAATACTATTGAATGCTTGGGGGGGTTGAACTCTTGATGAACAAAATAGTAATATTAGTTAATAAACATCAAAGATATTTTTTTTTCTTTTGAATTGAAGTGAAAATTATTTGATATTAACTTGTATAATGTATGTATTTTTTTAACAGTAAAAAAATATCGTAAGTATTTATTCATGTAAAACTTAATAGCTACATTGATAATAGGTTTGAATTAATTTTAAGTGTGTTATAAAAATGGTTGTTTTTTGATAGTACTTTATATACATGCTAAATCTAATATGTAACCTCTTGAAAAATATTATCAGAATAATATAAAGCTTGCAGTTTTACACAAAATAAATATTTTAAAAACTTCAATAATGCCTTTTTTTTTATTTTTTTCAACAAAGTATATAACTCTAGAATCAGAATAAACTCAATTATAAAAAGAGCATTTAACAATGAAGAATATTCTCAACAAAGTCCTGATGTTCAAATACCTAAATAAGTAGAGGAGGCTGGATTGGGAAATCGTCAAGATAATGTTGAAAATGGAAAAGAAAAAGATTTCGGTTATATGTTTGTACCTAAAAAATCTAATTTACCAAAGGAAAAAAGTGCTCAGAGTTAAAGACTAAGAGTAAAGAATCATGTAATATCTTCTACTCATGTCATTTGTTGTATATATTATTTTTGTATAACCTTTAAATATATGGGCAATAAACTGATATTCTATCCATCTATATAAAGAACCATGATGATTAATTGATTGGATAGATCCTGAGAACTACTTGAATTCATTTTACTTTGGTTACAACAAAAGTTTGAAAAATGAGTTCGTATAAGTAAAAGAAGCAAAAAGAATACTGCTACTTGAGTTAACTTTACTGTCTTTATTCTACGAAAACACTACTCTAAGAAAACTTGGGTACATACTCAATGTCAATACAACAAAAAAAAAGTCAATTACCTTCAATGCAGTACCAAAATATCCAATATTTTCCCTAAATACCTTGTATCTTCAGACCCCAGACTTATTTTGTGATATAAACATAGATAGACACATTTTAAGTATCTGCCAATAAAAAAAGCCTATGGTCTTATTGTTTAATCTTACCTTCAATGATAGTTGAAAAAAAAAAATCCTGTCACCTATCTGTTTTGAAACTGCTTTCAAACCGCGTTCGGACTATGGGCTGTTAATGAATGTTTGCTTTGGAATCGCGTTTTGGCCTTGAAATCGAGGTTTTGGATGAAGATTACAACTTTCAGCTTTATTTTTAATATTATTGTTATTGGTGTTTTTCATATGAAATGTATATTACCGTTTAGCTTGTAAATAATGATATCATGTTGATTCACAATAAATTTTCATATTAAAAAATGCAAGGAATAAAAAAACTAAATGGAGAATGGAATCAATTATGACAGTGAAAATTTTACATAGTAACCTGGATTAAGCTCTGGTTATCTACCATCAAACACTAGTATTTGCAAAGGAATGGAGAAGAGTTTTAAGTCTATGATAGATAGCACCGCGTTTCTCGATTTGCAAATATTTGGGTTTGTGATGGCTTTCGCCGGTGAAAGCGGGCATTCATATACATCAGTACCAGCCATTTTAAAGGTTTTGCTTCTATTTATTTCATTAGGAGTTTTCAGGCTCATTAGATTTATTGCGAGGTGATATGTCAGATCAGGTCTCGGGAATTTAAAAACAAATTAAAAAAAAAAGTGCGTTCAATTTTATAGGTAATACTCCTGCTGGAGAGTCAAATAATGAATGGTTATGACTATCGAGATATTGCTTGCAGAATATTTCCAGCACAAGATACACTTTAGCAAGAGAATTAACATTGCTAGAAGAACCGCGTAGAGAAGTCATTTTCGATTGTGAACAGCTGGTTTGCTAGAAGTTACAAACTAAGTATCTTTGCACCTCAAAGTAAAATGTATAAAAAATAATTTTGTTAATAAAATGCTTTCAAACCAAACAATTTTCAACATCCAAAGCAACTATTTATCTCGTCTGATGCAGAGCTAATCTTGAAGACAAAATAAGAAAAAATGATTAAAAAAAATAAAAAGGTCATATTCTTTATCACTTTAACGATCAAGTCCTTCAAATTTCAAGCTGAAGGTCTTGCAAAGTCATTTTCAACCAACCAACCAACCAACCGTCAAGCTAATAAGACAGGTTTCTATCACTATCAAAGTTATTCCAATCAATTTGACGATAAGCTTTGAAAGCAAATTTTCAAACTCAACAGGCTTAGTCCTTTTTGGGAAGGCCCTATCACGCGGCTGAGAGTACAAGAGTCTGTTTATCGTCTTGAGTGAAAACTGAGCGTGTGTTAATTTTGGAGTATCTTTTTTTTGCTTTCAAATCGCATCTCATATCGAAATACAACACTTGCTTTCAATATGCTAATGAGGACCCTCTTGGCTATCTGTATTTAAATACAGGACTTTCTCAATGATTAAGTTCTTTCTTTCATCATCATTCATTCATAACAACCAAACAACCAAACAACCAACCAACCATCCATCCAAACAATCAACCAAACAACCAACCAAACAACCAAACAAATAACCTACCAACCAATCCTCCACTTCTCCACCAATTAACCAAACAACCAGCCTATCAATCAATTTAATATAAAATGGAACGCTTAAACGTTATTGCCAACCAAACTACTGCTACTGCACCTTCTGCTCCTGCCCATCCTTTGGACCCTCTTACCCCCACAGAAATCAAATATATTGTTAGCTTGATCCGTGCTTCCAAGGACTTTGCTGATAAGACCGTTTCTTTCAACACCATCACCTTGAAGGAGCCTATTAAGGCTGATTACAAGAAATGGGCTTCTGGTGGTGCTTTACCCAAAAGAGAGGCTTTCTTTACTCTCTTGGAAGCTGGAATCAATGGTATCTACGAGGGTGAAGTCTCTATTACTGATGCCTCTGTTAATGCTGTCAAATTTCTCACTGGCTTCCAACCTATCTTAACTGTTGCTGACTTGCAATCCACTGAAGAAGTTATTAGAGCTGACGAAAGCGTCATTAAGCAATGTGAGATTTCCGGTGTTCCCAGATCTGAGATGCACAAGGTTTACTGCGATCCTTGGACCATTGGATACGATGAGCGTTGGGGAACTGAAAGAAGACTTCAACAAGCTTTGATGTACTACAGATCTGAGGAAGACGATTCTCAATATTCTCATCCTTTGGATTTCTGTCCTATTGTCGATACTGAGACGAAAGAGGTTATCTTCATTGATATCCCCAAGATTAGACGTCCTCTATCTAAGGCTAAGCACTCTAATTTCAACCCCAAGTTTATTAACGAAGACACTGGATTCCGTGATACTATCAAGCCTATTAATGTTACCCAACCTGAAGGTGTTTCTTTCAAGATGGATGGTAACATCATGGAATGGCAAAACTTCAAGTTCCATATTGGTTTCAACTACAGAGAAGGAATTGTTCTCTCTGATATCTCTTTCAACGAGCACGGTAATGTTAGACCTATCTTCTACAGATTGTCATTAGCCGAAATGGTTGTTCCTTATGGTAGCCCTGACTTCCCTCACCAACGTAAGCATGCTTTCGATCTTGGTGAATACGGTGCCGGTCTTATGACCAACCCTCTTGCTGTTGGCTGTGACTGTAAGGGTGTCATTCACTACCTCGATGGTCACTTCGTTGATCGTCAAGGTGATCCCATTACTGTTAAGAATGCTGTTTGTATTCACGAAGAAGATGCCGGAATCCTATTCAAGCACTCTGATTTCCGTGATGATTTTGGTACTTCCATTGTCACCCGTTCTGTTAAGCTGATTATTTCTCAAATCTTCACCGCTGCCAACTACGAATACATGGTTTACTGGATTTTCCATCTTGATGGTACTATCCAACTTGAAATTAAGCTTACTGGTATCCTAAACACCTATGTCATGAACCCTGGTGAGGATCTTAAAGGATACGGTACTGAGGTTTACCCCAATGTCAACGCCCACAACCATCAACATTTGTTCTCTCTTAGAATCAACCCCAACGTTGATGGTGAGAATAACTCTGTTGCTGCTGTTGATGCTGTTGCTGCAGATATTCCTGTTGGCCATCCTGACAATTTCTATGGTAACGCTTTCCTCGGTAAGCGTACTGTCTTTGAGACCGCTGCCACTGCTAAGTCTAACTACGACTCTGCTACTCTTAGATCTTGGGATATCTTCAACCCCAGCAAGATTCATCCTTTCTCTGGCAAGCCTTCTTCTTACAAGATTGTCTCCAAGGAGTGCCCTCCTTTGCTTCCTAAGCCTGGTTCTCTTGTTTACAACCGTGCTGGTTTTGCCCGTCAACACATTCAAGTTGTTCCTTACAAAGACTACCAACTATACCCTGCTGGTCAATACGTCCCCCAAACTTCTGGCCAACCTACTCGTGGTATTACTGAGTGGATTGATGAAGCTGAAGCTGAAGGAAAGGGTAATGTTAACAATACCGATATCGTTGTTTACCATACCTTCGGTATTACACATTTCCCTGCACCCGAAGATTTCCCTGTTATGCCTGCTGAGCCAGTCACTCTTCTTTTGAGACCTAGAAACTTCTTCAAGCAAAACCCATGTTTGGATGTTCCTCCTTCATATGTTCAAACTACCACTGAGGCAAAGGCAAAGGCTGCTGCTGGTGTTTCCAATCAGATCAAGAGTTTGAACGATAGCACATCCAGATTAGCTTTCACTGAGACTTCAGCTTCTTCCTGTTGCAAGAAATAAATAAAAAACTCCATCATAAGAATCTGATATTTCTTGTTTATTTGCATTGTAACCAAGGGAAAAAAATCACAGTAAAGGTTTTGGTTGGCTTTTTCTTTGATTAATTATTTCTTTAGATGGGTTATTGGAAATATTAGATTGCAAAAGGATTTTTTTATATTTTTGTTTTAGAGATTTGAATGGTTTGTGTTTTTTTTTTATTTCTTTTATTGTCTTTATTTTATAAGTGTATATTTGTTTTTATTTGTAATTAAAATTGGTTGTATCCTAAATTTTCCTTTTTTTCTATTTAATATTTATTAGTTTTTCCTCTGTATTATACAGAATATAGATCAGCTTGATATTTATTTTCAGAATTTAAATAATTAAAAAAAGACAATGTGTCTAAATATGATTTTTATAAATATGATTAAAAAATAGTTAAAAAGTTGATGATGAATCTTTTCAAATTAGAGATTTATTGCAAAGAAAAAAAAAGTAAAAAAAAATTGATACTTATAATCAAATTACCAAAATACAAGAACTTGAAAGTTTTTTATTTTATTTTTTTTTTTGGTACAAAATCAAATCAGGAAACTAAAGTTATCTTTGAGAAACTCTGTTCTTGTTAAAAATGTAACGGTTTTATTATCAGATTATTCTTAATATTCTCAATAGTTTTATTTGCTAAGAATGTTGCTACAATTTTAAAGAAATAGATTAATATTATCAAATTAATTCATTATTTTTATAATCATCATCAAAATTATTACTATTACTATTACTATTACTATTACTATTACTATTACTATTATTATTACCATTTATCCCTGTTTATCACCGGTACTGCCGCTTAATATCTGTATCACTGTAAGTTTCGTCATCTGAATCCTCGAGCTATTATCTTCTAGAATTTTTAGAATCATCTACTTCTTCATATTTTAATATTCACCAGAGTCCACTTGGATAATATCTTAAATTTTTTGTAAATCATTGAATTAAATTATCATTTAAATCTTTATTTAATATTCTGTTAATTCAATAATATATAAATTAAATTTTTAAAGCCAGCTAATTGATTTCAGATTTTTATAATTCTTTATATTTAAGCGTACAAAAAATGAGCCTTTTGAACTTAAATATCTTGAAAATGAGTTTGTAAAATAAATCAATTACCTTACAAAATGCTTTGCACTATAAATTTAAACAGAAAGAAGCTACTTTTTCAGCTTAAAGAATTGGTTATACAAATTTTGAACATTATTTGATTTACTCTGTTACTCAACCATATACATATTAAGCATACAGTTACATCACTATTCAGAAAAAACTACTTTGCACATTCTTTTCATTTCGACTCCAGTCCTTTGGATGAATCTAGTATGGTTTTAGAGTGTTGAATTGACTATGCATGCTTCATATATGTTTAGCTTTGTGCATATACTGTTGTCGTATGATGGCAGACTCTGGTCGGTTCTCTACATTTTTTTGCTCGTTTCGACAACTTTACTTCATGAATGACACTGTTAACGACGATCTTGACGTATGTTCACAGAAAAGTGTGTAAATGTCTGTGCGCATACATGAGTGTAATTGAAGAAACTGTCAAAATACAGCCGAACGCTGAAACGAAAATTGGAGTGTTATGATGAATTTACTGAACTAGGCCTCAGGAGATGTGTGGTAGATGCTTTAAACGTTTTTCTGCTCAGTCAAGAAAAGTATGCTTCCAGAAGTTTTTTTTGACTTATCAAAGAATGTTAATGGAATATCATACTGTAACGGTTATTTTACCGAGTTTAAAAGGTTCGCAGGGAGACGTAACGTCTAGTTCCAAATTTAATAGACTACGTTAAAAGACCTGTTCAAGTAGTGAGCACTCACTTTGTATTGTCTATTAATCAGAGTCAACACTCTAAAGCTGACTCTAAAATTCAATTTTCAACCAGCTTCAACAGTATGATATGTCTGCTATTCAAATTTAAGGGTTTGTATCCGAATTTCTATCATTATCTTTTTATTTTATTTTTTTTTCAATATATATATATTTAGTGATTTGATGGTTTAAGCGCCGTCTTCCATTCTGGGCTTAATTCCAGGGCCCGTTTTCAACCTTTGAAGATTTTCTGTTATCACCTTACTTTAACTTGGCCAACGTTCTTCACGCTCTCAAGTGCTAAGCTTTCCCTAATTAGATATAACAACGATAAAAAAGAACTGTAATCATTTAGTACTTGTTCAAACCCTTATCGGAATATCAGTAATTAAGTACATACACATGAGAGAGTCTGGCAAGGTATAATGTACTTGACTTCTTTCAAGTTCAAGCATATTTCACCTCACAGAATTCTTCGTTCCATAATTAACTGTTTATGACTAAGCAATGACGTTGTTTGAGTGAAAGGGTTTAAAGGAAGTGACGTGCCCTAAGGTATAGTTTATATTAAAAATTGAAGGCTCCATGGAGCACCACTATGCTGTTCGTTTGCGTGACTGAGCGTTGGTATCATGAACATGAAAGCTATGAGTCCCGTTAAAATCTGTACAATGTCGTAGTTTTATAACTCACCAAGATAGGGTGCAAGCGTTGCCGAAGCTAAGCTGCAAGGTCCACGGTGGATACAAATGCAGGTGAGCTTTGGCAAACAGTGATGACACGATGCAATGAGAAGAATACTGAGCCACCTTAAGGTAGTGTCTACTTTTCAAGTAAAGAAATAAAAAAGCAGAATTTTTTAATAGAATTAATAGTGCTGTAGATTAAATTGTCATATCAACGACAAGTACTTACAGAAAGGATTTGATGAAATATAGGGACAATAAACTGATTTTCAGTCCAACATGATGTGAATGCAATTGTTTTGAAACAGGTTTTGTTGATTTAGTAGCATGCTAATTTGAAATGGGTTTATAAAACGGTTAGTTTTACCATCATAGTCATATTTAAATTGTATCTGAATCTTGAAGATTGAAGAATAGTTTATTAAAATCAGAAGTTAGCTCGCAGAAGTTCGATAACAAAAGCTACAGCTTAGAAGAAGAATCAGAAATCAACTGAAAAGACTAAAAAAAAGAGCGATCATAAAAGTGCTTTAATACCAAAACAAGCTGTTCAGGATATATATATATATATATATACACTGACAATCTTTGAAATGCAGTTGATATTTTTATAACTACTGGGTCAGCAGTACATATGTGCGGTTTAATGTGAATTTTCCTGAATATATCATACTATCATGAAAATCATTAAGTCCTGCACCGTTATATGAACTTGTTATTGAAAGTATGCTGAGGATGATATATTTTGATGGCTGAAAATAGAGGTATTCCAGGTTGATCCGGGTTGGGTGAGTGTTCAGTGAATGGCGTTGATCACCATTATAAA
Source organism: Geotrichum ghanense (nom. inval.) (assembly GCA_022023575.1). Lineage (NCBI taxonomy): Eukaryota > Fungi > Ascomycota > Dipodascomycetes > Dipodascales > Dipodascaceae > Geotrichum > Geotrichum ghanense (nom. inval.). The sequence goes on along the minus strand of JAKKCX010000003.1, from coordinate 78,899 downwards.
TAACAAAGAGAATCTACATGAACTGACTTGATGTGCACCAGTAATGTTGTTTAACAGGCGGAAACTGTGATTAACGCCAAGTTGAACAGAAGAATAGTATTATTTGTCGAAGGTTTTATTGTGAAGTAAAGAAGAGATAGTCATAATTTTTGGAAGGCAATTGTAAACAGACCTTCAGGAGAAGTTTTACAGTTAGTTTAAAATAGTTTCATGTTCATCATTGTTTAAAAATCCAAAAATGAACCGTAGAAGATGGATTTAAACGGAGTCTTTCTAAAGTCATAAAATTATAGGGAAAAAAGAAGTTCAACTACCGGATATCGTCATCTAGGTATGCGTCCAATTAAGCAAACAAAGATATCTACCAACGAAACTAGTTTATTAGAATGTAAAAATCTCCTCCACTTTTAATTTTCAATTTTTATTTTTAAGTTTTTTTTATTGATTTTTAACAATTTAGCTTAACTTGATTTGAATCGTAGAATCTATTCTTTTCCCATATGATTATAAACCAGTCTTCAGTAAAAGTAAGAAGAAATTAACACCAAATTCGTGTTAGTTTGCATCCGGAAAATCTCTTTTGGACTCAAATAAGCAAGGATCACCAATTTTTTAAGATACTTTTGTATTGCACTAGTTTTTTTTCCCTACTTATTGGAACTTTAATAGCAGTCGCTCCTATATATATGATTATATGAGACGAAATAATATCAAAGTCTCTGATTTTTTCGCTGTTTTTTGAAGCAGCAAAAGAGCAAAAGAGCAAACCTAGCAGGATTTTGTTTGGATACAACATTTTGCAAAGACTAAAAACATGCGGATCAACGTCTTCAGAAACGCTGATGACTTAGATGTAAATGGTGATTGGTTCTAGCCGAAACACAAGTTTGGTACATTTTCATTTTTGAATAAAGATCTATATTTTTTTGGACAGAATTAAGGTGTGGGGTGCCGGAAATATACTAAATTTTTAGAGGAATTGAGCATTCATTAATCACATTATAGACTAAAGCAGTTTTTTTTTCTAGTTCAATTATATATATAAGCTTTACATGCAGTGGTCTTTAAAATACGTTGGAATAAAGAAAATTGATTAAGGTTGTGATATTTGGGTAGAGATGTTTATTCACCGCTATTATGAAAAACTCGTAAAATAACTAAAGGCGTATTACTCAAACTAGCTGAGTTAGAGCTCATGAAGATGTGAAGCAAACAAAAATTGATAGCTATGTCCTTCGTAGAGTCTAGTTCTAAGAATGCGGATATTAAGAAATAAAAAATATTTGCCATCGATGAACTTTAAGCCATATACTAGCAGAGCTCGTGGGTTTCCTTCACCTCCTGAAATCGACGATGGATCAGAAATCTAGATGTTTTATTGATCCAGACAATCAAGAAATAAAAAATATATCTAGTTTCTGGAGACAATTTACATAGTTGGTTAAGTATAAAAGTAATTGGTAAAAAAAATACAAATTATGATGGAAATGAATCAAATCATGAACAAATATCTTTATATATAAAATAAAATAAAATAAAATAAAATAAAATAAAATAAAATAAAATAAAATAAAATAAAATAAAATAAAATAAAATAAAATAAAATAAAATAAAATAAAATAAAATAAAATAAAATAAAATAAAATAAAATAAAATAAAATAAAATAAAATAAAATAAAATAAAATAAAATAAAATAAAATAAAATAAAATAAAATAAAATAAAATAAAATAAAATAAAATAAAATAAAATAAAATAAAATAAAATAAAATAAAATAAAATAAAATAAAATAAAATAAAATAAAATAAAATAAAATAAAATAAAATAAAATAAAATAAAATAAAATAAAATAAAATAAAATAAAATAAAATAAAATAAAATAAAATAAAATAAAATAAAATAAAATAAAATAAAATAAAATAAAATAAAATAAAATAAAATAAAATAAAATAAAATAATTATAATCAAATTGGGAGCTATTGAAATATTTCCATAACTTTTATTTGAATCACAAATTAGAGCTATTGTTGTTTCAAATATGTTAACTACAATTGTTTTTTTTATTAGTTTTATAAAAGTTTTCAACAGTTGCAATACAACAGCAGATTTTTATTTTAAAATTTTTACAATTAACTTCGCAAATAATTATCATTGAAGCACTGGTTAGAATGATGATGCCTTTATTTATTGAACAGTAACTAATGAGGTCTGGAATTGACCTTGAATTATCACTGATATATAAAAACAAAGATAGTTATTTCAGTTCCTTTCAGGTTTGTATAATGGTATTAACTATCCGCTTGAGTGATCATGTTATCTGTACACGCTTTAAAGATCTCAACCGGTAATTAGTATACTTAGAAAAGATCTGACTTGTCTTTGTATATAATGGTCAATTGGGTAAAAAGTTGCATAAAGGTTAACACTTTTTTGTTTGTCTGTTTTCATTCTATTTGTATATATATAAATTTTTCAATTATTATTTTAATTGCAAGTCTTGTTTAAACACTTTCTATGAAACATTTCTAGAGCTTCTAGATTTCTACTGGTATTGTTAGGCTTGAATGTTTTACTGTAAAAGGATTTTAATATTTTGATTCAGTAATTCAAGTAATTCATGGAAGGTTTAAAACGGTGATTAATACGCTACAAAAAGCTGTATAAAGCTATTTACCTCTATTTATATGGAATCTAGTCCAAGTTATACAAATTTATTTTTAAATCATCTATAATCTATTCAAATTATTTTAGCTTATTTCTAGTTATTTAACTGTAATCATTTAAGTTTGTTTGCTGCTATCTATTATTAAAGATTGTTTGGATCAAAATCAAGTTCTTTCAGCTTATTTCAAGTCATTAGAAGTCATTTAGTCTTGGTGGTTTCCATATACTCGATACCAAATATTCAAAAAACAACTGTGAAAAGTTCAAGCTATACCCAAATATGTATCGGAAATAACAGGTCTATCATGTAGCCACCTATCATGCATAACTATCTAGACCTCTGTATCAGCTCTAGCAAGGCGTTCGTAAATATATAGCATTGTAAAGATATAAACATATAAAACTGATTAAGCTTGGTCCAGCTACATGATTCCTACTATTACCAGATGGAGATGTAGTCACCCTGAAAATTGATAGGTAGTAGTGATATTCTTTGTCATGCTCCCGATCTTGAGCACAATTTCTTTTCACTTCCGTTTACACGCTGCAATATCTGCGCAAAGGTAGAGTGTTTGTTCCATTTTGAGTGCCGTTATTCTTTCAAATGCTAGAACACTCGAGCCACTGTCAATTTTTTTTTCCTACAACTAACGCAGCGACCGGCGTGAAACAAGTTTGTAAAAATCGTAGTTTTCGCTTGCTAGCATGAAGGCCTCTAAGCTTATAAACATGTATGTGTAGTCAAACGTATACGGCGCGCGCACTCTCTCGCTTGGTTGGATACAGGTAGTAGGTTTTTTTTATTTGTTTTATTTGTTTTATTTGTTTTTCTTGATTTTATTTATTTATTTTTATTTTTTTATTTTGTTTTTATCATTTATTTTATTTTATTATATTTTGTTTTTCTTGAAATTATTTTATTATATTTATTATATTTTACTTAACCATTCAATTTTATTTATTATATTTATTTATTTATTTTTTTTTTTTGATTTTTTTTTTCTTGATAAAGCGGGTGTGTGCTTTTCATCCGATTAAAAAGCAATGACCTGAACTCTCCTTTATCTAAATTGTTATTGTTGAAGGAGAAACAGACACAAAAATAAAGAGAAGTGTTCAAAAAAAAAAAAAAAAAAAAAAAACAAGTACAAAGCCAACCAAATGTATCTAAAAAACTAATACTACGTCCTGGAAATCTTTCTTGATCACGATTGTAAGCCTTCGTCAAAGCAGTATATGCAAACACTGGAAAATAGCCAAGTAGGTTCATGATTGGCTGAAAAATAAATCCAAGCATTTTAATAACCAAGTAGTAAGGTATTTTAGTTAAGTAACTAAGTAATCAAGTAACTAAATAACAACCAAAAAACCAAAAAACCAAAAAAAATTTTGATATCTAAATAGTTTTTTAAAAACAATACCATATAAAATGTTGGCAAAATAAATAAATAACCGAACAACATGGTAAACTTACATTCAGGTTATCTGATAACCATTTGCTAAACAATAAAAAAACGTAGCTAAATCAAAGAAGAAAGTATATAGTTGAATGTTTAATTCTTTTATTTTTAAATTTTTTTTTTGACCTGTCTATCTATTGAGTTTGTTTCTATCTCATTTCTACTTTATATTCACACTGATCATGACTGAATTGCGCTTTTCTATCCAACAAGGCCAAAATTAGACAAATTCAAGCAGACTTTACCAAGATCTTCACTTTCCGTCAAACTACCGACATATTTACGAAGGTAAATATTCTCTGAGCTCAAATTTGTACTTGTAAAAAAAAAAAAACAATTATAAATATAAATGTGAATATTTTAATAAAAAAAAAAAAAAACAATTTATTTATATATATATATATATATGTATATGTATAATAAAATAAAAATAAATTATTATTTTCTAGTAAAAGAAATGAAAGCTTTCAGCTGAAATTCTCCAACGATAGATTTAAAAGAAATACACTACTAGTACCTCTAAGCGTGCAAGGTGCATACATAGAAAAAAAAAAGTAAATAATAGGACTAGAAAAAAAAAAAGTAACTATAGAAATAAGAAGGTAGGTTTAGTGATCCTCCAGTTCTTAGGAAAGATTTCGAGATTGTTTACGATCGGTTTTATATTTAAAGAAACAAAATTCTCAGAAATTTTTTTTTGAAGTCGAGCATACTTTGAAGCATTCAACTTGTTACATTTTCTATTTCAATTTGAAAAAATTGTTTATTTATTTTCATTATTATCATCATCATTACCATCAGTAGCATCATTGACATTATTAACGCCATTAACACCATTATCATCATTAATACCATCTCATCAGCACTCAAATTACCACTATCATCATTATTGCTACTACTTTTAACAAAGTATCATTTCATTTCAAAAACATTCATTTCATAATATTACTATCAATATATCAAACAATAACAGCACAATGGAAAGTAATCCGCAATCTTTAATTTATATAATATCTACACTCGGAAACATTTTATATTCCTCGACTCTTACAGTACTCGGATCTTCATATTTAAACCAAGTCCATCCGGCAGATTTATGTGTTTTCCGAGGATTACTCTCTAACCCACGCACCTTGAATTTTCGATATCGCCTAAAGAGTAGCGCAAATTACCAACTTCAAGCATACGCAAAGCCTCTTTATTCAAATTCATTATTGCTTTCTCCTAACATTGACCAAGAAATCATAGAATACTTGAACAACCCCTCGGAGCCCCAGTCATCAGTAACTCCATGCTTTGGAATCGTCTTAATTGTCAATCAAGCCGAGTACTGGGAGCCAATAGAAGAATCTGGACAAGCAGTACCTGCAAGTCCAGTGTATAGGAAAAAGCGAAGAAGAGTCACCAACAAGCCTAAGAATCTCATGTGTTTGGAATGCGGAGTATGTGAAAGTCCGGAGTGGCGGAAAGGCCCAAAAGGTCCGAAATCTCTTTGCAATGCCTGCGGTTTACGTTGGGCTAAGAAAGTAAAGAGAATGAAGTCAAACAGTTCTCTTAACACATTTACAAGTTTGGAAGATCCTAATTCAAGCTATCCCATGACTACTAATTTAGAATACCCTTTACCTTCTGTTCCCAAGATAATGAGTCCGGAAGGCTCTAGTCCAACAGATTACCCAAATTCAGGATTGGGATACATATTGAGTCCACAAGACTCTCCATATTACTATCCCACTCATCGTCCATTTTTGACAGCTACCCCATTAGTCCCGTCAATGAACATATATGGACCACATAGCATACATCCTCAAACTCCAATGCCGTACTATACACCGATGATGTTACCGCAGCTCAACAAAGACTTTGGCATGGAAAATAATTCATCTATTGGCAGAGTTGAGAATTAGATATTATTAAATAAGCATATTAATAGATTTTTTTATTTTACCCTTTTTTTTTTGTAATCTAGTGACAACTACTAAACTTTTATCATTATTATTTATCTACACAGTCAAGTATATTTACATAAGTTTATTAAATAATTATCAATATATAGACAACATGTTTAATTTTTTAAAATACAAATTTTTTTATCATCATTTTTTGGATTTTCTTCTTTTCATATTTTATAGAACAAATTTGTAAAATAAGGAATATGATTCCAGTAAATTTGTTTTATTATATATATGTATATATATAGCATAGCTTATTTCATTTTTTATTTTATTTTTTACAAAAAAAAATAAGGTAATTATTTAAAAAATAAAAATAAAAATAGTTAATAAATAAATAAATAAGAATATAATGGATTATTTGTTTCTTCTTCTTACTTCTAGAAGTAATTGTAAAAAATAACAATGAGATTAAAAAAAAATTGAAAGTAAATAATAAAAAGAGTAGCATGATCCAGCCAAAAAAAATAAGAAAAAATGCCTAAAACAGCTACATACACCTGTTTGTTGAATTAAACGTTATAAGCGTTAAAGTATGTCCGCTTATAATTGTAAAATCAGAAGTATCATCTAGTTCAGAGCATGTATGAATTCTATAATCTGACTAGTTCTAAGAATAAAGACAATAGTGATATAAATAAAAGCCGAGAATAAACAAGAAAAACAAAATGGATTATGGTCAGGATCTGAGATATTTCATGCATTTACAATATATATTGATTTATTGACTTTTTTTCCCTCCATATTTTCATATTAAATAGCATTGTTTATTTATTTATTTATTTATTTATTTTTTGTAAAAACGTTAGCTATTTGTTAAAATTATAAATTGATTAGTATGGGCTTGAATTATAGTTCAACTTTTTTTTTTTTTTTTTTTTTTTTTTTTTTTTTTTTGAAAGAAAAAAACTAGATTCACGACTATGATATGAAAAAGAAGCCAAGACAAGCTGTCAAATAACTCAAAAAAAAAAAAAAACATACAAAGACTTTCAAAAATTTTGGGGATCGTTGATTTCTGAAGTTTTACTACCAATTGTCGCTTAGTGTATCAATTACGTGAAGGTTGTATGTAAGCGTTGATACGAACAAAGTACCAATGTCGATAACTCATATAGGCTACCCATCTTTTTTGCAAGTATCCAATATGATAAAACAAATGCCTTGGATGCGTAAAGACGTTAATCAATCGGAGTTAGAATATTACATATTTCGGGCCATAATTTACGACATATTGTACTCAAATGTCTACTCGATCAAGAAGTGACAAAACGAAGCTTCAACCTGAAGTACAACATATTATAAAATTATTGAATTCCTCTACTTTGACTAACATGAGCTTTATCATTTTTAGTCATGTACAGAGCTGCAGTAATGTGGTTGGTGCTTAGTCCAATTTTTAGCGACTTTAACTTATCCAGTATCATTCTTTGAGACCCAAACTCAAAAATAAATAAAAATAAAAATTTTTTTCTTCTCACTAGATTGAAGAGAACTGTACTTGAAATGTTCCAAATGGAGAGGTTGAATGAACTAAAAGAATATATATATATTTACAACCGTGAATATTTTTTATTTTTTATTACTTGTAATTTTGCTTTACGCATTCATATCTATAACTCTATACTAAGAGACATTAAACGAGCAAAAACCAGATTTCTTGACAAAGTTATCCCAATTAGGAATTACAATGTCACCAACAGAAAAGGCAATACAACATTATATTTTCAGTTTATTTCACCTATGCTAAAAACTGGCTGAACTCTATGTGTCCTGTTAAAACGAGCCAATATCGTAACATTCAATCTACATTGTGCATAGGAACACGAATTCCGATAGTATATAAGATCACGGTAGTGAATGTAGAGTTTTATGTTAAAAGTTTCTTTGCTTTGGTTTTGTGTTAATTAAGTATATTTGTTTTTATTACTAGCGAGTTCTATACATGAGAGAACAAGAAGTTTTAGGTATATTGCATATATGTAGTATTACCAAATAAAAAAAAAAAGCTGTTGCGAAGAGTTTCAAGTAACTGGAACAGGTATAAAATAGCAGAGTTGTTGATCTTGCGTAGTGTTTAATTGTATACATTTAGTTAAAGTGAGATTGTCAAGAATATACGTAATTTGATTTCAACTTTTATCATCTTATATTTATTTTCATCTTTTTTGGTTATTATTATTGTTATTATTTTCATTATTTTCATTAATTTTATTATTGTTATCATTGTTATTATTGTTATTATTATTATTATTATCTGATCTAAATATCACGAAATACTTTAAAATCAAGTCTGTCAAAACTGTTACATATTTCTACAAAATAAAATAAAAGATATTTAAATATAACTATTAAAATGATTCAAATTAATTTATATTATTGAAATACTAATCCTTTTATATTTTAATTATTCTTAAAGTAAAATTTGAAAAAAATAAAAATGAAAATAAAAATAAAAATAAAAATAAAACATAAATAAAAAAATTATAATGATAATGATAGAATAGGATTTGATTTGATTTTATTTTATTTTAGTTGATCGACTATATACATTACGGGTGGAAATCATACGCTTGAAAAGCAAGCTCAAAATAAAATGACAACATGATTAATCATGAGGAGCAGGGTTGACTTTGTTCTTCAGTCTAGCAGCATGGTAGTTGATAGAAGTTTTGACTGTTTTTTGCGTTGACTAAAGAGAAAGGGAGAAAAAAAAAAAAAAAAGTTAGTATATACACAAACTCGGTCTACAAATAGAACCTGAATCATCTCTGGATACAATTCAAATGAAACTGAAAACAGTTTGTCAATAATACTTACTCTAGTAGCCATGCAGTTCTTCAAATCCTGCTCAAGAAGCGCACACCTTTCGGATCCATGCGAATTACTGGCCCAACATGAAAGCAAGTTAGTCAGCGCAACATTGCATGGTCCACCAGTCTTGCTGAGAATAGAACTCTTGACACGAAGCTTTTTCAAATGTGGTAAAGTAACAGGTCTTGCAGATGGTGTCGACATTTCGGTGTTTCTATGATTACTCCAGATCAGTTGGCCAGTGGTGATTGGTTTTCCCACATCTTCTAATTGAAAAATTTATGAAAGTAAAGGAACAATTAGTCCGGGTAAGGGCTATTACTAAGTTTGTTCATATATATATATATATATATATATTGAGCTGATGTCATCACGGAAAACTATAACGTGTGCATACTGGTCGCAATAATTACTCAAAAGCTTAGTAATAGTTCCCTTGCGTATAACAAAACCTTCTCCTGCCCAGGTTTGTTATATTGTTTAGTTCGTGATATATAATCCAAGTTTATTCTCACTTTAATTTCACCCCAAAAGCCTTTATTTTATTTTTTTTTTTAACCTTCTCATAATAAATTCAAATTCTATTCAATTACTTTCAATAGTTGCATCAATTAACAATGGCCGATCACGAATACGAATTTAACGTTGTCATGTCTTGCTCAGGTAAGTTAAGTACAACTGCTATACAACTTTTATCTTTCAGTTGAATTTTTTTTTTTTTTTCTTCCTTGTCTAACCACACTATCAATTTTCTTCCTATAGGCTGCTCAAACGCTGTAACCAGAGCTCTCAATAAGCTTGATGGAGTCAAGGCTGTTGATACCAACCTTGAAACCCAACTCGTCAATGTCAAAACCGGTGGCGACGTTTCTTACGACACTGTTCTAGCCACGATCTCCAAGACTGGAAAGAAAGTTAATGAAGGAAAGACTATTGCATAATATATTTCCTCTTTTCTACTAGAGCCAACTTTTTTTTTTTTTTTCTTTACTCTTTATTATATATCTATAACGAATAGATCATTTGTATTTTTCATAAACAAAAACAAACTAAAGAAGAATAGAAAAAAAAATAAAATACATTGTTAATGTCTACAAATAGCTCCCGAAATATATATATATATATAAACTAAATCCAGCCCTCAATTGCTTTTAAAGCATTATGTAGTCGTCTCAGACCTTCTGGACGTTTTCTGGCATCGTCTGTAATTTCAGTGGAAAGTCGTGCCAGTGAATCAACAAATTTGTCGATTAAATGCCTTTCTGCTTTTGGTAGTTCTAACTCATCCAGTTTGAAAGGAGATTCATCAACAAGCCTCTGTAGACTCTCTTGAGAAAATGCTAGTTTCTTACGCCTGCTACTACGATGATGGGGTTGATGTATCCTTCGTTCCGACTTTTGAGAGTCTAACGAGTGCTTGTAAGCATGTCGATTATGAGTCCGGTCAGAGTGACCATGACTATATCTGCTGCTAGATTTAGATGATTCTTCTTTAATAGGATCATGAGTGGGATAAGCTCGCGACTGCGCAGTTGGCTGTAATTGGTCATTGTCAAAAGAAAGCATAGATTCTCTTATTGAGGACCCTGAAACAGAGGGAGGCGGAGCTGGAATGTATGCAAGAAGAGGAGATGAGATAGTTCGCTGGTGATGGCCCATCCGGCTGCTACCACTTGATGTCTTTTTACGGGATGATTGGCTTTGCTGTTCACGCGAAGCTATCATAGCAGCAGGAGAGATATTCAAAGGGGGTATATTAGGCTTTTGTGCTGAAGAAACAGGTACGCTCAACGGTTTTGTCACTTCATCTGGTGTTTGAAAATCAACAGTAGCGTCAGTTGTGTGATATCTACCTGCAGAAGAAGCGGTTGGCTTCTTTAAGCTTGCTTCACCAAGCTTCAATGGGGCACCGTAGTCGCTGCTGTAACTGGGACGAGAAATGGCTTCGGGTATCTTGGGTTTCCTATCTTCCATGTCAGAATTAGAGTTGGCAGTTTTGTAGCTATCATTTGATGAAGAAGGATCGGGTTGTAGCTTATTGATAATAAACGGCGGTGCGGGAAGCCCAGTTTCCTTTATCAGCGTTATGGCGTCGCCTAAAGTAGGTTCGTTTCCGAGAAAAGTACCTTTTGTTGGAGTTGAAGGAGCCGTGCGGTAACTGTCATTGTCAATCTGGCTGGGTGACATTGGGAAACTGAAATTTTTTGTAGGTGAGGGTGGAGGACGCTTTGCAGCTAAAGAAGGTGGTGATGGTAGCGGGAAGGGCAATTGCACAGTGTTGTCCTCTTCACTGGTTGTGCTGTAACTCTCACTACCATCTATAGGCTGAGGATACTCAGCAAATCTTACTGGTCTCACTTGAGACTCTGAGCGAGTTCGTCCATGTGAAAAAAAGACCGGTGCAACTGGCTGTTGCGGTGTTTGTGGTGTTTGTGGTGTCTGCAATGCCTGCAATGCCTGGGAAGTAGCAGCAGCAGCAGGAGGAGGAGGAGACGAGCCAGTTAGAGTATGCTCTGAAAAGTACGGATTACCTGCGTCATTATCAGAATAAAGCGAGCTGTTGCTTCTTCTTAAAAAAGACGATGTTCGTGAGCCTACAATGTTTAAAGGCGAAGGAAGTGCTACGGCAGTGGACGGGATGGGAACGTTATGGGAAGGACCTGGGCGGGTTGTCGGAGCCGGTACTGACGACACAGACGTTGAAGATACGGACGGGAGAGGGTTGGATATCTTTCTCAAAGCTTTCATATCCATGAGAATAGTTTCCAGCTCACTTGTAGTGTGTCTGACCTTTTCAATTGACTCCGAGCGACTAATATTGGCTCGATTGTACAACTGATGTGGTGGTGTAGGACGCTGCGACTCGCTCTGCATTGTGCTGTTAGTGTTGGAGTTGTCTTTGATGGGCACTTCTGTAGCGCGTTCAATGATGGGTGAATATTGAGAAATCAGAGAATTTCTGGCGAGACTTGCAGATATTGACATGCGACGTGAACTTGTTGGAGAAGTCACAGATTTTGAGGAGTTTGTTCGTTTGTGGCCGGTGCTGCTTAGCGCATGTGTGGAATTAGTGTTGTTATTATTGCCAGGATTGTGAGGCGCGTCGATGATGGATGCTAGGTTTTGAGGAGGTGATAGATTAAGGGCAAGATGAGACGGTCGCTTTGATACAGTGGGATTCGTGGAAATCTGCTCTTTCTCAGGCTGATTGACCGAAGTGACCGAACTCGCGGAGTCTGAAAGAGTATTTAAGGAAATCTAAACTCGTTGTTTGTTAGTATAAACTTGAATGGATCTGGAAGTCACAAACAGCAAAAAGGGAAAAAGTTTCGCTTTAAAAGTGGGTGGTGGGTTCTCCAACGAAACCTGAATGGGTCTGTCTATGAAATCCATCGACACACCCAAGTGTGTTTCACTTGCCTTTTTGACTATTTCATGGTCGATCTCATCAGAGAGACTTTTGGAACTCTGAGCTCTACGTAGAGAGAAATACCGTATTGGGTCCTGTTTGGGTTCTGTGAAACTCCGTTTACTTCCTCTTCGTAAAAGTTTTTTTGTCGTGCTGATCAAGTACTCACTACTCCGGTGGTGTCTCACTTGCAAGTCTGACGAGGGCGAAGACGTGGGTGGAGGCTGCTTTGACGGAATGAACCTGGGTGTGGAGGTGCTGTTCGGTGTTGAGATGAAGCTTGACGTACTGTTCGACGTGCTATAAAAGCTTCCTCTAGACTTCATCATCTGTGATTATAACAAACGAACGCAGAAATTCCTCCCAAGTCAGGTCATACAGGACTCTTAATTGTATAAAGAAGAAGGAGGAAGAAATTTTCAGTTCATGTTCCTGTTCAGAGAGACCCGTTTATATATAAATCTAATTCAAGATAGAGTTTGTGATTTTTCAGTTCTGTCGATAGCCTCTGAGTATATATATATATATATGTAAAGTCTCTGAACACTTTCATATGAACTTTAGAATGTATATAGTATGGGTGGTTTTTTACACTGGTGTGTATAACCTGTAAACAAGTCTTATAGAGCCCCAAATCAAGCAGTTTATTTACTTATTTCTTATATATCGTACTGATATTTAGATGAGTAGTAGTAAGTAAAATAACAAATAAGTTGATGAAAGAATAAATGAATTCTAAATAGTTCTTGTGCGGATGAGCTATATAAAAGTAATCAAATTTAAATGTTATTCGATTTAATTGCGTTTTCAAACAAGTTTCTTGATAATCTCAACATAGTATAAATGATCCGAATTTATTTAGCATTTCTACTGATGGTGATGTATTTTGAAAAAAAAAATATAAAAAAAATAAAGAAGATACATGATAGGTTATCAATAACGTACCACGACACGTATTATTGGTTTGATCCATGGTTCACGAAGTCCCACCATAATTTACTGGTGTCATTAAACCTTTTGAATACTTTTGTTAAATCTAGTTTGAATTATTGGAATCCTTTTCAGAATCTAGATGGGAAACTGACTGTGGGCAGAATCCACTGTTACTTGGTTGCCACTCTCAGATTTTTTTTTTTTTTTTTTTTTTTTTTTTTTCACAGACTTATCATATAATGAAGTATAATAAAGTTAAATGTATAAACTTGTATATATGTGAGTCTGCGAGAGTTAACTAGAAAGAATCTGTACACGGTATCAGATTAAAATGTCAAGCTGGAAAAGTGCTATTTGAAACTTTGAAACATTTAAATTTAAAATAGTGGATTTGTGCTTCAGTAGCAAAGAGTCTATATAAACTCATCATGGTGTTGGATTTCCCATCACCAAGAATGGCCAATATGTTTAGCTGCTGACCTGAGAAACTGACCAGATATCCAATCTGTAAACCATCTAATCTGCCTAGACGGGAAATGAACCACTGTGATGGTTTAAAATGATATATATTGGTTCTATCAAGAATTTCGCTACAAGTATATACAGAGAAACAAGAAACTTTCAGCTCATGTAATTATACTTTTAGTAGTGTACATATACTCACATATACGTAGACAATTACATGAACCTACAAGCTTTTGACCTATTCAAGCATTTCTGACCTGAAGTTTGTATAAAAAACACATATACAACATACAAATGTTTTCTAGTTAAAGAAGATTTGTCTACATTCAGTAATTAGAGATAATAACTCAACATAATTTATAAAAGGAAAGAATTTCATGTAACTACTTTCTAATGTAGTTAAAGAATTAACTTGGTTTTCCTTTTTAAATTTTTAGAGAAGGAGTTCTAAATATATTGCCAAACAGTGGTGATACACTACCAGATTCGGTTTGATATCTTATTTGTTCATGTTAATCATAATACTTGATTCAATTTTAATTTCTTTAGCTTATACATGATAGTCCCTTTCCGCCTGCCATATACTACGCCCACGAACTAGCTTCACTACAAGTTGTTGTTGAAGAACAAAAAAAATTATTTTATTTTATTTTATTTTATTTTTGTTTTTACTACGTTAGCAATTTCACTACATTTATCATATCAATATTATTATCATCATCATCATCATCATCATCATCATATTTAATACAAAGTGTCAAATCTATACGCACGCACGCACGCATACACATGTATAACACCCGAATGAAGGCAGCTTTTAATTTTGTTTTGTATTGGATTTAGGTAGATCACTAAAGCTTTACGACTGTGTTTACTCTATGGTATAGTCATTTATCCATATATTCTTCATTCCCTGGAACGTTTACCAATACTACAATTGTATCTTTCTCCTCCTGTAGTCGCCACTGACAGTTGTCATTGATTTTAAGGGCTGCAATACATCTAAATAAGTTTCTATTGAACATTTGGTGGCTCTCAATTATTATTTGATTTCATCGCTTGAAACAATGGAGCTCAGCGAAATACATCTACCATTTTTTTTTCCTTTAACGATCCTTATCAGCTAGTGTAATCAATCGCTCTGCGGCGTTTAGTATTAAATCTCGCACCTAGCTGGAGTATAAACAAAATAAACATGCCTAGTTAATACTGGGCAAAAGTCCGAGCTTGATAAAAGAAGGGCTCAGTAGAGGTGAGTTAAAGAAGGAGGGTTACACTTCAAGGCATTTCTTCATACATCTATAGCGAACAACAACAAAAAAAAAGAATCAAGTTCAAGAAACAAAATAATAATGAAAAAAAACAAGTTCATGTATTACTCGTATCCCATTAGAATCGACGACTCCTACATCCTATTCCACTTAAAGCCTCGTCATATACAAAGCAGGGCTAGTGTTGTTGCCTGAACTCTCCGGAGTCATGCACGTTACGGAATATGACATCAGAAACAGTCTTTTTGGTATTGAATGGCGGGCCCTTCTGCTTGTAGTTGGTGGTGATCCAAAGAAGATCGTAGAAAGGCTGTTAAGCAAAAAACAAAAAACAAAAAACAAAGAATAGCAAGAAAAAAATAAATATAAATAAATAAATTAAAGCTTAGAAAGTATAGAAGAAGGAAAGATGGGGGAGCAGAGTTAGTGTTCCATTCTATTATTATTATTATTATTATTATTATTATTATTATTATTATAACTATTACTATTACTACTATTATTTTTGATATGGTTTTTCATCATTTCATCAGCTTATTTCGGCTTGTTGTGCCTATTGTTTGCACCTTTTGATAACATGTTAGAAATAAACTCTCAGCATATATTATACAGATTGCCAGATAAAGTAACTAGTCGCTTAGAATGAGCATCTACTTCCAAGTTATATTTAAGATGCAAAATAGAGTCCTCTGGTTTGTTAATTCAAAGAGTGTTGAACACATTGATATATAAAATATTTTCATTTTTACTTCGTTCTTCTATATCAACTGCTTAATGACTATACTCTTATAGGACAAGTTTTCTTCATTTATTAATTAATCAGTAAACTGAATAAGTTCACGATTATAATTCCAGTCATTAGTATTAATACAAGTAACCTCTATAATTACTTTCGTCGTTAAATACAATTTTGATCCCCATTTGAATTTTCATATCATCAAGGGAGAATTTAATGATCATCAACTCTAATTGTACCAATTTGAGTTAAATATTGCATTTGTTGAAAGGTCACAAAGTAAAACTAAATCAAAGCTTTACCCGCTTTTTGCTAGTCAGGCTGCTTGGACATCCTTCAGATCCACTATATACGTTAATCTGTTCATTCCTTCACCCATCAGTAAGCGTATCTTAAATATAGACACTGTCAAAATATATATATATATATATATATATATATATATATACATTTTGGGACTACTTATGATATGGGCGATGGAGTGTGTCCATGATATTTGAAGGGGGAAGGGAGTCAGCCTCTAAATTCAGTAAAATGAAGGGAGTAAATTGTGCATCTGAATCTTTTCCCATGACTGCTATCACTTCCATCTAAGTTGGCAGAGATCTCTGCTTGAAATTTTGATACTTTTCCTTTAGTATTTTGTCTTTAATATATATTTAGGTCCCTCTAAAGTTAAAGTATCCCACGCTCTAATGTACATCATCTTAGTTAGCAGCTATACTACTATCAGTAACTCAGTGCTATGAAGCCCGCGCGCGTCTACAATGTAAGTTTACTCAATGCAAAGCAAGATAAAAATAAATATGGTTTTGAAAGATGTTTGAATAGCCAAGTTGTCTGTCGACTTATATGTCTAGTTATCTACTTACTTGGTTTAGATATTCACCACTCATTTAGTTTAGCTTGGTTGAGTCTAGTTTAGTTTTATGTAAAAAAAAAATAATAATAATAATAATTATTTATAATATTTGTTCAATGCTTTCATAATTTTTTTACCTTTCAGTTTCTTGTCATGTGCGTTTTCGATCTTGTACCTGACATACCCGTCTACTTCTACATCTAACACTAAACTCAAACAACAAGCAATCATGAAATGAATAAGTATCAAGCCTTTAAGGTTTTTTTTTATATAAAATAATTATACAAAGACATTTTCATTCTTAGAATAGTATAAAATGTTATATTTAGTTTAATTGATTTATTTCATTTATTTATTATACTGTATTTTCAACAGTTGAATGGAAAACAGTAAACCTGAATATATATATATATATATATATATACATTCATCAATATCTATCAACATTTAATATAATTACGGTCATTATATTTTGAAATACTAAATTAGAGCCAAGTTAGTCTCTGAATTGACCAACTATTACGATTATATAAACCTTGGTCAGACACACATTGCCTATAACCACTTTAGAAACAAACACTCTACATGAATAACATAGCAAACCATGTGGGCTCACTTATAATTTAGTATATCCCGATGCAGGTAAGACTTTCTCATCAAAAAAAAAAAAACACTTAGAGTATTTTTGTTTACCATAATCCCAAAATTAAAATTCAAATGTCTTTGTCTGGCAAGAAGCAAAATCCATCCGTAAGGTACTTCTCCGGCAAACAATGAAAAATATCATGACTTTTAACTCTATCAAAAAAAAAAAAAAAAAAAAATAAAATAAAATAAAATAAAATCCAAACAATAAAAAAAAAATTAAATAAAAATACTAAAGGATCTTGTTTATTTAATTATTTATTGATATTGTTAATAGATTGGAATCTAATGTGTAGTATAAATAGAACAATAATAGAATTAATATAAAGTTTGTTTGAAAACAATGTCAAATTCTCAAGTATAATGTTGATAACATTATGATACCAATATATTCACTCTTTACTTGAAAAAAAAAATCTTTAATTCATGTGGTAAGTCTGAAAATAATTTCAGATTGCATGAAATTGACTTTTTGTTTGAGCTTACTTGATTTCACAAGAGAAAATAAAACCAATATACATATTTTGAAGCAATCAAATTTTCTTTCTTGATCTAAAGAACCGTTGATTAGGAATAACAATTTCAATTATTTTTTAAATACAAGAGGCGTATTTGTAAAAGTATTAGAGGCTAAACAATAAATAAAATAAATAAATAAAAGAATTGAAAAGTTAAACTCAATGATTCCTTTTTTTTTTTTTTTTTTTTTTTTTTGAAAAAAAAACATCATTAATACGCAAGAGATTTTATTTCTATTTCAAAAGAGAAAAATGATCAAAATTGTAGATATCTTGATGAAAAAAAATTTTAAAAAAAAAACGTGAAAAAATACTGTGAATAGAAATAAAAGACCTGCTATAATAGGATAATTTCTTAAAGTCTTTTGGTTATCCAATTATCCGATAAAGTATATATGTAAATATTCTAATCATTTTGAATTTTCTCATCAACGCTTTAAAGATTTCCTAATGCTTTTCGCTATAATATCATGCTTCCTTATTTATTATATTCCTGATTTTGATTCAAAAATTTTGTAAAAAAAATTAGCTATACTTGAAAAACATTCAGCCATTTTGATCTATATTGTGTATCTAGAATTTTAAATGGATAAATATCATTTTTATTTTATTTTATTTTATTTTATTTTATTTTATTTTCGAAAATTCATAGACTTTATAGCAAACAAGAGCTTTTATTGCAACAGTTTATTAAATATAAAAGTTCAATTTGGTTATCTAAGGTAGATCTTTACTAAGAATTATGATTTAATATAAAATCTACTAGAAAAGTTGCAGCTGCTTCTTATATATTCAACTAAAACTACATTTAATAGCAATCAAAAATCCAAATCTACTTGAATTTCCTTTTTTTTTGTAAAAAAAACAATAGGTCTTGTAGTATTATAAATAATTAAAAAGTATTCATGTATTTTAATATATCAAGTGTTTTCTAATTTTCACTACCTGAAGAATTCAATAAAGAAAATAAAGTGAATTTTTGAAAAAGCAGTATCATTCAAGTAATCTGAAAAAAAAAAAAAAAATTGCAAGATTTTAACATTTTACAAATCTCAAAATCCAATTGATTTTATTTTAATCTCTATAAATCAATTACGGATGAAATGATAAATTTTACAGTATTTGTAAAATCAATATCCGCTTTAAATCTTCAAGTCTGATACTAATTTTTTAACTAAAAATGTCAAGTTATTTACAACGAAATATACGACTTTTTTTCATTGAACTAACTCAAAAAATGACAACTTTATTAGAAAATGTATACTAAAAAATAAGGATTTTATAAAAGTTATAGGTGTATATATATATATATATTTTTTTAATTATTTAAATATATATTAAACTTATTACTTACCTTCTTTCGTGTGTTTTCCAAAGTTATGAAGAACAATCTAAATTATCGTAATAAAATCTGTAATGGAAATTACAGTTTTTTATCATTATATTATTCATTACCAATGATTTCTAGTTACAATTCATCAAAAGTTTCAATTGATTATTTTTTTTAAATGATTAGCTTGGTCTAATAACACTGTGTTTATCCCAATCTAATCAGGTTATTATTTTAGACAGAATTTCTCAACATGTTAAATTGTCAATTTCTGAAATCAATGTTGATAAAAACTAATAAAAAGATTATGTTCAACTACTTGAAATTTAAGAAAAAAATATTTAATATAAATTCAAAATAAAAAATGTTTTCAAGTGAAAATAAAATAAAATAAAATAAAATCCAAAGTTAAATCATTTGTAATCTCATCAATATTTTTTTTTTTTTTTGCCTTGAAGCATTTTTTCTATACTTTTTGTAAATTTATATAATATGTAATGATATTATCAAAGCTATTATAATTTATTTTGGACAAAATCAATTGTATTGCTTAAGCATATTTAAAATAATTATTGAAGTAATTTTTTTAAATAACCATTTCTAGGAATTGGACTATTTCATTTCCAAGTTTTACAAAGATAATAAATTTTAAATAGTAAAGTATAAACTGCTCTTACAATGGAAATGGAAAATCATCAAATTAAAAATATCTTGTAAAACATTTCTATCATCATTAAAACCCATAAATCACCTTTTTAAAAAAAAAAATTCAAAGGTTTATGCTTTAAATTTCATCAACATGATGTTAAGCAATATCCAGTCTTGCAAGTAATTTTCAATACTTGACCACTCCAAATCTATGAAAAAAAGAAATGAATCCCTTCCCCATTAGTTGAATGTTATGTTTATGAACCTTTTATTCAACTTAAAATTCTTTTCCATCACCTCGTATTTTCGGCTCACAAAATTGATTGATAGATGTAGATCAGGTACCCTAGCCCAATATGAAATTTAGCAGGAAGATTTCCCTTGACAATTGTTGATCCCAGATCAACACACACACACACACTTCTGTGTTTTCTTTTCAAAAGTCGATAAGTTATGAGAAACGCGTATAAATAATTAACTTAGCTTTACTATTTTAGTAACCTAAAATGAACGATATGTTAGACACTCAATATCAAGAAATCTTGAATGTTTTAAACCCTGAACAATACAAGGCAGCGACAGCTCCATTCAATGAACATGTTCAAATTCTAGCTGGTCCCGGTACAGGAAAAACAAAAGCACTTGCAGCGAGAATTGCATGGCTTGTCAAACAAGATATCGAAATTGTTGCTTTAACGTTTACCAATGCTGCTGCAAAAGAACTGGTATCAAGATTGGGAGACGATGCGAAAAAGGTATGGGCAGGAACATTTCACAGTTTGTGTGCCCGAATGTTATTTCGACATGGTCCGCAAGTATTGGGATTACAAAAAAACTTTGGCATAGCCGAAGAACGCGTCAAAAAGAGGTTCATCAAAAGAATATTTGAAACGATCAACACAAGCAAAGACCCAGTTTTGAAAAATTACAAATACATGAGCTCAAAGAAAATGATCCACACAGATTCATTTCAAAATACCTTATCTATGAGCCAGTTTTCATCACAAGTATCTATGCTTAAATCTAAAGGATTCACACCAGCAAACTGTTTGGAGTGTGAGGGAATCAAAAAGCATACTAAAGCACTCTACACCTGGTATCAGGAATTGCTTTCAGAAGCGAATATGCTTGATTTTGACGATTTACTCATATTTGGAAAAGAGCTGTTTCAAAAGAATCCCAAGTGCATTCCTGTACAATGCGTTCTAGTTGATGAATATCAAGACACTAATATTGTTCAGTTTGATATTATGTGCGCTTTGGCCGGCGACAGCGCTGGTATTACTGTTGTTGGAGACCCAGATCAAAGTATTTATTCTTTTCGAGGCGCGGAACCTGAAAATTTCAGTAAAATGATTGACAGATATCCTTCCACTAAAGTGTTTTATCTTGAAACTAATTACAGATCAAACCAGCCAATTCTTGACGCATCTATGGGATTGATAAACCAGTCAACAAAGAGAGAAAACGAGGATAGAAGGCTTATTTCAGCCTTTGATAATAACCAAAAAGGAAAACCCCAATCGCTTGTTCCATTGATTATAACGTTTTCTCACTATGAAAGAGAAGCAGACTCAATCGCCCAGCATATTAGATATCTAACTGAAGCTTATAAGGATCTGATTTCTTTAAAAGATATAGCTATATTGTTTCGCTATAGAAGATTTATGCCTAGAATGGAACAAGCACTATTAGGAGAGCGACTAAGATACAAGACTACAGGTAATGTTTCATTTTGGGAATCCAAAGAAATAGACATTATTGTCAACTATCTTAAAATAATTGATTCACCATTTCAAGACGATGCTCTGCTTGAAACTGTCAATGTACCTTCACGAAATATCGGCACTGTTGCGTTAAAACATTTGGATGTTTTTGAAAAAGGCTATAGAAATGCCTGGGAAAAGCTAGAGTTTTTTGTTTCAAACCCACATTCGCGTATTTCCCTTAGTGACAGAGCAAGTAGTGGTCTCATAAAATATCATACATTGATAAGCGATTGTAAAGCTGAATTACAAAAATTTAACAATCCTCAAACAGTGGTTAAAGTGATAGATAAAATAATCGCAGACTCGAAACTTATGGATCACTTGGCTAAGTATAGTACAAAAGACCCAGAAGTCATTACCGATAATATTGAATTTTTAAAATCATTGGTTTTAAGGTCTCTTACGGATTCAGATGCTGATGAAAATCAATTGCATGCTTTTCTAACCTCTCATTCTCTTACCGATACATCTACTGATCCTGATACTACATCTGATGCTGTATCGTTGTCAACATTTCACGGAGCAAAAGGTCTTGAATGGAAGGTTGTGTTTATTCCGAATCTAGGAGAACTTACGATTTATGGAAATGCCGATGAGGAACGAAGAACGCTTTTTGTTGCTATGACTCGTGCTGAATCTCTTCTATATATGTCTCATTCAGGAATGCGAGATACATGTAATTTTGCAACTAGTTTTTTGAGTGATAAAGTTTTGGAGCTTTGTAAAAGCTCTAGTAGTAGATTTGTTCCCAAAAGTCATTCTAATGTTGTTGGATCATTTCATAATGCAAATCCTTCATTGCAATCCAAAATCAACATAAACGTTGTTCAAAAAGTTACTGATCTTGATAAAAATGAAGAGCTTGAAAGTATACCTCGTCCTCAAATTCTTAGTGGCTTCAAAAGTGCAGCCGCTGTATTGCTAGAAGAAAATGCAATCAAGGCTTTACGAGAACAAAATGCTGATAAGAAAAAACGCAAAAAAGCTCCACAGACAAAAACTGCACCTAAAGGAGGTATTCAAAAACTTTTGTTGCCATCTAAAAAGTATGCACCAAAGCCAAAGACTTTGTAGAGTGATGAATGGCATATTTTTTTTTTTTTTTTTTTTTTTTTTTTTTTTTTTTTTCTATCAATAAGGATAATGAAAGCTACAAGATTCATATCATTTTTATCAAGCTCTTCATTCGAACTGAGCAATCAATTTGAAGCTCTCTAACTATTTAATTGAAATACTATAACAGTATCAATACTACAATTTTCATTTTTGATGTAGTATGATATATTTCATTTCAATATGGCTTTCACAGTTATTTAAATCCAGGAAAAGTCATGTTTGTTTCTGTTTTTCTCAGTAAATAACTATATGTCTTGTTACATCTCACTGTACGCTTTTCGATAGGAGAAATGTCAATCATTTAGATATAGAGCTTGACTAACTATCTTTTGAAATTATTATTCTGATCAAGTATATGCATCGCTATTTTTCATTTAGAAGTGACTTTTTTCGTGGCTGTTTATATAAATTTATGACCTGGAATAAGTAAAACAAGCTTAATTTTTTTATTTTTATTTTTATTTCAAATGCCATTGATGTATCACAATGATCCCCTTTTGGTGCATTTGTTTATGTTTTTTATATGAAATGACTGCAATTGGCCGAGTAAAAGGCGGGGTACGCTCGAATTAGTAACGCAGAGAGGGGGTATCCTATGCCGACCTTTTTGCCGCTGTTTTGTTTTTATATCGTAAAAGGTAAAATGCAAAATTTCAAAAATTTGCAGTATGTGTATGTCATCAATTACAAATGATTATATAATCAGAAACGAAGTGGGCGACTGTTGACCCCAGAAAATCAACTTTCTCGAGCTGAAGAAATTTTGCTCTCTCTTTTTCTCTCTCTCTCTCTTTACAACTGTTTTTGCATTTTTCTTCTCTTTGCATTATTCATTATCTTGTTGCTTTCACGTTCAGAATTTGTTCGAGCTGGAAATTTTGCTGGGTAGCTACTGGAAATCGCATATTATAGACTTAAAACATAATAATGAGTACGCTTACGCCGGAGGACATTGAAAAGGCACCTTTGATTCTAAATAAGCACAAAATTGAGCGCAATCACCTTTCGCCAGATGTTGATAAGAAATCACTAAACTACGTGGTGCGCAGTGGTATTGCAGGTGGGTTAGCTGGATGTACTGCAAAGACTTTAATTGCACCATTGGATCGTGTAAAGATTTTATTTCAAACTTCCAATCCCGAGTTTAAGAAATATGCCGGGTCTTGGCTGGGATTTTATAAAGCCATTAAGGAAATCAAAAGACAGCAAGGTATTATTGGGCTGTTCCAAGGCCACTCAGCTACTATATTGAGAATATTCCCATACGCTGCTATCAAGTTCGTAGCGTATGAAGAAATCAGAGCAGTTCTTATTCCAAATAAAGATAAAGAAACTTCAGTACGAAGGTTACTGGCGGGGTCGTTTTCGGGAGTAACTTCGGTTTTCTTTACATACCCATTGGACCTTATCCGAGTCAGACTGGCCTTTGAAACAAAAAAGAATTTTCATGTGAATCCAGCTATAGTACCACATAAGCATCACTACGACTACAAAGGTGGTAGACTAATACAGACTTTTGTTCAGATCTTTAAAGAGTCAAATGAATCCTCTAGCTTAAAAGGTATAACAAACTTTTACAGAGGCTTTTTGCCGACCATCATGGGGATGATTCCCTATGCCGGTGTGTCGTTTTGGGCACACGACCTTTTTCACGACGTTTTCAGGTCGCCTTACTTAGCTCCTTACGCGGTGATGGATGTCATTGAACCGGAAGAACAATATACATCTGTTTCTCGTAAAAAACCTTTAACTAATTGGGCTCAACTGACAGCAGGTGGTTTGGCGGGTATGTGGGCTCAAACGGCATCATATCCGCTAGAGGTGATTAGACGACGGATTCAAGTCAGTGGAGTAACTGGAGAGCGCTCAGGAATCATCAAAACAACACAAACTATTTACAGAACTTCAGGATTGAGAGGGTTTTTTGTAGGACTCTCGATTGGTTATTTGAAGGTGGGTCCGATGTTTGCATGCTCGTTTTTTGTATATGAAAGGATGAAGCTCGTCTTAGGTATTTGATGCCCGTTTGTCCATTAGACCCATCTTTCTTCGCATAGCATTTTTTATTTTATTTCTACACTACATGCTCATGTTGTCATTCTGCGCTCAGTAGTGATGATAAAAAAAAAAAACAATTGTTCATTTTATACGTGAAAACATCTTTTTAAGTATTATAGCAAGTGCTAAAAAGCAGTATTATATCAATCAAACATATCGACTATATGCAAATTTATGAGGTAGTTTCCATCTTGACTCCATATTTTTTTTCAAAGTCAGCTTTCCTTTTTGCCTCTACAGCAGCTATCCGCGCTTTTTTGGCTTCATCCATTCTAATATCAATTCGAACGTAATCATCAAACGTAGATTGTAAAGTTTCTTCAACTGTATATGCAGCTTGAAATTCAAGAACCTTATTGGTTTCTTCAATTCTTTTATCATCTGGAATCTGGCATAATTGTAATGTTGTAAATCTCATAGGAGTAAGTGCCCACCATCTACTTGAAAATAAAGAGTCGTCTCTGCTTTTCCAGCCTTTACGGCCAGAAGGAATTACCAATGATAGAAGCAAAGCAACATACGAGACTAAAAGCACAAGGACGGGATTAACTTTGATGACTCTCATATCGACAGTAGCTTGTAGCTGCTTAAACATGTCTCCAACACGCTTCATTTGTCCATTTGAGATCAAAAAGCTTTTCCCTTGAACGTTAGAGCTTGAGGTACTATCTCGCAATTTGTTTTCAGCAAGAAGGGCAGCCCGGGCGACGTCTTCTACATGCAAAAATGAAATTGGAATTGACCATGAATGCGAAAGAGCACCTTTGTAATAGAGACAAGGCGACAGTAAGGATTCACCGTAATACCCACAGACTATTCCATGAGGTTCAATACTAGTTGTTACAAGAGTTTTGGGATCGTTGAACTGTAAAATTAAAGATTCGCTTTCAGATTTAGATCGGGCATATGAGCTAACATACTCAGGGGAGGTTTTTGACGTGGAGATAGAAGTCCACTTGGAATAATTCCAAGCTTTCCACCAGTTAACTGGGTGCCTTTTAGTTATTGCATCGTTGATATTGATGAGATAAACTGGAGCACCTTGTTCATGTGCAACATATGTCAAAGTGTCGACCAATGTCTGTGCCATTTCTACATTTCTGTCAGAAACGTTCTCGTGGTATTTGAACCACGATAGAAAATATCTTTGAATTGCTGCTGCGTGGTAAACGACGACTTGGCGGCCTGATTTTGCTACATCATGCTTTGCAAAAGCAGCCAATATTTCTTCCTTGTCTGTTAAATCACAAACTTCGTGTTTAACACCATGTTTTGTTAAATCGTGGGGGATAGTTGTATTTGTATCGAGACTTAAAATATCAGTTGAATAGCGAAGAATTAGAAATCGAATGACCCAGGATCCAATATAACCCGATCCTCCAGTAACGATATAAAGTGTGGGGGATTTTGAAGTTGATGTCGGAACTTTGGCTGGGAAAGACTTGAACTTCTTGTTGACCTTCTCTAAATCAATAGATTCTGCATAGCGGTTCATACAAAAGTCTACAAGTAGAGTCCAGGCCAACAGAGGCAAAGCTACAACGCAAAACTCGATAAACAAGTACATTTTGTAGAAAAAAAAAAAAAATTAAAGAGACAAGGAAATCTTAACTTAGTGATAACGAGTAAAAGAAAAAACAAGATTTAAATCAAACAATATTAGAAAACTAGCTGATTTGTTTTCCTCCCATTGACATTTTCAAAACTTTTCAACAGTCGAGTTAAAAAAAAAAATACATATAGATCAACAACCTTGTTGACAACTAACAATGAGCTCAAGGTACTCGCCAAATACTGTGCTGATAACGACAGCCGTGGCCGCTTCTATTATTTCAATTGGAGCCACTTTGGGAGTTCAAAAACTTTTGAAGCGTGAAAAGCGAAAACAGCTTGAGGAAGAGGTTGAATATCGTACCAGGTTAGATTCTCCACCTGAAGGATCAGTCGAGCTCGATGAATTTGGAGTTCCAGTCATTAACCCAGAGAAACAAAGACCTTTGTTTGATTCAGAAGAAACAAATGGATATGACGAAGAGCTCATTCAAGAACAACTTGCAAGAAATCGTGCGTTTTTAGGTGAAGATGGACTACAAAAAGTAAGATCATCTTATGTTGTTATTGTTGGTGCTGGAGGTGTTGGTTCATGGGCAACTACAATGCTTGTCCGTTCTGGAGTTGGTCGTGTGAAGATTATTGATTTCGATCAAGTAACTCTCTCTTCTTTGAATCGTCATGCAACCGCAACTCTTGAAGATGTCGGTTCTCCAAAGGTCGTCTCGATGCAAAAATTCTTAGCTAAGGTTGCACCTTGGTGTAAGGTTGATGCTGTAATTTCACTCTGGGATAGAAGGAAGTCTGGCTTTGATAATTTGCTTGGACCTAACGGTGAAAAACCTGATTGGGTTATCGACGCTATTGATAATATCGACACTAAAGTTGATCTACTTGATTACTGCTACAATGTTCTCAATGTCAAAGTAATTTCAGCTATGGGTGCAGGATGCAAATCAGACCCTACTCGTGTTAATATTTCAGATATCTCATTATCCCTTGAAGATCCTCTTGCTCGTGCTACTCGTCGTTTGTTAAGAAAACGCGGAATCTCTACTGGAATCCCAGTTGTGTTTTCAACTGAGAAACCTTCAGAAGAAAAGGCTTCCCTTTTGCCGCTTTCTGAGTCTGTTATTGAAGAAGGTGCCAATGATATCGATCAGCTTGCTGTATTGGAAGATTTCCGCGTTCGAATTCTTCCTGTCCTTGGTCCACTTCCGGCTATTTTTGGTTTGACCATTGCAACTCACATTCTTACTACTACTGGTGGATATCCTGGTGTTACTGATCCTTTACAAGGTGGCTACTCTTTAGCAGGCAAACGTAGAAATAAAATTTACGATAATGCACTTCAATCACTTGCTGGGCAATTTGCTAGATTAAGATGGACCAAACAAACTGTGCCTGTGAACTTGAATGATGTTGGATATTTGATTGAGGAAATTTTTAGAGGAAAATCCTGCATATCTGGAGATTCAAACAAGTTGTGTTTGTCTCTCTGGAAACCTCCAGTCGGTGAACAAGCCGATTTGGATAATCTGATAGTTTTGACCAAGAGTGAACAAAAGTATCACGAAGAAAAAGTCCTCATTGGTGGTGCTCCTGTGGAAGAAGTTTATTCTCCTAAAACACTTGATATTGTAGAAAAAAGAATGAAGGAGCAAAAGTGGGAATCTCAATTCAGATGAGCGTGTGCAGCTGAAGATGCAAATACAATTGACAATAACTCAATATATAATTGGGCAGTTATAGCTCATGTATCAAAGTTTGACTCTGCTAGTTGAACATAGTATAGTATATATTTACCATCAAGCCATTATTAGTATTCAGCATATTTAGATAAAAAAATTATTGTTGGTAGTTATATTTCATTATATTACTTCCATTTTTGACCATTTTTTTATTTTTCTACCTTTTCCCAACCTCAACCTAAAATCAAAATTCCACCACCCACCATCACAACACATCATGTCGTCCACGCCCACACCTACTACATCTGAGGACCCTCAAGTGCTAGTCACTCTAAAGCTTTCGTCAAAACTTTTAACTCAAATTTCCAAGAAATCACAACCACAATCAGTTAACTCTACCCCAGCACCAACGACACCTACACCTACACCAAAGCCAGGCCCAACCCGCGGTGCTTCTAATGTCGCGACTAACGCTGGTCTGCGTGCACTTGATCGTTCGGGAACACCTGCTAGAAAATGGACAAAGGCGCCAGTTGAACTTCGTTCATTTACAGGTGTAAAATATGAAATCGAAACGTGGTCGGGAGGACCACGAGCAGAATCTGATATCAAACCTGAAGAGAAAACACCTGCACCATCTAGAGACTCTACGCCATCAAATAGTGCACCTGGAACTCCTCACTCTAAGCCAAAGCCTGGAGGGTCTATGTTGTCACAAGCACCAATGACACCCAACTCTTTTTCCCCAATATAATATGTTTATAAAGTACTATTTTTTTTTTATTTTTATCTCAAATTTGTTTGGGGTGATTAATGACTATTTAGAAATGATGAAACAATGCAATGGGGGTTATTTATTGATCTAATTGAGTTTAATATGAAAACGTTGACGGATGCTTTTACTCGTCAGGCTCTACATATCTCTCCATCAGGTACTTTTTATATTGCTCTGGGTTTTTGTCGTAGAGCTGCGCAGCCTGAGCATTTAATGGAGAACTGTTGTTAGGCTCACCCAACAAAGACTGCAAACTAAGGAGAATAGTTTGAACGTTGTAGATAGCAGACCACTTTTCCTTCAATATATCAAGGCAAATGTTCCCACTCATATCAACATTGGGATGCCACATTGGGCTGGTAAATTTGATAGTAGGTGCAGAGTAAGGATAGTTTGGTGGAAACTGGATCGAGAGTTTGAATTTTAGATTTTGGTAAAAGGTTCCCTCAGGGCCCTCTACTGTGCCAGTCCACTTGAGTAGATTAGAATCTGATTCCGGGAAGGCAGAGACACCTGGAGGAGAAGACATCTGTGGATCACCCAACGTTAACAATACTAATTTTCAAGAAATAAAGAAACCCAATAAAGCACTTACCATAAGCTGCATGAGCTCTGACTGCAATCGCTTTGTAACTGAGTGGCCATCAGGAATATCAGACATGATTAATATAGCTGAAATGCGGACAAGAACGAAACCGGTGATAGATTGAGGAACGGAAAGAAACTTGATTCAATCCTGTTTTATATAGAGAAATGTTTGTTTACCACAATCTGAAAATGGCATACCCTAATCCTGTATGGAGCCCTTACGCTGACAAAACTTTGGTGATAAACAAAACCCATCAGACACGGGCGTGTTTGTTTCTTGTGAATATTTAACTGTATCCTCAAAGGAATTTAGAGATACAAATACAAGATTGATTTTTTTTTGATCTAATTGAATGTGATCATATTTACATATTTATGTTACCTTATTTTGCAATACACAGTCAACATTTGAAGTAATTTTAGTAGATAATCAATTCTTATCATTTTTCCTTGTCTTCAACTTGATTTAAATTAGGAAAACCTCAAATTGAATAATTAAACTGATTAACATTATTTTTAAAGAATAGAAAAACAAATCTCTTTAGATATGCTACCTGAATTTTCGAGAAGTCAGGTAGTTGTTTGAATATACACATTTTACAATCAGTCAAGCAAGTGAGTCCAACTCAATATCGTATTTTGGGTATCACAAAGTGCTTAATAGGGAAGTGATCATGTGATTGTGACTAAGGCAAAGTAGTGTCTGGGTTGAAAGAGCTGATTGTGAAATTGACGATTCTACCTTCTGGCAATTTTAGTTTTAGGGACAATCCGATTTATCATGGCAAATGAATTAAAAACAGATCCTCCTGTGAACTCCATTAGTTCTACTATCTCTGCAACCGATAACAGCATAGAGACATCTTCGAGTGTTTCGGAGGAGGGCTCTTCTGCAGGTGAAGAGGAAGCTAGTTTTGAAACAACAGATTCTGAAGATGAAGATGAAGACGACGAAGAAGAAGACGATGAGGAAGAGGAAGAGGAAGAAGAACCAAGATTGAAATATACTCGGATAACTCAATTACCTAAAACTGTATTTACGCAAGATCCTGTTTCCTCAGTTTTAGCCTCTTCGACATTTTTTGCATTTGCAACACATTCTGGAGTTGTACACTTGACGAACACAGACTTTTCATTAATCCGGTCTTATCGAAAACACCAAGCATCAATTCTAGGTCTTTCAACAGATATCACCGGCAATTATATTGCTTCTGCTTCAATTGATGGAATTGTTGCTATTTGTTCAGTAAAAGACCCCAAAGATACAATCGCTTACAACTTTGGTAGGCCTGTTCACTCAGTTGCTCTTGACCCTAATTACGCTACGTCCAGAGCATTTCTGTCTGGAGGTATGGCTGGAAATGTTGTTTTATCTGAGAATGGCTGGTTAGGTCGACGATCTGATTCTGTTTTATCCAAATCCGACGACCCTGTCACAGCATTATTTTGGATTGAAGGTCTGATTATTTGGATGAATGATTCCGGAATCTCTATATATAGTCAGTATTCTAGAAAGGAATTACTACATATACCTAGGCCTTCTGGATCTCCTCGTGCTGATCTGTATAAGCCTAGAGTATGTGCACCAGAATCAAATCGGGTATACATAGCATGGGCAGACAGGATATGGAGTTTGAAGTTAACTGTTACTAAAGTGAGAGATCTGAAGAAGAACATTATAACATCTAGCTCATCCATGATGGGTCCTACTATTGAACATAATGTTTGGGTTGAAAACGAATTGCAACTAGATTGTTTGGTGGCAGGCATAGCTGCATTCAAAGAAGACACACTGATGATCCTATGTTATAATCCTCCTCCCGCAAGTGATACTGGTAGACCTCTTGCGCCGAATCCAGAACTTAGACTTATAGATTCTCAAACCGGACAAGAAATATATGGCGATGAACTAGAGATGAAAGGACATGAAAGACTAGGAATGAACGATTATCAACTATGCCAATATTCTGATCATAATGTCACTAAATACCTGATAGTGAGCGCAAAAGATGGTATTGTGGCAGTGGAAAGAGATCTCAACGATAAAATATCATGGTTGATTGATCACCAAAAGCTAGATGAAGCTTGGAATATATCTGCACTGTCAAAGTCTCCTCGCGAAAGATATGAAATAGGTCTAGAGTGGGTTGAGTCTGTTCTTAAAAGTTCGGACTGGGAAAAAACTGCAGAAACTCTTGAAACAGTTCAAAATGCGTTCTTGGAAAATGATCCATCTAGTTCCGATCAAGTGTGTGACAATTGGAATTCATGGGGATTCATATTTACAAGGTCAGGTCATGTAGCTGAAATTGCAGAACATCTTCCCTCAGACGGCTCTCTCAACATTGATATAACATTATACGACACAATCCTTTTGTCTTTTATTGATGATAATAAGATTGATTTGTTAATCAAATTTCTTAAAAAATGGCCCGTCAGTATATATAATTTTACAAAAATTCAAAGGCTGGTTGACAATTTGCTACAAGAAGAATACAAAGACAATAAAATATTACGACAAACTCTTTCTGATTTATATATAAGTTTTGGAGATTATACCTCTGCTGTTCATCATTTGTTGATTTTAAGAGATCCAAAGGTGCTTGAAATTGTCTCTACCTATCATCTTCTTCCAGCATTTGTCAACCAGATATCTGAAATATTAACCATCGAACTTAAAACTCCAGATGAAGTACAGCTAGCTCCTTTACCCATAGTTCGAAATAAAATGGAGAATGCTATTTCTATTGTTGTACATGCTAGACATGAAATTCTACCGGACGAGGTAGTCAAACAACTTGGCAAAGACGAAATGGAAGTTGCATTGTTTCTTTACCTTGAGCAACTGAGTATTGCTGATACTTTTGCATCTTTAAAATTTGGAGACCTTCAAGTTCGATTATATGCTGAGTTTGACCGGCCAAAGTTATTAGGATTCTTGCAAAAGAATAACTCATACAATCTTGCCCAGGCGGCTTCAATTTGCGAGGCTAATGGCTATATTCCGGAGCTGGTCTATATACTTGGAAAAATTGGGCAAAACAAAAAAGCAATGAAGCTGGTCTTAGAAGATTTGGAAGATACCAATCAAGCAATTGAATTTGCTAAGGAACAAAACGATCCTGAGTTGTGGGATGATTTATTAGCATACTGTGTGACTCGTCCAGAGTCGATGAAAATTTTGCTTGATAAATCGTCGGGTGCTATATCACCCGCAGAAATTATCACAAAAATTCCGAAAGGCATGAGCATTCCTGGTGTAAAAGAAGTAATATCACGAATTTTCAGTGAACATGAAATGGTATTGACATTAAACCAGGACATTCTTCGAGTAGTAAACAAGGAAGCTAGTATTTTGTCGAGCGAATTGAGAACGGCAAGAAATGAAGGTACTTTGATTGATTTTTCGGTTACTGTCGATTTGGATTTAAACCAGTCAATTATCATTCAGCCAGATGGCTGTCTCCGTACGGAAAAAGATGTCATTGGCGAAATATGGATGCCATCTTTACCGATTAAAACTGGAGAATTTGTTAGGGATAAAGTAAGGCATTTGGCATTTATTAAAAGGAAACTTCGTTTGATGTTATAACATTGAGGTTCTGTTTTTATTTTAATTAAATTTTTTTTGTTACTTATTAAGGACATACCATTAGTTACATTTGCAGATTCATTGTTTCTTACAAGTCAGAGTGTAGAATTAAAAAAAATTAAAACTCCAAAATATTTCGAGTTTGTTAACTTCTCTATTTATCTTGAAATATTTAGTAGTTTAACGCAATATTTGACAATTTGAAGGTAGTGTAAGATATCACAATTATTTTTTATTTCGAGCATCAATAATTTATAAAAATATTTACTTTTAAACAGTAAACACTTACCATATGAATAACCATATAAAGTCCTATTGAATATTATAAAAAATTGAAATCATAGACGATAGTAAATGTGACATTTTATGAATAACCTTTTTTCTTTCAGAAATTTTCGCAAGGGGCAAGAGAGTTTTTTTTTATAACATTCATTGGTATTTTATTATCGTTTCCTGATTGTGGTAAGTAATTAAGAGTTTTATAATTTTTACATGATATGATTTGAATACTTTAAAAATGGCTAAATTTCCTTTATATGAAAACCAAAATAAAAAGTACCAGTCTTTAAGCTTACTTCATATAAATTAGTCTGAAAAATTCCTTAAAGTAGGTTATATTTAGTCGCCTTTTTTCATTAATGCAACTACTGATTTGTCAATACTGAAACCATCTATATTTTTTAAGACCCAAGCATGAAATGGGCCAGGTTGGTGTCACCTTTATTATCATACTAGGAATTTTTTTTTTAAAGGGATTCCGGAAGAAAGCAAAATAATCTTCATACACCAATATATATATTGTCTCAGCAAGCTGGGTGAATACCAATTTTTTTGATATTGATAAGCCTTACTAAACAGCGCGGGTTTATGAACAAAATAGTGTAGAAGATGAATGCTTTTGATTGACTCTCCTAGGTCTCATGAAATTTTTATCAGTCTCAGTTTGTTTCAATTGGTCCTACAAATACATTTTCTTCTGCCGGGTGTAAGGAACAACATTCTATAAAGATTTCGGTACCTCTCGATAAAAATTTAGATACTATCATTCTAGCCTTCAATTGAATGTAAAACTAATTGTTGAATCAAAACAGGATAATTCATATTAGTTCTAAATTAACCTATTTTTCCATATTGAATCATTTACTGTTTATATGTCAAACTTGCTTGTATCTTACTTAAATCAAGCTGGTACACATCATCACATTTCTTGATACTTTACTGAGCACTAAAAATTGATTAGATACTTTTAAATACTAAAAAGTTGTTCAATTTTGATATAATTAAAAACACCATGACACTCACGCTTGTTAAGAAAAAAAAGAATGAATGTGGCATATTCACTTACAATATGGTTATAATTGTTGACAGCATCAATTAATATTTTTTAATTCAATTGATTAAATTTCAGATTCCATAAATAAATAACAAAAGGTATTATGTGCTGTGTTTGAGACAGGCAGCTGTATCAATATTCAGTCATCTGGTAATGAATTTCAGATCTTGATACACTATTTCAGCCTTGAGCCTAGAGCTAGAGACCTTTAATTATTTCATTAAAGATGCTGAGCCCGACACTGTATAATATATACTTTAATGCACCTCAATTATCTATTTAGTGATGGACTTCCACCATCAACTAGATCTAAGATGAGGATAACTGAATAAATATAACGGTTGT
Source organism: Geotrichum ghanense (nom. inval.) (assembly GCA_022023575.1). Lineage (NCBI taxonomy): Eukaryota > Fungi > Ascomycota > Dipodascomycetes > Dipodascales > Dipodascaceae > Geotrichum > Geotrichum ghanense (nom. inval.). The sequence continues at coordinate 44,374 of JAKKCX010000003.1, read as the reverse complement.
TGCATCTATACTCTTCAGGAAATTTGAGAGATGGATCAAAATGTTTGCATAAAGTAACAATCAAGTACTATGAAAGAATTCCGACTTTCATATCTTTATCCATTTCTTCCTTGTCGGAGATAGAATTGACAAATCCTTTTTTTTTTTCCAATTAAAAAAAATTAACTAGTTGATTGTTATTTAGATAATTGGCTTCAACAGTGTTTCCCAAATGAAGCTGGGAAAGTATATTTGATTCATTGGTTCTATTCTATTCATATCTCAACGACAAATATAAATGTTTCATTTTAAACAATTTCTATTTAATGCTCTGGGTTCTTTTGATAGAACACTGGGGGCGCAATGCTCCAAACTCAATTCGCCTTAAATAGTCCATACAACTTGCATATTTCATACTTAGATAACAAAGAATATATTTACATTAAAGAATACTGTGACAATGGACTTCACAAGTCTTAGAATGTTATTCTATAGTGTTACCATTGTATTTTTATTCTTATTGATATGAAAAAAAAAAAGAACAATCTTAAAACGTTTAGTGAAAGAAAGAACAAGCCGAGAGAATGCTTTGAAAATGCTTTGAAAATGCAATTTGTTTTCTCTTGAGTAAACAATAAGGTTCGGCTTGTGTATTCTTAGCTGATTCATTATGAGAAATTTTTAGAACAAGTGTATCTCGCTGTCTTGGGAGTTTGTTTAGTTCCTTAGACCTTAGACATTGAAAGTTATCTCCGTGGCTGGCACATACTGTAAAATTTGAATGATTATAAAGATTGATTAATAAAGATATGAAGTAGATACTCAATGAGCAGGATATAGATTTTAACTCCGTAGTGTATTGGTTTTAATTGAGATGAAATAGTATTTTGGTGTTCTTTAGCTCGTCAAAGAGCTTTTTAGTTTTCGGTTCATACAACCAATGTTTTTTTTTTTTTTTTTTTTTGGGTGCCTGCCCAGATGTGTATCCATTTACTTTTAAGAACTTACCGCAATTGCTTCCAACCCGGGGAATTTGGGACCTTTCTCAACTATTGTCTATATTGTCTTCCACCACGATGAGGATCTGTGATGTGACAAAGTGCAGATACAAGCTTATCGATTTACTTTTCAAGTATTAAAGTATAGAGAGATATTGGCTTTTAGTTAAATATCTCATTATATACGTAGGAATCCCGAGAAGGATATAGTGAAATAAACTACATGGACTATGCACACTTTAATACGGACGTTAAATAGCATACTTAATTGATAATCCGTAAAAAGATCATTGAATTAGCTATTCTTTGGGTTGGTTATCATAGTGTGTAATTGCCTGTTTAAAGGCGGAATACCGAACTTTCCAATTGCAATTGCACTATTTATGAAACAAGCAATAGTGGTGTGTTCCATGCCCCAGCTGGTCACTGTCATGAGATATCAATTCACACCACCTCAGCTCGGAAATCTTGATTTCTCTTTATACGGTGCTATGACGTTACAAGTAAACATTAGAAATTTGGTTGTTGTTTTTAGGTATTATATATATCCCTCTTTGTCTAGCGAAACAAGCCTCATTCAGCAAAATTAAAGTAGTTTTTTGTTGAATATACAGTCGGTTAATAAGATTGCTGTTGCTGAAAAATCTATGTAATCCTAGAAATCCTAATAAGCCATCTCGTGCACCAATGCGCAAACATGGACTTTGTTTATTTGTATACCTTAACTATAAGTGTTCATAATAGTAATGGTAGCAATATCAATAAACCAAGATGAGAGTTGCTTGTACAAGTATTCAACACAAATATACTGATACACACACACACACACACACACACATTTGTTAGCTATTGTTAATGTTATTGTATAGCGTCACATGCCTAGTGTTTTTACATATGAAAGCGCGCAAACCTTAAGTGTATTTTTGGTATATTTTTGGGAGATTTGCAATCCACACCTTGCTCGTGATGTCACCAAACAGACGATGCCTAACGGTTGGGAGATTGAGTTTTGGTGTACTATATTGACTCCCTGTATTCTATCGTCTAGCTACTGAAAATAAAATTATAAATATAGAATTGAGCCATGATGAAAAAAAAAAAAAAAAAGTAATAAAAATAATGTCATAAAATTACATGTTACAAAATAATAATAATAATAATAATAATAAAAGTCACCAGAACCTATACACAAAAAATATGAGGAAACCAAGAATTAGAACCCAAAACTCCCAATACAATGCTGAAGAATTCAAAACAACAAAGATAATAGAGATAAAATAAATAATATAAAAACAAATAAACCAAAAGCAAAAACGCGCCCAAAAATAAATAAGTCAAATGCAAAAACATGAAAATAGTGAAGTCCCATGACACGCATCAACCAAAAGTTGGTAACGGGATTAACGCGTTAAAAAAGTGTGAGTGCACTGGATCAGAAAAATAACTGCGAATACCAACGAAATTGGGATGAGGACAAAAATAGTAGAAAATGCAGTAAATGATACCTCAAAGGTCTTAAAGGTATTGCTTAAAGAGATCGTCATTTAACCAACCAACATTCTCAAATGCAGCAAACAGTCTAGATGCCTTATTGACATCGATACGGCATGCTTTTTGAGAGTCAGTTCTTCTAAATGGAAGACCTTGTCGCAATCGGTTAACCTTTTCGGCAAAAAGACGTCTTTTAGAGTCAGCGTAGAGTTGAGCCGAAAGACGTAGAGATGATGCAAGTTCGTATTCACGAGGGTCCAAAAGATGAAGATTAGAATCATTGGTAAGATCAATGGGGTTTCCCTTCCATTCAGTAGAAAGAGTAACACCCTTGGGCAGGCTGTCCAATGAAGGAGCGTAATTGGGAAGCTTTTCAAAATCAATATCATGTACCTTGGTTCCATCTCCCGAAGCAGCAGGGCGAGGGCGGGGAGCTGGACGGTTGGCTGAACGGGGTGCACGAGGAGTGCGAGTTGAAGTGCGAGGGGTAGAGGGCGAGCTAGTAGCAGTAGACTCACTACCAGATACTGATGTAGGAGTACTAACATCATTGACCCGTGACGAAGAGTTACGTGAACGAGTAGAATACGGTGATTCGGATTCTGTGCTGTAAACCAAATTTTTAGTAGGCATTCTTCTTCTCTTACGCTCTGTAGGTGCTGTTGATGGTTTTGCGGCTATTGGCACAGACTTCTTGTACTGTGAAAAATATTTTGCTCTGATGCTAGACTCCAATTTCCTAAAGTGAGGGAGGTTCTTTTTCATGCTCATCCAATATGAACTAGTAAATGATCCGCCAGAACTGAAGGATTGAAGATGGTAGGAGCCAAAGGTAGGAGCAGGAATCTCAACAGCAGGCTCTTGAAGCTTTCTTAAGTAGGCATCTGAAGAAAGGGTTTCCATACGATACTTAGGTTGGACAGGAATAGGAAGTGACTCACACGAGATTCTTCTCTTTTTAAATGAAACCACGGGGTCAACTGAGGCAGAAGCTGATCGCTTCAAAGGGACTGAAGCAAGATTGACAGGCTTATTTGGAGGTGTCAAAGGAGGAGACACCAGTGACAATTGGCCATTCTGATGTTTGGCGGAATTTGGCAAGACCATTGGTAACGCTGTAAACTTGTCGAATGAAGGAAGTGTTGTGGGGCTGTTTGCTGGACTGTATGACATTACTAAAGATTGATAGTCAAAGCGAATTGAGTTGGAATTTAATCAATCAATGAAATATTAATGAAATGATAAGGGAAAATGAAAATTGTGAAACCAGGGGAGAGATGGAGTATATATAGATTTGCACACACATAATCCAGGGATTCGAGAGAATCAATTGATCAGGACCTGATAAAATTTTTTTCAACCACCCCATTGTTAGTGAGTGCGATAAAAAAGAAATCAAAAAATACTTTTTCTTGATAATCACAATACACTATATAGTAGAGCTTGAAAAAGTAATGCTGCATGTTTCTTTTTTGGGGTGTGTCATTTTACTTAGTTGCTTTTTTTTGTTTTAGTTTTTTTTTCCTCTTTTTCTGTCTTTCATCCGCTGAGTCAGCTAGCCCAGACATTTGAATAAGAGTGAGAACAAAATTCCACTAGAGTTGGTACTGAATATAGTGTTGGCTTAAAATGTGAGATACTCCCTAGGGGTTTACGGTGGCAAGTCCAAAACAATGTGGAGAGAATTCCAATGTAAACAACGCTGCCTGTAAGAGAAGGAGTAATCTCTGGAATCATTGAATTTTTTTGTCGTTGCACTTTGTCCCAACTGCATCAGAAAATCTCAAGAGCGCACTGTAAGTAAGTCCGTGTATGGAATTGGCATGAAATTCATTGGCCAATTCGTTTCTCGTTCAACTGAAGTGGTTTCTTACCCATTTTGAAACAAGTCCCAATCAGCTTAAGACTAAACCAAGATAGGGAAAGATCAACATAGACGTTATTCCAAAACCTTATATTGTCCTACATAAGTTCTCCCTGCAAAGGTGGCCAGCATATTTATATTTTTTTTTGTTTTGGCCCGAATTCTTTTTACTTAAAGCAAAACCACCGATCATCTGGTTCACTCGTGAGCTTTTATTTAAAATTCTATAGGTATATAGCATGGAAATTTTTAATAAATTTATGTGCAAAATGCTGTTTTCTCTTCTTTTTTTTTTTTGTAGATATCATGACCATAGATTTCATCTTTGATTTTTCTCAACCGGTGCAAGTGCAAAGTACAGTCTCATTCTTTGTAGAGCCACATCCATGGACTGCCTCTCTGGTGTCACCAACCGGGTCAATTGGCCAATGGCGTCGTCGCTGAAGCGAAGTTTCCGTATATAGAAGTTGCATAGCATGTGGCATGTTTGCCCAAACTGGCAATTCCTACGCATGACTAACAGCAGTGTCCCAGACTACTAAGCAGGATGAAAATTTTTTTTATTTATTTTTATTTTATTTATATAAATATATATATATTTTTTTGTTCCGTTCGCATTGGTCCCCTAGTAAGGAAATTATTTTGGACCATGATCTCACTATTATCATGCTTTTGGTGTTGAGCCATTCTCTACTCTTCTGCTTTTACATTAAGGATCTGGAGTGCAGTCGTTGCTACTACTTGACAACAGTCAGCAATTTTCCTTTAATGGCAGTATATATTTGCACACAGGCATTAGTACCAGGCGTGTGTGGCGAAACATATTCTGCCTAAAAGAGCCCAGACTGGACTGGCCCCAGAGACCTAAAAAAAATTTACTGTTTTCATCTCTCGGCTCAATAACGGTTTTTTGGCCCTTGCCCTGGTACTGTAGTGTACAGGACCCTTTTCTTTTTTATTAAATTTCAAAGACATTACGGATCCAAAACCCGGTACTGTTGAAATTCCTCGTTTTGGGAATCATGTCCCTACGTAGTCCGATAGTTGAAAGAAAGAAAGAAAAAAAATAAAATAAAAAGTTAATTGATGAACAAAACTTGATTTCAATAGATGATTAAAAAAAAAAATAAAGTGTTAGTAGTGAGGGGGAAGCTTGGGCAGAGGTCCGACAGTGCATAAGACGGGCAGCAGCAATCAGTAGTTTCTACTATCATCCGGGAGCAGTAAAGAGTCCGACATCAACAACAATTGGAAAAACAGTAGCAACGAAGACGAGGTAAAAAAAAATACTACGGCAACGGCGGAGGTATTGCTTATCCCATGATTTACGTTTGCATTAATTATGACGGTGTGGAAAGCGCAACTGTCAGCAAGGTTGAGAGAGGAAGAGCAACGACTGGTGAACATTGTGGTGAAGCTGCATTGAGTCACACTTGAATAAGCAAAGCTTAGCAATTCAGAAATCTGTGGCTAATCATCGTGTGCTCAATTGCTAAAGCAGAACTAAATGCTATCTATAACGTTCGTGCGATTGGTCGTTGTGGAGAAATAAAAAACTTGCAGGTAGAGTCAACGCTTATTGCGGTTGCATGAGAGGTTGCTGCTGGACCTAAACAAGAATTGTCCTACTGAAGCAAACAGACAATTTGCAGAACGATTTTGGGTAGCTATTTGAATTAAATCACCGTCAATCACCGCTTGCTTTGAATTTAGTTTACGCTTAAAAAAAAAAAAAAAAAAAAAAAAAAAAAAAACAATCATAAGTTAAACTATAAGTTCCTTGCCATTCAGTACTATTTCTCTAAATTTATGCTAGCAATCAAAGAACAGTCTGTACCTTCGCTATGTCTGTTGATAATTCAAACGGTATGAGTCTTTATGAAAATATTTGAAGTGCTAGGAATAGAGACTAATCAGCTTTTGTAGCAATGCTGACATCTTAATGTGAAAAAAAATATATATATGAAATTAAATTAAAAATAATATAGTCCAAATTATTCAGTTACTAACTGTGTGCCAAAAAGACTTCTCCACAATGTGCCTGTTCCGCTGTTTAAGAGGGTCCTGGTGGTTTCCATCATGAACCTGGCGATTGTAACTATGAAAGCGTACTCTACCACTTTAACTCATACTGGGGTCCGAGAACACTACAGTTCAAGTATCGTGAAAATGGTAGTCAACGGTTTTAACTTTTGTGGTACTGATTCATTTATTTAATATTTATTTTTATTTATTATATATTTATTTATTAATTCCCACTTTTACTTTCAGTACTATAGCCCTACAATGAAATAAATGTTTCATTCCAATCTATGCTGAAATTAATCCGCCCAACGGTCATCTACTCATGTTTTTGAAATTTTTTACTTTTACAGAAAGCCATTAGATAGCATCAAAATGTTGTCTGAAAAAAAAAAAAATCAAAAATAAATAAATAAAAAATAGCAAGTCATATCAAAAACAGTAATTTACATCGCGGTTGATGTTGACGTCAATAATAATGGCTTACAAGTTTAATTTCTATCTTTTTTTTTTTTTTTTTTCAATCCAGCATAGAGATAGTATAACAATTATAGTGCTGAATTACATTGGTAAATTACGTTTAAATTTAGATTCACACTTACACTTTGGGATACACAATGTCAGAAATCCAGAGCATAAGCAAACTAAACTTACTGCATTAAAATGAACTTTATGTATACACATATACAAACACAGTTAACAAATCTAGACATTTTGCAAGCTTAAAAGGTAAATTTTGGAAATCAGTTTCTTGAGAGGCAGAGTTCATATCCTATTGCACCAAACCTCAATATTATATGCTTTGTGTAACAGCTTTCAGCATGGTCCAGCTGATTGAGTTCTTACTATTTACCAGCACCAATTTTCATTTTAGCTTAAGTGTTAATACTCAAAACTCACTTACTTACTCGCTCACTCACTCACGCTTTGCCTCTCGACAAAAACGTATTGCTCTCATTTTTTGACTCAACGTTTTCCCAATAGCCGCAAGCAACTAAAAAAAAAAAAATAAAAAGTTTGGTTGAGCAGCGTATCCCGATCTCGGGACACTTCCATAGTACACGGAAGCATTATTAACTTCGGGGAGGCTGAGTCAGAGTTGCATTAAACACTCGTTCGGTACTCAAACACGAGGGTCTGGCCCGTCCGACATGCTGAGTAACTCTAGATGTTCCGACCGGTTTGTCATGTAACCAACGTTAAAGTGAAATGAAAATTAAAAAAAAAAAAAAAAAAAAAAAAAAAAAAAAAAAAAAAACTCCGGCTTCCATGAGACTGAGTAACAGGTTTACGAAATGCTCACTTTCACTAAGATAACTCTGTCTTTTCTAAACACCATTTACAGTGGTCGAGCGTGCCGTTTGTTCACTGGGAAGTAACTTGATAAAGTAAAAATTACAGGATAGGCAGTGCTGCAGAATGAAAACACTGGCGAGCACTGATTGTCAGCATTCATTGATATGGTTTTGTCTTTTTTTTCTTTCAAAGAAACCTGTCTTCCCATATTGCGTTGTTGACTCAAAGAAAACGAAGAACTGGACTGCCACTATTCCTTGTAGATCAAACCTTTGGTATTCCGTTTGTATCAAATGTCATTAAACTTTCCGTTTAAAAACTGCAAAAGTCTAGGAATGGTGTTGATATTAACCATGTACAGTAATGTTTTTCTGTGTGCACTCGGATGTAAGTGTGTGTGTTTTTGGGGGTAGTTGTGGGAGGTCAGTTCAGTGAGGCTCATCTGCACTACTTTCCCTGCAGCCAGCTGCTGACGGTATAAGATCCAGATCCGATCAAGTACTATTTATTCTACCATGTACCAGTAGTATATACAGGCAGAGTCTCGATAGTCTATAAGCAGAAGGTCAATTGGGTTTCTAATAATCAATTGATCAACGACCTGCTCGAGAAGCGAGTGCAAGAATAAAAATAAAAAAGTGAAAAAACGTTTCTGCTTCTCAGAGTATGTCTACTTAAGATCTTGACCCAAGCTTTCGACGGGACTGCATCTCTCGTTCGTCGCATGTGGGCCTTAACTCAATTGACACACTCAAAAGTACTGAGCCTTGAAAGGCACACGCGCTTCTACTATTTTTCAGCTCACCAGATTTGTACCGTAGCCAGGATTTGAAAGGTTTTTAGATTGTGACTAATGTAGTCTAAGAATCAAAGATGGAATTCGGGCCCCCTATGCCAGAAATACTGAACCTGGGCCATAACTTTTTTTTTTCTTCCCTTCTTGATATCATCTCTCTCTCTCTCTCTCCTTCTTTTTGAATTGAGCTTTTCCACGCTCCGCAAACTAGTATGCAAATGCACCTATGGTGGTGATAACTGCAATCTAGCTATATCTAGTCTAATTCGCTACATCCGAACAAAGAACTCCAGTATGGGAGAGAACAGTAGGCAAAACAAATGGTCCCAATTGCACAAAGGGTTTTTTTTTGTCGGGTCCCCGCTGACGGTTGACCAAAGATTACTTTTATAGGCAAGTACTATATATATATATATATATATATATACAAAAGCTGTTTACTTTTGGTCAAAATACCCACCTTCGTTGCCATTCATCTGGTCCCTCAATTTTTTTTTTCTACATGTATATTGTCCAATTGTCCATTTATTTTTAGTTTTCATAATATTTTTGAAATACTTTTTTTTTCTGGATATCAATTGATATTTTGTATTATGGGACTATCACCAACTATAAACTTTTCAATATTATTAACCAATTTTTGAAGCTTCAATTGATCCATTGGAATGCAACGCAATTGAAAGCTCGTTAGTTCACGCCCGTCCCGCTCAACTGACCAATTCCGCCGGAGCCATATCCGACGCGCTAGTGCTGTAATTCATAAAGCTGCTAAGCACTAATAATAATACTAATCAATTTAATTTATTTAGTATATATATATATATATTTATATAGATTTCAAGATGGCATAGTAAAAGTACAAATCTATGAGGTTGTATCGATATCTGATTTTTGTAGGTCTCACAACCCACGCTAAAGCAAAGCCTTTGCACATATCTCTATCGAGCTATACTTACTCAACTGTTCTAAAAGTGAAATAAATAAATAAAAATTGGCTATGGAAAATTCCGAAAGGCAGTAACAGCTGAATTGCACACTTTGGAGTAGGCCGATGGTGGACTTAATTTTGGCTCGATTCAAAAGCTATAGCTTCACAGCTCTATTAACTGAACTTTGTATTTTGGCCTCTGCTTACAAGAAGACCTCGTTCATACAATAGTCGGTCTCCCCCTTTCAAAGCCCCTGAGATTCTCAAATTGGCTAACTAGTTCGAGAATTGAGTTTGGGACGTGGAAATGCTAGAAGTAAGGTTCAATGGATAACATGAAAAATTTGAAGCTACGATAAAGAAAAACTCAAAATTGTCCAAGCAGATAATCATAATATGGGATGCATATAAAACTTTAGAATGTTTCAAGCGGTTCTTACAATGGATTCAGAATTTCCCAGGTTTTGGTTCAAGAGAAAGAATTAAAACTATTTCTAATAAATTTTTTACATTGAATCTAGTAGGGAAGGAGAATTTTTTTTTTATTCATATCAATCAAGTCAAAAGTTTTACTATCAGCCCACCGAAACCAAATTGGATTCAATCTTGTACATTATTGGTTTTTGTCTTTACTATTTCTGCCATAGCTAATTTGGAACTGGGTCTGAAAATTGAATCGATTTTCAATTACGCTTGAGTATCAAGACAGTCACCAAATAATCAGGACATCGATGATTTTCTGTCTCACAGTATTGAAGGCCTGCATTGAGACTCAACTCCAGAAAAGAAATCCAAGAATTTGTCTCAATTTCATAAGAGGTGGCTCATGTAGTTTAAACATGGCGAAAATAAAGCTGCATTGAAGTTTTTGAAGATTACTGATTCCATTAATCGATTGCTTCAATCAAAACTCATTATGGAGAAGAAAAACGTATAGTGGGATAGCTTATAGCAAATAGAAACCTAGGATCTGAAATAACGTCTAGACGCAAGATTCTCCACATAACGGTCCTAATAAAAATTGTTCCACGCTAAACCCACTACCTCGTCTTTATTACGCTCAAGCTTTCAATTTTTATAATTGAAGGTTCGGGCTTTGAGTTCGTATATATATTTATATTTCAAATATGCCATTTCAATCATCAAAGTAAATTAAATGGAAAAGGATTTCAGAATACCTATTTTTATTTTATTTTTTTTGATAGCTCCCAAGATCAAAGAAAGTGTGCCTGCCCCCTACATGTAGTGCTTTGTGATGCTGCTTCAGCTTCAAAAAAGAGAACGAAGTTCACATTTAGAAAGAAAAAAAAATTTATAGTAGGATACAAGATGAAAAATTACTGCTCCTGCGTCAAAATAAAAGAACTGAGGTATACAGGTTTGTATTATGTTAAATATTTTTTATATGGCAGTTCAGATTTGGTATCAAGAGAATATAGTACAAACTTACTACGTATATCCAAAATCCATTTTGACACTGAGAAGTCATTTAATATCATATATAGGAACTAATCAGAGGGAAACCACTGGAGATAATTCGTATTTCTACTGTTCCAATTGAGCTTGAAGCACAGATTCAGCATCAAATGAAGTTATTCTGGATAGATTCGAAAGCTTACTACATGATAAGATATTTAACTAATGGATTATATAACTACTGTAGTTTGAAAAGCTTCCAAACCAATCTCCTTCTTTATTTTGAATCAAACTGTGTCGGTGTAAGACTTTTTGTGTTAAAGTTTTAAACAAACTGAGAAATATCAGTTAAAGGTGTATAAGAAAAATGGTTGATGAAAAAAAAAATACATAGCTCAAACCTGAGCTTTGAAAGAAAAAAACTGCCTGCAAGATCTGCCTGTGTTATAGCTTCTGATTAATCACTTTAGACTATATATTGATAGTATCAATATAGGTTCAAACAAAAATAAGTTCTTGAATTAAATTCAAAGCTTCATGAGATAGGCAGCACCTGCATCAGACTATTATCGGAAATGTCAGCGATGAAGGATTTCTGCAAAGTGTAGCAGGTGAATATGCACTTAGGTGTTTATATATATATATATATATATATATAAAATGGAGATTCACGCTCAGTTATGAAGACATGAAAAACACTTTTGTACAATTTATATACATGTAAACAATGTGAAAACAACTTGTCTGCCTTTTATCATTTTAAATATATACCTAAAATTTCAACAAAATGAATTAATATATAGTGGAAAGTTTATGTGCTCCAAGATTTGAAAACTACTGTATCATATATTTCACATCTTCCATATTAACTCAATTGGAATTATACATTTTAATTATATTTAAAAGTCCAGCCAAAAAAAAAAAAAAAAAAAAAAAAAAAAAAAAAAAAAAAAAATTGTGCTCGAATTAACTACGTCTATTTCGATTTATAAATCACTGAGACATGAGCAGTATAAAGAGTATTTTTTTATTCTGATTTTTTGTGAGCGGTCAAGTAGGATTTCCCTCTTTTTTTTTTTTGTATTTCAATTAACGTAAAGCCAAACTCTTATATACATATCATCAATTGATCCAAAATTATTTAAATACAGCTTAAAACATATTAGTGTTTCTGGCGAAATTGAACACAATTTTATACTAGTATCAAATGTCTGGCCTACCAAAACCAGAAATTTTCATCCGGATAAAGTGTGAGATTAACAGAGAATTTAAATAACTTTTAGTTTTTATATGAATTTCAAGATCTGATACCTGCAGGATCCATAGTTTAAAATTGTCTTTGACCTTACTTTGGGTAGAGAAACTGAAACTGAAAATTTGAATATCTACAACAGAATCTATCTAGCCATAGAATTCAATTCATATACCAAAAGATGTTGAAGTGTACATTTTTCTGGGGTTTCCGCATACTTTACATTAAACAAATCATCAAAGAATTGTATACCTGAGACTGAAAACAAAACAAACAAACAAATTCATAAACAAATATACTAACAAACAAACAATAAACAAGCAAAACAAAATGCTGAAATTAGAACATTTTACTGGCACTCGAAACGTCAATTTCATCTGATCTTAAACAGCATATCGGTGCAGGAGTCCCTGGTATGTGCAAGTCCTTTTGTGATATACGTTCTCTCATTCCAATTTATAGATACGCTCGTTTCAAAATGCCTGGTTTATAACTACATGTATTATTCTTTTAGTATTAAAAAAAAAAAAAAACAAAAAACAAAAAAAAAATTCATGTAGAAGCAGGAGCAGGAGAAGAGAAAAGGTAGAATCTGCCAAAAATCTGGAATGAAAACAGAAATAAGAAAATTGAGCCACTGAGTAGGCCCAGATAATGGCCCAACTCAAGGCACGCGAGTGTTGAAAGAAAAAAAAAATTACTAAAGGGGTATGCCAATGAAGGTTTTTAAACAAGCTAATTTCTGAATCTGGAAAAACATTGTACAAGATTGGCACGAAATTATTGGTGATCTATCAACAAAATACATATTCAATGGACCATATGAGTATAAGTGCATGATCGTATAGGAGAGTCATACGCGCTGAAAGCACTTAAAACGGTATAGATTAGAGGTTGAAAATTTCTGTAAATTAAAGAGAAAAGAGAACAGTACGTGTAAATGTGGAAGCAAGAGCTTTTACGATCAATTAAAACAGAGCTTTACAGTATCCAGAGTATGTAACTGGGAAATCAGTACACTTCTATAAAGCGCTTCTTTTGTACAAAGTGTGTCGAAACCATAATTTTTGTTTGTTACTTTCGCGTACTTGCTTAATACTTAGCAGAGAACTAATATACCGTCCTATTTTAGACACCTGAAAATCTAATCTACCAACTGAAAAAACGCATCATCGTATCTGCAACTAAGGTAGAAACTAGGATTCAGTATGTATACATCGCTTACACCCCAGACAAGGAGAGTAAGTGTGCCAATCGACTGTCAGAGTGAACTTAAAAGCCACAGGGTCTTGAAGTTTACAATTTAGGCAGTAAATTTGTATAAATCATAGTATCATATCGTGATGATATGTCAAATGTGACTGGTGCCTGTAGCCCATAAAAATCATATCACTGAGACACAAGTCAATGAAACCAAAGTACAGCTACAAATAGAAAAGATTCGTCAGAAAGATGTATAAAAGATGAGATATTTCTTCAATAGTTTAGTAAGATCTTTGAGTTTACAAACTGGTTTTCAGGTGATGGTTTTGTATTAACGAGCTTACGATTGGTTGAGAATTGGCATTTCTAAAGTCAACATATTGGTACGCATATAAGCAAAATTGAGCGATCAACTTACATTATGATGCCCCTCAAATGTTCATAGTAACTCTGTAATGTCAAGTTTGGGAGTTTCCTTACTCTGGCACGCATGCGGATGCATCTGATAGCATCAATCACGAACGTAACTTGTTCGTGACCTTGCACTAAAAGTAGTTTTAGATATTGATATTCAGTTACAAGTGCATTACATTGACTCACTAAACCAAGATTCACAGTGCACTGGAATTTTGATTTTGATTTTTTTTTTTTTTTTTGTTTTGCTTCGTAGAAATGTGTTTAATTCTTAATTTAGTTTTTATTTGTATTGATTATCATTATATATCTATGAATTTATTTAATAATTAGTTCAAAGATTAGAATAGATTCAGAGCCTGTTACATTTGTTAGTATGTTCATGATTAGTATTATCATTATTATAGTTTTACACTGATTATTTATAACCCTTAAAAAAACACTTCATTTCATTTACGTCACCAAGCATTGAGAGCATATTTGGTGATAGATAATATTACCCTATGGTAATAATATGACTTTATTGGAATTTTTTTTCAAATATTTCAAGAAAAAGAGCTTGTAGTTTGTTCAATTTTTATTTGGCTTTTCATAACTCAATTCATAGTTATCTCGCTCCTTGACTTGCTTGTTATACCAATTTCAATAGAAAACTCAGCTGAGTCTCATTGTTAGTATGTAGTCTTTCATCTTAATATCTATAGTATCTGCCAATGATTCATAAAGTAGTCGTCTATAAAACAAGAATTCCTCTTGTTTATACAGAAATGTCTTTGTCTATGAAACCTTTCAAGTTGTCAACTTGAAATAGTAATAAATGGTAGGATGCCATTTTTGTTGTTCCTCGATCTCATCTCATCTTTCTATTAATTTTTCTTACAAGGAACTAGCTCAACGGTTGCTTTTAGCTTAATCTTAATGCTCTTTTTCAGCAGCAGTTGATAGTTAGGCAGTTCAATTCCATCGATTTGTTCAATTGAGCCACCTTTTTAACTCAATTGCTAGATATTGAACATCTTAATATATAGATAAATTTTTTTTATTTTTTTTTTTTTGTAAATATTTTCAAATGCAGTATTATACTTAAAGAATAGTAGTATTTAGTTTAAATACTCCGTAATAGGAGACCAGAGCTTGCGTATGGTGCTAATTCTATGTCATTGAGCATAGCATGCAGATGTGCATGTGCTGGCATCTGGCGGCGGATCTGTGGGAAAGACAGCTTCAGGAGAACATCAAGATGTAGGAGTCCAGTGGGACAGAGTAGAAATATGAAGCCGAAAGCTTTAATTGATACATGCTACAAGTACCTGCTGTATATTTCAGTGGGCTTTAAGGATGAAATTTGGGGATTATCTATAATTAATGTTTGTATTCTTAAAATGGAACATTTTTAATTCTCAAAAGGTAGTCGAGGATGTGAAACGGGAAAGCGTGTGGGTAAGTATACTTTTTTTTCTAACACGACGTGCAATCAAAAAAAATGTAAATTGAATTTTGCTCAAGTTAATTATCCACCTAAAAGGAATTGAGCTCGCTGAAATAGAATAGAGATATAGCATCTGATATTTGATATTAATTATAAACTTTTTTTTTCAAATATCAAACAAACAAACTGAATTGTAGCTGAAAATTAATTGTATCTTATAAGCTTGTTACTCACTAATGTAAACATAGTTCTGTCAAGGACTATCCACACTTAAACAATTGTTCTCGAAAACCCCTAGTTAACTTTAATTCTTGTATGGAGTGCAAATGAATGTAATGTTTAAATTCATGTTTAACTCTTTGAAAACGAGAAAATGATCAAATCGCACATACAAATATATTTTGATACAAGCAATTGGGTAGTTGTGAAAAGCTTAGTGCAGACAACCAGTTTAATTAAGAGTCTACATAAAACTCTAGTGTTCACTAGATAATTCATTTACAATTTCAAGATGATTTTTATATTCACTCACTTGCCAGACAATTGATGGTAATAACAAATTTTTGACCTTTGATTTAGAACATCTATTCAATCCAATTTGATTCATTTGAAAATGAAAACGAAAATTTGTTTCCAAAATCTGGTAAGCTTGTTTTCTCCATAGGTATAGAATGTCTATTACTAGTTGTGGTCTCCTTGCATTTTCGCCTGTAGCAGAAATATAGTAACTTACATGATACTAATAGTTCAGGGTTTGAAGCTGGAAATTTTTGATACAAATTTATCACGATGCCGCCAAGTTTTGAAAGCGGATATGGCTTTACAATTGTAGTTCAAACGTAGCATATTATCCTCTTTATCAAGACATTTACAAATCGTCTAGTCATTAAATTGCATGGTAAAATGTAAATGTACATATTAATGAAAAATACACATTAAACTTTTATTTTTGTTAAGTCAAGATTTCTCTGCTATTAGTATTTTTTTTTTTCAATTTTCATTTATCAAAAGTTTATCTAATAACAACGATAATAAATATATTACTAGTTTTACAAGCTTTACAAGCTTATAAATTGAATGGTAGAGTTAAAACATCATTATCATAGCAATGGTATGAGCATATGAAAAGAAAAGAAAAATTATGAAAATAAGTTTATCAATGTATGAAAAAATTTTACTTTCAACTATAGTAATTACTTAGTTGTAATTAAAAAAAAAAAAAAAAAAAAAAAAAGCATTACAAAACAATTCATCATGTTGATTTTAGTGTTGATTTCTGTATAAAATTCATATTTAAAATACGCTGAGTAACTACTTACTTTCTTCAAGTCAAATTCATATCAAAGTTTTTTATTTACAAAGATAGCCTTGAAATAATTATCCGTATTTTATCCAAAGTAACTATAAAATAATAATAAAAATAATAACAATAATAATACTAGTTTGGTTTAATGATGAAATAAATACTGCTCTAATGAAAACTATTTCCAAAACTCATCTACCTATTTGATTCCATGACACGGAACATTTATCAAGTCTTACAATTCTGTTTGATATATATATATATAAAAGTAAAAGAGTCATCAAAGATTCATCAAGACAAAAATCATTATTTTAAGTGTATAAATTTTTAAGTTATTTGATACTCTCTATTATTTACTATATCATGTATCAATATGACATGCATATAACTTTTTTGATCAGTTAAGGTTCGCCACAAGAATTAGTATTGGTCAAAAGTTGTATTAAAACCGTGAACCACCAACCAGGGACTTCAATCAACAAGCCAAGACCGTCTCACCGATACATATTCCATCTGATTTCATGCTCTGATAGGTCTTAAATAAACCTTTTGGACCAGAATATTACATGTGTGAGTGGTTTGCACTCGATATAAACATATATAACTTAATTGCTTTGAAAGTTTCAAAAATTCATGTATCGTTATAGACTCTATATACATACTTTTGTCTTGTCTCAAAAATTTCTCCAATAGGTATCGGAATCTCAATTCCAATACTTTGACTTATATTGACTGCATTTAATAAAGAAAACAAAACCAAAAGGTATTGTAGTTTGGTGTTTTGCATTAACGTGTACTTTTTCAACTCGAAAATATACCTGTTCAGATACTTGAAATGTTTAAATTATGTGCTATCAACGTTATTCATGTACAATTACTACAATTCCTCTAGCACTTGGCCTGACATTGTTGAACATGAACTTGAGAATTATCCTTTTACATTGTTCTAATTGATGCAGCCGTTTAAACTTAAAAGAAAGAAGGCAAAAATAAAAAATAACAGAAAGAACATAATATTCCCTAACATGGAATTTGTTAATAACATCTCCCATAATTATTAGAAAATAATCATGGTAGGCATTAAACAAAATCATTTTATGCTGGTCTATTTTTTGGTTTTAATCACCATTCATTCAATCATAGTTTTTTTTATCCTGTTCTGAACAACTTACTACATATTTCTAAATCAATACAAGAATCTATACTATTTTTGAAATGAAAAAAAAAAAAAATAAAATAAAAATAAAAATAAAAATAAAGACAGTAAACAAAGTAAAATACATGTACTTCCACTAATACTTGTTATATAGTTCAAGCCTCAATGAATAAATTAAAAAAGACATTTGCAACTGTTTTCGGTTGGATGTCTGCTATGAATATTTAGCACATTCGGATTAAAATACTCCAACTTGAAACGAAACCTTATCGATTCAAAGTTATTCGATAGATGTTGGGCTGCACGGGGTTTTACTCAAAATCATTTGTAAAATTAAAAGTATATTACAGAGGCACATGATGATGAAATAATAATAATAATAATAATAATAATCAATTATATTAAAAAGTGGATTTGATTTCACCTTTATTTATTCAAACATTTTTAATCTCTAATTATCTATATAACTAGTCAAGTCTGTACTCTTTTTGTTTTAAAGACTAGCAAAAATAACAACTATAACAACACTAATATCCTTGATTAATTGTAAATTTGAAAATTTTATACTTATATTGTTAGATGCTCTTTTTTTTTTTTTTGTTTATAGATGTATATATATATTGAATTTTTTTTTTTTCCTTTTTGTTCTTCCCCATGATAATAACTGTAAATATGATACATAACGTTGAAATAAAAAAAAAAATTTATTTTCTTCCAAGATAAAAATATTGTTCAAATTTGGAATATTATCTAGACTTTGAAATATAATTGAGTATTTATATTATGATACATACATTTACTTTTACCTTTTTTTTTTTTTTTTTTTTTTTTTGATCATCTTCAATTTATAATTTCAGTCAAGATGATAGAATAATAAACAAAAACTATCATCTAATTCAAGCAAGATATTAGAATAGTAATATATATGGAGAAAAAGGTTAAAATAAAACAAGTCTATTAAAAGTTATTTCTAAATTATTGATTGGATATATAATAGTTAAATTTTCAATTTTGCTGATAAATATCGAAATCATGACGAAAATCATAGATATCCTAAAATTGAATTTAATGCATGTGTATATGAATAGTTTGAAAAAAAAGGTGAAAGATCAGTAGACAACTTAAAACAGCATCTATTCAATAGAAGTGATGCCAGAATTGTTGCACATTGACCTAAAAACACCATCAACGTTGTTAAATAAGTTCTTAGGAGTATCAAACTCTACAACTTCTCCTGCCTCCAAAACTAAAATTCGATCGTAATTTAAAATAGTCCGTAAACGATGGGCAATACACAAAATCGTGCAATGCTTAAAATTGCTGGCAATGGTAGATTGAATCTTGTTATCAGTGTGGTAATCAACACTTGAGGTTGCTTCATCTAAAATTAAAATTTGTGAGTTACGAACCAAGGCTCTAGTCAAAGCAACAAGTTGTCGCTCACCAAGAGAAAAGTTGTTACCATCATCTTCGACATTAGCATCTAAATGAAACTTCATATTGCTAGCTGATTTAGATGGGTCAGCAGCATTCACCTGATCGTATTCAGACGAGTCTAATAACCAAGAATTTCGCAAAGCATCCCACAACTCCTTATCTGATGACAGTCCAAAAGGATCAATATTGGATCTAATGGTACCTTGAAATAAAACAGGATCTTGAGGAATAATGGCAAGTTTAGATCTCAACTCATTGAGACCAAGAGTAGAAATATCAATGCCATCAATATCGATACGTCCCTTTTGTAGTTCCACGATACGATATAAAGCAGTCATGATCGTACTCTTACCCGCACCAGTTCTTCCACAAATACCAATCTTTTCACCTGGCTTAATATCAATATTGATATTTTTAAGCACAGGGGGTAAAGTAGGTTGGTAAGCAAGAGAAACGTCATCAAACTTGATAGCACCATATTGAGGCCATTCAGGTGGAGGTGCGGTCTCTGGAATGTGGTATGCACTCTCTTGTTCAAGCTTGGTGGCATAGTGATATAATCGTTCAACAGAATTCATATTGTTTTCAACAGTAGCCAACTCTCTTACCAAAAATGTTAAAAGTCCAACAACTTGTAGCAAATATGAAACTAGCAACCCAGCAACAGATGGAGAAATGTTGAGTTTGTGCGTGACACATAGCATGGTAACAAAAATAAGGATACCAGTACTAACTAAATCCAAACGAAGAGATAACCAACTCTGATTGACAATAGTAAGGAAATAAGCAGCATTCATTCTGTTGATTGCTCGGTTGTTGCTCTTGATGAATTGGTCTTGAACACCATATGCAACAATTGTAGGAACACCAGTAAGTGTTTCTGAAAAGTGACTGACAACAACTGATCGACCTGTTGAATCTAAACGCTTGATTTCGCGTGCAGATGAGCGGTAATATGAAGCTGCAGTAAAGAACAAACATAACAAAAAAGCCAAAGCTAGTGCAAACCAAGGAATATAGATAATAACCAAAATAAAAACACCAACAATATTTGCAACGATTGTCAAAAACATGCGAATTTGATCAGCAACTTCATTATCCAAAGTATCAGTATCGTGCGAAAAACGGTTTAAAATTCTACCAAGAGGAGATGAATCAAAAAAGTGCATAGGTGAATGAAGAATACCTGCAAGAGCCATTATATGGATTTTTTTGCTTGTTCTCTTGGTCACAACGGTATTGATAGTGAAATAGGCAAACAAAAGTATGACACTCATGAGAGTTAACAGAACAAAAATACCACTGTAAAATCCCGAACTTCTGGCAAATTTACGCTCGGTCCAAAATGAAAGCCAAGTATTAGAAAATATTTGACAGAATGTAGCAAGAGTGATGAAAAAAATGTAAATAGGAATGAACCAGTATTTGAAAAATCCAGTACCATATTTGACAAAGGTAAGGTAAACTTCTAAAGGAACAGCCTTTTCATTCTTTTCTTCAGCTTGCATCAAAGCACCGGCAGAAGCGTCTATATCTTTCTTTTCTTCAATCGACTCTTCTTCATTTTCTTTATCTGGAGAGTTAGTGTCACCCTTTTCAGCTTTTGGATCACTTGCTGTATTCGAATCATTAAGTTTCATCAATCCGTCAAATTCAGTGTTAGAAGCACGAAGTTCGGAAGGAGTTCCAATGATGACGGATCCCTTACCATCAAGGAAGATAACTCTGTCAGCTTGGTCAATAATAGAGATTTGATGTGTTGCCAAAACTCTGGTCTTTTTCTTCAGAATACCAGTAATGCAGTTATCCATAATGAACTTTCCAACATGAGCATCAACAGCACTTAAAACATCATCAAGAAGAATAACATCTGAATCACGGTAGACAGCACGGGCCAAGTTGATACGTGCCTTCTGGCCACCAGAGAGGGTCAATCCTCTCTCGCCGACTTCAGTATTGTCACCTCCTGCAAATAATTCAAAGTCTCTTTCCAATGAACAACATTTAACAACAGTATCATACCATTCTTGGTCTAAATCATTTCCAAATACAATATTACCCTTGATAGTTGAATTTTGAATCCATGGAGAACCACAATAAGCAAGAGACCCAGCAAGACGCACAGAGCCTTGGGTTTTGAACATTGTACCTGCTATTGCAGAGAGCAAACTCGATTTACCGGATCCAATAGGACCTGTAACCACAACAAATTCACCACGTTTGATAGAAAAGTCGGCATGATTAATTCCAGGAAACAATTCGTGAGAGCTGGATGACATTTCTTTTTCTTTTTGTTCAGACACAACTTTAACATCCTCATGGCGACTAACGATACTTGTAACGGTTGATATTTGACGACTTAAAATAGGTGAAAGATCATCTGATGGGCTAGATTCTGAACTGCTTGGTTCTTCCTTTTTATCTTTGCTAGATTCTTCTTCCTCTTTATCTTCAGTCTCCCAGATAAAAGAAGCATCAGAAAATTTAATGGCTTCGGGTTCAGAATAGTCCACTCTTTCGAGATAATCTACCATTTCGGGTGCTGACAGCAAATCTCTGATTCGGCCTTGTGCTTGGAATGCGTCAATAGAAGTCATGAAAGAAATTGGAAGAATCATAATTGGCATTTTCAAAACATTGAAAATAGATAGAGATGAAAAGACAGTAGCAGGGTTTAGAGACTTTCCGATACCTGAAAGAAGCACAAAGGAGACCAAACCAGCCAACGAAGAAACTGAATTGAAAACAGAACTGAGACCGTTTCTAAGATAAAGCATCTTACTGACAAGCTTGAGTTCTTGGTTTCTAATATCAGTAATTTTATCAATATATGCGCTTTCCCAAGAGTAATACTTGATAATTTTCATGGAGTTGAGAATTTCTCGCATAGAGGTAACTCTTTTGTCTGTGATTTTGGAAATAGCACCTCTATATGAAAACATTGTTTTACCAAGCAGCATAATCACGAAAAATGCAATAAAGATCACAGCTAGACCGAGAAGACCACTTGGGCCAATGTTGATAATGATGATAGCAATAGAGATACCAATAGCGATGGGGAAAGTCCATGTATAGTGAAACCATTGCATTGCAAAATCAATACGGTGACAGTCCACACTGGACATGTTTGTAACCTTACCATTTGTGTAGGTGATTCTAGCTTTATTACTCAGTCTCAAACTCTTTTCATAAATGGCTTGGATAAGAACAGCACGCATTCGGGCACCTACAGTTTGAGAGTAGTATGTGTTGAGTGTGGTAAAAAACGAAGATGCTAGATACATGAAACTGACGCCGAGAGCGAACCCAACACCCTTTCTGATAGCTGAGTCTTCACGACTGCCAGTGTACTGGATGAGATATCGAACAAGATATGGGTTAAGTGTAGTAATTACATTAATCAATACCATTGCCACGCCAGCAGTCCAAAATTCAAATAAAAAGGTTTTATGTAGCGCACCGATTAGAGCATACTTTGAGTTGAACTCTGTTGATCCTGGTATCCGGTATTTTTCCAAATTTTTTTGAAACTTTGCATGAAGATGCTCAACAGATTGTGGCGTTCCATTAAGATCCCATAAATCATTTTCAGTGAGAACTCTGAGATATCCAACCTAAAGAAAAATGGTGTTAGTGTATCTGTAGAGGCATTGGGGCGAAACTTTTTGAATGATTTTTAAACTGGCAAATAAAAAGAGTTTAAAATGTAATCAACAGTACGTACTCGGAGGATAGGGCTGACCCAACTGAATGTGATTCGGGAAAGGATGTTAGCAGATGATTCTGGATAGACTCCAGCATTTTCCTTTGGCACAGGAGGGACTTTTGATCCAAAGAATAGACTTAAAAGTCTTCGGTTACGTTCAGGAGTAGAGTCTGAGTCTCCATTTGACAATGAATCTATTGCCGGAGATGTTCCAGCCTTTTCACTCATAATATTTGTAAAAATATATTTTATATATATATTTTTTTTTTCGTCCCTGAAGATCTGAAATCCTGTAGTTTACAGATGTATTCTTGTAGTTTTGATTACGATGTTGCGTTTTCACAAGAAATGAATGGTTTTCTCAAACCAAATTTGAAGTATAAAAAAATTTGAATAATAAGAAGGTTTTTTTTTTTTTTTTTCGATTGCTAGAGTCTGAAAATAAACTACAAGAACGATTTTAAATGAATTGAAAGAGGGATAAACGGTTATATATATATATATTTATATATAAATGTTTAACAAAAATCTGGTGCCGCGTCATGATGAATCAAAAACACACGTTAGGTGAATAAGGCTGAAATAATTGGATTTACGATAGATTAAATATAGTCGATATCAATGAACGGCTAATCTTTCAACGAGTAAATGACCACCCCCAATTACTCGAAACGTCTAATTCTCATATTTCAATTAATCCAGCTTCAAAATGAATCATTCAGGTAAGTCTTGATTTTCATCATTACCGGTTGTTCTAATTAATTTGGTGATGTTTTATCATTATTATTTTTGTTTATTATTTATATTGCTACCTTTTTTTTTTTTTTTTTTTTTGGATATTATCGTAAATATCATTTGCGCAACACCGAGAAAATAGCCGTGTAGTATTAATATCTCCGTCAATTTTATACTCAAATTTGTACTTTAAGGAATTCGAGTAGCAAAAATGCTGACAGTAAATGTCAAGCTACTTTCGGTGAGACTTGACGAAAAAAATAAATCAATAAAAGTAAATCAATAAAAAGGATGCAAAATATTTGAATAAATGAATAGAATTTATAATCATCAGGTTAAAACCTTTTTATTGCTAAGAAAAACTATAGGTTTACAAAAAGTAATGAGTTGTTGGACTTTAGAGCTTGAAAATCATAAGATTCAAAAGAAAAACTATAGGTTTACAAAAAGTAGAGAAAGAAATAATACTGGCAGTAAAGATATATTATCAACGATGAAAGAGTTATTTTTTTTGATTAAAATAGTTTTATTTCATGCAATTTGAAATCAAAAATATGGAAATCATGATGTTTTTTTTTGAATACATGTAAATTTACAATATATATGAAAACACAATTACTTGATTATACCTTTCTTTAAACAAATTAATATTTTAATCAAAATATATATTATTTATTTTTTTTTTCAAAATGGATCAAATTTGTTTTCAAATTTATAATATCAATATATATATATATATATATATATACATGCCAAGGTGTTCCTGACATGGAAAAATAGCTACAATTACTTTCCATTTGGGGGGTTTTTTTTTCTGGAAACCTATTTCAAACCCGTTCTTTTATCTTGTAAATAATGTAAAGTGATAAGATGATCAAATTGTAAAAATGGAATCAGATAAAATTGTGCTACTGTGAAAGGGGAAGAAAAAAAAAAACAGCCAAATCCCGTAAACCACCAATTAATCAGCTTCAATATCACGGCATTCTCACTATCCATTGCAGTGCCGCACGAGATGATGTCGAGTCACTTCAGAATGCCCCACATTATTGCATGCGGTATCTATTTTAGTTGTTAGATCTTGGGAATCCCAAAAGAATCAGCTTGGAGCTGAGCCAAGTCTTGTAGGCAAATCCGCCAGTGCCATTTTAAAGCCCAATGCACGATAATTTTGTTGACAATTAAAGAAGAAGTTCAAAAAATGCTTCGCTTCTAATGGAAAATTTTGAACGGTTGTTTGAGCTGGCTTGTTGGTAATCAATTCATGCCCAAAACTGTTGTTTTTGGCTTTTCTTCGTCAGTTGCTTTGTTAAATCCATGTGGTTCCAACCTGACGTCAACCTTATAATTCTGATACAATAAAACTGCATTTCTCTCTAAGCATTGAAAATCATAAAAAAAAAGTCTGTACCATTTTTTCAAACAGGGAATCTACAATCAGGTTGAAATTCTGACTGGTCTGAGCTGGTGGTATAATGACAAAAATGTCACTTTGAAATCAAGAGGATAGATAGGCGTATAACATTTATATAATTATAATTCAAAGGAAAACCTTAAGTTTCACAGTGTTTTTTTGGGACCAGAATCAATCTAACTAACAGGTGAATACTTTTTTTTTCCCACCTTTAAAGGTAACAAAATGGTAATTTATCACCAATTAGCGGCAGCGCTTAAGCAACTTGAATTTTTTTTATCATGAATTTTTTTATCATGATAAAAAAAAAAATTAAATTAGAAAAAAATAATCAAGTGCTTTCAACACAATATTATTTGATTTTATTTAATGATTAAACAAGTTAATAGATAAAGCAAGTAAACATAAAAACTTACTCTACATTGTCATCTTTTTTTTTGTCAGCATTTTTCATTTTCATTTCTTAAGTTTAATCTGACGTTATAAAATCAAATAATAATATAGAGAAGTTAAAAATAATCTGCAGTAGTTCAACTACAGAAAGAAAGAAAGAAAGAAAGAAGAAGAAAAAAAAAATCAGGAGTCTAACATTACCAAATTTGGATCAAAAATAAAACAAATATAGATATATTTTTACATATTCTATATCCAAACTTTTATCTTTTTAATTCAAGTTGATTTTCAATTTTTATTATTCAATTTTCTTATTTTTTTTAACTTTCTAATTCATAATTTATATTCCACTTGGGAAAAAATCCTTCAAGTAATCTTTTGCAAATCAGAAACAACAATGATATGTATTTATTTATTCTTTGAATTTTTTTTGAATTTTTTGAATAGCAATAATAATAACCATGATATAAAAAATTTTCAGATACATTTGTAAGTCTGTAATCTTTTAATTCAATCAAATTAACTATAGTTTTCATTCTAAAAATGTATTAAAAATGTATACATTTGAAATCCCGTTTTTAAATAGCTTTAATCTTACTATTGTCGGAAAACAACAGGATTGCTTGTTTGGAAAAGCAATCAATGTAATAAGTAGTATCAATTCTTTTACTACATTCTATTTTTTTTCACAAACGTTCGTGATCATATTTTAAATTTACAAAAAATAAAATATCTATTTCTATTTTTTTTTATTACTATTATATTTAGAAATAGATTGATCATTTATAATAGATGAATTAACAGTAACAATGTTAATACCAATAGGTATATATATATTACACGAAAATAAATGGATACTTGTTTATAAAAGTCCTTGTTTTATAGTTTATTCAAAAAGTAGTAGAATGATAATTTTTCTATAATTTCGGATTGATTTATACTATACTTTTTTCACTACAATAAAAATATATCTTATTTCGTTACTTTTTTTTCTTCAACTATATATATATATATATAACAAATATCATGTTCAGCTTTAACTCATGCATATTTAATCAATTTGTTTCTGTTTTGTAGCTGGTTTATCAAATTCTTACTTTCTTTCAAAACTCCATTTAATTGAACTAATTATTTTCATCTTAAAAAATTATACAAACATTCAAACATACAAAAAAAACATAAAACATGATAAAAGAATAGACAGATAGATTTTCAAAAAAAAAATAAAAAAATAAAAATAAAAAAAAATCATTTACAGAAGATAACTGTCTTTAGAAGAGGATCTCTTTTTCTTAGAGTTGTAGAAATATCCCACTGCAGCCCCAATGACTGAGAGGAACATTAAACACTTGAAAAAGAACCAGCTCCAGGATCCTGATTTTTTAGTAAAAGTTTCCGCATCTAATGAATAGGGATTTTGGTCCCCAGTATTAGCAGGTGAAATTCCAGAGTCACCTCTAATTAATTCATCGTAGTTTCTAGGAGGATTTCGAAGAGAGAATACTTGCACCCTATGAATATCATGATTCTCAGTAAGCTCTCCAGTCTTTGCACTGAATCCCATAAACGCAGTCTTTGGAAGATCAGCATTTTCAATAACAAAGCAGTTCTTCCACTTATTTTGGCCTCTAAAATCCATATCTAAAGACAAAAATCCATCACGCACATATGTTACTCTTGCCTTGGCCAAGTCGTTGGAGTTGTGCAGTCCTCGCCCTGAACAAGCCCCCACTTCATTTGCTAGCCCGTCATGATCACCATCATAGCTTGTTTGCCCATCACCCAGCATTGCCATAATATAAGGAAACGTTTTACCAGGTCGATTGTTTTTGTATGTGTCAAAAAAAATGCCCAAGCCTGTGAACTTATCGGATGATCCAAACACTGGACCCTGTTCACCCTTGTGTGTAGTCACCCAAAACGCCATACCGTCACCAAATAGAGACGAAGACTTTCCACCATGTATGTTGAAATCAAATTCCACCTGAAAGTTTTCAGGTAACGCTGGAAGCCTTGAAAAAAGCCAGCCAGCTTCACTAGGCCGATCGCCTGTCAGTCGGATGAATGAATCTGACTTGATCAACGTAGATCCTCCATAATCGTAAAACCGTGAAGACAGATACTTATCAAGAAAAGGCCGTCGCAAGGCGTGTGGATAAGACTCGAGACGCAGAAATGGGTCCTGTGTAGAAGCCATTACAGCTAGCACCGCTGTGCAGAAGAATAAGGTTCGAAATAGCAGTGTCATTGTTCTACCTTTGTAACATGTAGTATAAACGACTGTAAGTTTAATATCAATGCGTCAATGAATGAAAGAAGATCAATATATCTCCTTACTTTTCACAATGATGTCCGTTCTACGTTTTGTATTCTGCAATTACAATTCTTGAAAGAAGAAGAAAAGTTGGATTTACTGAAATAAAAATAAGAAAAAAAAACGCCAACGCATCAACGTCAATAACCATACGCACGTGAAAGCATCGCAGAATAAAATGCGCCGCACAGTGAAAATTTACCGCTTTGAGTAACATCATCTCATCTCGTTTCATTTCGTGTTTTTGGCTCTTTTTTTTTGTTCCATCTACTTACTGAGAAGAAAAAAACGATATGGATATTTTTTCCAAAAAAGATTTTGAAAAGAGCAGAAACTTTGCTTTGGTGTTTCTATTTGCATTGTCAATTCAAATTTGAATACAAAAAGCGCCAAAATACTGTAAAAACTGCTTATGTGATGAAATGAAATGAGTTTAACGCGTCAAGTACGATGTTGGCTCGACCTGCCACGCGTAAATTACAGGCTCTCTACAAAAGTAAAAATTTCACTCGGACTTGCTAAGCGTTAAAAAAAAATCCTCCCAACGGCAAGCTGTAAAAGCCTTTCTTTCTTTCCCACATACACACATCAACCGGCTCATTTGCAATTCCGCCGTCGAAACTGGTGTAGTTTAGCTTAGCATTCGCTCTTAAAACCAATCAAAATTACGCACTTATACACAGATAGATAGATATTCATATATATACATATATATATATATATATAGAAAGAGACCCGACAATGTCAACGGATGTTATTGCAGCCCCCAGAAAACGGCCTCTTTCTGCAGTTGCAGAGTCCAGGCAACTCAAGAAACTGAACTCAGGTAAGTCCTACTGCAGTTGTTATATTTATTGTCGTTTTTTTGGTTCTATTACTTTCTTGTCACGGTCGAAACCTACTACTGAATCAATGACAAGTTGCAGTAAAATTTTTGATGGAAAATACTAACCTTTCGCTCGAATCTTCAGCTCAGCATCAAGTTACTGCGTTTACAAGGGTACAAGTTCCTGTACTTGACATTACGGCGGAGGAATATCCTGACACAGAAATAGAAGACTATTTATTTGACTTGTATTATAGAAAAGTATATGACAAGCCCTTGAACGAGGACGTTGTAATGCGATGATGAAAGAAATTTATTATAGATATGGAGGAGGCAAAGAAGAAGAAGGACAAAAAAAACAAAAAAAAAACATAAAAATCAGTTGCTTTTAGGGATGTTTGAGACGATTCGAGATTCGGCTGGGCCGAAGTGCTGTTGGTATGAATGAAGATGGTGTTGGAGAATATGGCATCATCGTGCTGAAGAGATCAGTGCGTGTTTGTGTATTTATTTATTTATTTGGCGGAAGAAGATGGGCCACGCAATGTGAATGATCCTTGACGAGTTACAACACCAGATTCCAAAGATTGACGTTGACCAGGTGCATAAAGAATAAAACCAGAGTCCGACTTTGTTTGTACTGGTTTTGTAGTTTGTTGTGAGATTTGAGATGTGGTTGCTTCAGGCATTTTGTGTTCAAATTTATAGAGGGAGCTGTACAGAAGTCTTAAAGACTATAATAATAATGATGAACTGAAGTTGAAAATTTACTTTCAGAATAATTAAATGTGAAATAGAATACCAAAAAAAAAAAAGAAGTAGAAGGAATTTTGAAAGAAAAAAAGCCAAATATTACGGATTAAATACACTTTTAAATGGCTTTCAAATCTTTATTCTAATACTATCAATATTGTTAATCCAACGACCCCTCAACGAGGCAAAAAAAAAAATTTTTCCGTTCAATTTAAGACCGTTTGTTTTATTTCAGCTTTTTAAATATATATTTTGTATGGTAGATCCATCTGGATATCAACGGCAATAAAATTCCAACGGATTATTTTGGGTTTTTTTACTTCTTTTGGGTTTTTCGTTTTCGTCGTTATTATCGGGATAACTTGATCTGGTAATAAATGGGAAAAAAAAATACTTTTTTTTCTCATTTATTTGTTGTTGGTTAATTTTCCGAAATTATTCCAAAAATGTTTATGGATAACCTTTGAAATAATTTTCGATACTGTTATTTTAATATAAAATCTATAAATTAACTGATGTAGTTTATTAGTGTTAATTGTTACTATAAAATCAACCTTTTCTTTACTTTTGAATCTGAAGTTTTTGATAACACAATAGTTGTAGAGATCTTGAAACGACATGATGTTAAAGAAAGCTATAGATTTATTGTTTACTTTTCATTGTCATTACTATTATCAGCATCAGCATCAGCAAAAAAAAAAAATAGAAATAAAAAATTATACATACTTTCTACTTATATTAAAACTAAAAGGACTCTTGAATTATCCAAATTAGAACAATTAATTTTAGAAAGAACAAAGTTTATTTCATTTTTATATAGATCTTGTTTACTCCAGCTTTCATTTCATTGTAATTCCATAACCAAATAAAGCAATAAGCTTTATTTAAAATTTATTATTACAAAGTATAGATATAATCAATATTTCTTTCTTTTTTCTTTTCAAAAAAAAAAAAAAATAAAATAAAATAAAATTAAATAAAATAATATACAAATAATATACAAATAAAAAATTTGAAAAGATTGAAAAAAAAAAAAAAAAAAAAAAAAAAAAATGAAAATATTTTACTTAAAATAACAGCGACAATGCTAAATTCTTTCGACATAATTACTTGGAAATAGTCCCATCCTACCATCGACTGTTCGACCCATCCACCAATTCTTGTCCATGCTATCGCCCTCGTCCAATACTTTGACTCTCTCGCCCACTCGAAAGCTAATATCGCCGGGCTCCGATCCATGAAATGTATACAGCGCAACAGTGTCGTACAGTCCTTCGTCTAAAGCCGCATCCGAACCAGATGCTGACTCGTCCGAGTATGGTGGTGTAAGTGCGCGCGCGGTGTTTGACATGGACGCACGAACTCGCGCTTGCAAATCCAGCAGAGTCGACGGAGGATCAGGAAAGCTCGACGTCACCGGGCTTCGTAATTGCGGTGTGTATCCAGGTGGAGGAGTGTGCGAAGGCGAAGTAAGCGTTAAGGGGTCCAACTCGTTGGTGAAAAAGCCGTTTGCCGGCGAAGAAAAATGAATTTGAGATGCATCCGTTGTCTTACCAGCAGCTTTCAAAGCAATATCAGAGGTTTTAGTCACCGAGTTGGCTGCAATCTCGACTGTCTTATCTGTTAGAGCCTCAAGTTTAGTGCTCGAGTTACTTTCATGTAACGGTTTGCTGACAGTTTTGCCTTCTCTGATAAAGTTTAGAGACTGCTCCAAATGAGTTCGAATGGGTTCAAAGCGTTCACTGAACTGCTCGTTCTCTGTTCCATACTCCTGTGCATATTGGTAAATAGCAGATTTCCAGTGGTCATAGATTTTCAACTGGTCCATATACAACTTAGCTGTCAGAAGGTTCAACATTTCAGAAACCTCCGCAATGACGCGCGGTACTGTGCTCTTTACCTTCTGATCAATAGCATGAAAGATTTCACGCGCCGATTCCAATTCGGCTTCGGCTTTACTCACTTGAGTTTCATGGTTCTGCGCACTTTGTGTCGAAGTTGCTGGGCTCTTGCGAACTAGTTTCTCAAGATTGTTAGCAAACCGGTCAAAGTCCTGTTTCTTGTGGTTTCGTTTTTTAAGCAACTTTGACATTCCTTCAATGCATGCGTTTAAGTCCTTAGATCGTCTCACCAGCCAAGCGACCATTTCCCCGACCTCTTTGGTAATATCGTTTTCCAAGTCTATCGACAATTGGAGATAATCTTTCAAAGCTCTGGCCTGGGATGCAGGGGTCTCTAATCCCTTATCACCAACTTGTTTGTAGATACCCGAGAGAACCTCAAGGAGCTCGCGAGTGCTACTAAGAACCTTTATGGTTTCTTTCTGATAGCTGTTTGCCTCGTTTTGGAGCAGACCAAGTGCATGGTGTGCTACTTCAAAGTCTTTTGTCCAATCAATAATGTTTCGGTCTTCAATACTCTTCGAGCCTAGAAACCTGTGTGGGGTTCTTGCAATAGCCTTTTTAGCTCCTTTGAACATGGTGATTGCTTACTGAAAATGCAAAATGCTGTGTTTCGATGTCGCTAGTTTAGAAGGGAAGAGAGAAAAGAGAACAGCGTGAGAGATTATATTACTTGGAGAGATGTGAGTCGAGCGTTTTCTCTAGACTGGTGAAATCAACCAAGGCTCAGCTCACAACTCAGCTCAATCCAGCTTAGTGCTTAAGCCTCTTCCAATGCTTTATTGCTGTTTTAGGCAAATAGCCCTAACCTGAAATGCGGCATATTTTATTAAATAATAACAAAATAAAATAAGTAAGTTAATATAATGATAATAAATTAATAAAATATTGAGATTCTAATAAAATTTAAGACACTGATAGATTTAGCATCAAAATTTTCTCATTTTTCTCCCACGCACACAACTACACACACACGAAAGCTTGTCAAACGAAACCAAGTTAATCTCACAATTTTATGGCCTAAGGCTTTGATTAACGTCAATCGTATTCACATATTAAGTACTATGGAAAATCTATCATCGCTTTCTCGAACGCTGCCATCGGCACCTCACGCGAACTTGGACAAAGAGTTCAAAGATGCCGCACTGGCAGTTACTAAATTATACAAGATGGGAGCCTCACAGTACAAGGAAGGCTACCACGACGCAATGTCAGAATTGGTTCAGATCATTCAAGAAGGTACCTCGGTAGACGAACTACTTGCCTGGGCACTAACAAAGCAGGAAGAGCATGGAGTTCGTACATCCTTATCTTCATCTTATACAAGAAGATCTTCTGCTAGCAGGTCACGATCTAAGACTGCAGCACCCTCTTCAACACCACCGCCACAATCTACACAACATAACCATTCAGCGCAACACCAACATCAGCAGCATCATCCGCAATCACAGTCACCGCCGCAACAGAGCACAGTAGAAGAAAAAGAGAAAGAGCGCGGGCGTGAGCTTGAGCGTGAGCGTGAGCGGGATTTTGATTTCAGAGCATCCGACCAATTGAGCTTGGATGCCCCGCTCTCTTCAAACATACCATCCACTTTTATGGGTAGCTTATTCAATTTTGCTGCTTCTACGGAGTCTAATCCCAACTCAAGTATCATTAGCGGAAGCTCAGATAGCGAATCTGATAATGACACAGTTATCAGCGGCAAGCGTAGGAAGCATGGAAGTGGGAATGGATCATCTGGTAGCGGACTCGAGTCAAAACGCATTCGCTTTTAATCTGGGCACGAAACTAATAAGAATAAAAATTCGGAAATATACACTGGTAATGAGAAAACGAAAGCGAGCATTTATCTGATCCGGGGGCTAGGAGACAGAAAAAAAAATCATCAATCTAATGCTGTCTGTGTTTTGCAGAAGACTTGACTGGTTTAAACACGGTTATGTCCTGATTTGCATTCTATATTTTATTTCATATAGATTAATTCTATTTTATATTTATCATTTTTTACATTTTTTTTACCTTTGTTTTTATTATTATGATTATTACTGTCACTTGCTTCTTACTACCTTGAAAAATTGTAGGTGGCGATGGTTGAAGAATAAAATTTTATATTTCTTTACACACATGCAGGCCATGCTTACAAAACTCAAACTCAAAGTATCTCTAGAACTCAGAGGACCCTGGAATTATAATTTTAAATTCATTTTGATCCTCGAAATTATAACCCCAGATTTTGTTGAAAAATGTTTGTATTTTACAGATATTGATATTATTAAAAGAAAACTCGGTGAAATGTACAAAATAATTTATTCATCCGCTAGAAATTATAGATAAAAATATAGGTTCCTTTTTTTTTTATTATTTTTGCAAAATGAAATGTAAAAGTAGAAAAAAAAAATTAAAAATAAAAATAAAAAAAAGGATAAAAAAAACTAATAAAAGAGGAACATTGTCCAATAACTAATAATACGAAATAAGTTATATAAAAATAGAAAGGATCAAATAGACCTTCAAAATGTTTAACAGCTTCTGTTTCGGCTTCTGCAAAGTCCATCTTTAGCAAGTCGAACTAGTAAACCACAACGTCTGTCGCCACCCAAAACATGATTATCTAGCCAATCTCCAGCCTTGAATCGTTCACCGCATCCGCAAGTTCCCCAGTAATCAAGCTTGCTTTGTAGATTTCTGAATCCTCTAACCTTCTTTTGCTCATCAAAGGTAAAGTGACCATGTAGTAAATGCTTCTTGAAGTCGTAAGGACGGTTGAACTGTCCACGCTTGTGTGGACACCTATCTCGCGAGAATGGACATGTGAATCTTGCAACAGTCTCATGTGTACGAAGATGCCTCGGCAGATCACGACGGAAATACTTGTGGCATGTAGGACATTGGTATCTTTTCTCCATGGACATCGCTCCTTCTGGTAGTGAAGCAGGAGGAGGAGGAGCGAATCCTGTGGGTTGTAAGTACATGTCTGGTGTTGGTTGATCAAATGCTGAAATCCATTCTTGTTGCTGCTCGTAAGCTGCTGTGGATGCTGCAGACGATACAGATGTATGTGCTGATGTGGGTGCGGAGGTTGTTGTTGCTGTGTATTCAGAGTGGTAGTCAAAATCAGATGCTGTGTTATTGGGAGTGTTGGTCGTAGTCGTCGTAGTTGTGTATTCGGTATTTACAGAAATGCTATTATTATTGGTGTTGGTGGTGGCGGTGTTAGATTGATGCTGAATAGCCCAGAATTCTTCGTTCTGTTGTGTTGTCGGTGACGACACAAGCTGTTTCTGATCAAACTCTGGGTGGTGGTTGTATGTGATGTATTCGGGTTCAGCCGCATGAAACAGATCTTCTTCACTGGGTCTATGTGAATGTTGGTGTGAATGTGATTCAGGTAGACCTGGAGTTGTGAAATAAAGCGCCGTTTGATCCACTGTTGGAGTATACGGGCTATAAGGAGGACTCTGATGTGCAAAGGGATTAGGCTGTTGAGGACCCTGTTGATTTTGATTTTGCTGGGGATTAAAATAATAGAATGGTGACATCACTTGTTGGTTGGTAATTGCAAACATTCTCAGATTAGAAGTGGTGGGCTGGATGTTTAGGGATGGGGTGTAATATACAGGATATTGTCGTGAAGAGTGATTGCAAGTGCTTTTGACTTGTTTGTTCTTATCTTGTTGAGAGTTAATTGTTTTGATAGTTGATGATGAAATATATGAATGAATAGAAATAACAAAAAAAATTCAAGATATCTGGAAATTCAAAATGATATATATACCAAAAGGTGGAGCGTAGAATTTCTAAATCTATTTTTAGTGATTGTGAGTTCTATGCATCCTAAAGGAATTCTCTTGCATTAAAAGAACAACTTTAAAATCCTTCGATTTAAAAAAGCAAATATTTTGGTATAAAAGAAATTTTAGAACAGTAAAAAGGCTTGGTTTTATTCCATGCATAGAATAACTTTATTGCCGTGTTCTAGAAAGGCTGAGCTTTTCGATGATATTTCCATTTAGAGAATTATAATGTGCTCAACTTGCAGCTAGTCTAACCCCAGTTCCCAAACTGAAGGGTCAACCTGCGTGTTAAAAATAGAAATCCCAGCTATCCTATTTTGGGATTGCGTCATAGCTAGATCTACCACGAGCTGATAGAGATCTTGTTTCTATTTTTAAATCCGTCTCAAGGTAAACTTGATAACATATTCTTCTTAATGTTAGGTTCCCTTACTCGCCCATCTACTTTCATGTCCATTATCATGAACATTGTATTACTTACGGACTGACAACAAAATAGCTGCTGAACTGATTTCAATTTTCATGTCGTATTAACAGTTTAGTTTCTTGCTGTTTCACGGGGTTAAGCTCATTAAATGAAAGAGTTAAATGAAAAAAAAAATAAACAAATAAGTATAATGGATATGATTCTGATTTCACATGTTCATCATTAATTTCATCTTCTATTTACACTTTCATTTGTTTTCCCCCCGGATTAATTTTATTTACTTTTCTTTTCTTTATTTTCTTTTACAATTTTTGTTGCCTCTCTTTTCAAGGTACTATTATTATTTCCATTTTCTATCTTTTTATCATTGTTTTCCCTGCTCCCTATTGTTCTTATTCATCTTTTATGACGTTTTTAATTGTAGTTTAATTCTTTTTTCATCCTTCCTATTGTTTCTCTACTTAGTTTTCATCTTTAATTGGATTTTCTTTTGATAACTCATTACTCTTAAAATATGAGTCTCTCTCATCGATGATTTCATAGTCATAATATATTGACGGGTTCCTGAATTCTTCTCTTTTGTTAATTCTTCGCTTACATCGCACTTTAAATTCTCATACATTTATCTATACTTGGAAACGCTCGTAGTTTCTAATGTAGTTTTCAATGTTCTACGCTTTTACCACTCTTATACAGAGTTGCTACTCTTTAGTAACCAATGCGTATGCCTTTATTATATTCATTACTATTCTACTGTATAATGCGGGTCGTGTATTTGCAGTTTATTAATATTCTGCAATATATTAAATATCATCGATTTGATTTCACTACTTGGTTGTGATTGTCAGTTTAGTGGAAGTCCCTTCAAATACATCACCTCCTCTGAGCCTCCTTTTTCTTACATAATCGATATATGTAGTGTCGTAATGGAGGCTTAGCAGTGACGACAACAAAATTAGATTAAAAAATAGATATGTACAAAACCTTAAATGGAAACCCTAACCTGTGTTTTAGATTCGCTTCCTCATGTTATGTGCACTGAAACAGACATTTTTAACAATAGAGGCTTAAAAATTACTCTGTCGTCATTTAATGAAAATTGTGGTCGGATAAGATCTCCTGGCAGTGATGTAAATGAAATTAAAATAAAATTAAAAGTAACAATACTATTGTTCTGATCCCAAATTAGAAAGGGTCCTTTTAGGAACACTGAAAGAGGCTTTGAACAATTTACGTCAAGGCCTATTGTTTACTTCTCCATGTGGATATAGTTCATGAAACCTTTTCCGTACAATGATTACGAATGATGACCTTTTAAAAAAATTCCTATTGTTTCTGGGTAGTGATGCAGTAAATAGCACATAGCCCTTTCACATTACATGCGGATATATCTCAATGAACAGTACGAATATTATTATGAAATAAGAATGTTTAATCAATGAATATAGCGGAGCAGCTGGTAAATTTCGGTCATAGAATGAATATTAATTTTCATTTCATTCTGTCTTGTTTCGAAATGGTAACAAACCCTTTCATTACTTTAGTTTCATACATTGTTGAAGTTTTTAATTAGGATAATTCAAACTAGCATGAAATCTAGTTATTGAGTTGAATCTTAGATTTCGATATAGTTGTGGTTTTTTTAAATTGTCTAAATGTAAAAAGAAAGGAAACAATCAAGTAGTGAGAATTTTAAGCTAGAGAGAGAGATAAAAAAAAACTAAAGCTAAGAAACCGGTAAGTACGGTTGTGTTTAGATTCAACCGTTTAACTGTTTGACCGCTCAACTGCCTATCTGTCTAACTGTCTAACTGTCTAACTGTCTAACTGTCTAACTGTCTAACTGTCTAACTGTCTAACTGTCTAACTGTCTAACTGCTCAACTGCTCAACTGCTCAACTGCTCAACTGCTCAACTGCTCAACCAATTGTACAACTTAACACCTGTTTTCAGAAGTAAGCTAAATCAAATTTATATATCAAATAAAACGTGAAACAACAAGATCATGAAGTTATCTAGTCTTTGAATTTGTTTAAGATTACATAAGGGTTTATTAAAACAATGAAGAAACAACACATTGTTCATGAAATTTTTAATTTACAAGGTGTGTTCAACAAGACAATCTATTGTTCTCTTACCCTGTAATAGTAGGCTCTTACACAGTGAGACATTACTTCGAGACATATTGTGTATGTCTTAAATATGCATTAAAAATAGGTTTCTGGAAGCTCATATCTAGACAAGCGGAATATTCTTTGGCAGGATATAGATATTCTAGAAACTAAAACTGTAATTTTACAATCAACGGCACTATGGCACGGTTTGATGGTGCAAATCGAAAATCGAACTTTGAAAATAACTCATGGAAGCCACAGGGGCATGAATAGAAGAAGCTTATCTTGATTCATTTTATTGTTCACTATTATGCATTACTTCATCTTTCACATTCATATTTCTTTGACAGCAACATTTTATCTCCCAATATTCTGCATATTGACTCAAGAAATTTGTAATGGCTAGCCAATTTTGCATCACTGTCTGTGTAGTTGCAGATCGGATTTTATATGGCTCATGAGCCATATGCTTTTCCAAATTCGGCCTAGATGAAAATTAATTTTTCTTCCAAGGCTTCTATGCATATAGTTTGAACTTTCTTTTATATTTTGGGATGTAGATCTATTTTTAGTTTTATGAAATTCTCACTACTTGATTCTTGCTCACTTTTCTTACCCACATGCACACTCACACGCTTATCTATATTACATTACTACTTTTTCTTTTCTTTAATTAAGTTGTGCTTAATCTATTACCTTACTGATTAAAAATAAATGAAATCATTGTTCCAAGGCACATTAAATGGTCCGCCACTCTTTGCGAATATTATCAATCTAATGGTATTGTTTTTTATTGTGGTTGTTTTTTTTTTTTGATCAAATCTGTATACAGCATGTGGCTAGAGAATTTTGTAGTGTAAATTTCAAACAATAACTCTCTTCTGATAAATACAAGGCTATTGTTGAAGATCTATAATAATGGCTGTAAGACTAATTCTTCGTAATACGTCATAATTGTTAATATGAGATTTTTGCAAAACGGTTGACTGTTACGAACGGTCGGGCTGAAAGAAACGGAACATATGAATAGACGGGGCTTTGAATTGTAAACCTTATAAATAAACTGAACATGAAAATTTTATATTTTTTTTTATTTTTTCCCTCCTCGGTGCAGCACATCAGGGCTTTACACTAAGTGATCCACAATACTGAGCACGTCGAAAATAGCTCTCGCAAAGCTTTCCATCTCAGGATCTTTGATTATTTGCATCATCATACATGATTATTGGCTTGTGAAAATATTTACAAGCGTCATAATATCTAAATTGAATCTGGAGACACACAAATGAATTAATACATTGGTATATTTCACCAGATTTTAGCAGGGACTGCCAGTTACTTTATAATCCTCCTAGTGATATTGAAAACTACTACGTTCAACAAATATAAAGTGAAAGTCACCTACTAAACATTTCTTAAGCGATTTCATTACCAATGTTTAATTTACAAAGCTAGCCATAAATCATCCAAACTTGTAAAAATCCTTTTGCCATATTTCCAAATAAGACTATTTCTTTCTCATTTGAACCTCATTGCCCATTTTTGTGTTCTAAAAATAATTTTTTATTTTTTCCTTTGTTTTTCAAAAATTAACAATCAATGACGACTACCGTAGTACAGTATGCTTCCAATATTGGCTATTCCCGATTAGTATATGCAGCTGCTTGTAATGATGTTTATAGTTTGCTAAATATAGCAATGCAATGTGATTGGGCCAATAGTCACCAGCCTAACATGTGTATACCGCAAGTAAGAGGGAAAAAGAGAGAGAAAGAGAAATTTCAAGAAAAATTAGTGATGTTCACAGATGCTTTGATGGAGAAAAAAGATGAGAGCTCATGTGTACCTTACATGAAGGGTCTATATTATCTACTTATGAATTATTTTATTTTTTCTCTTTGATATTAATTTGCTTTTGTGTTTACTATTGGAACTTGTTCAAGGTCTTTAAGCTCTATATGTTACTATATCTTTTTTTTTTCTTCTTCTTCTTCTTCTTCTTCTTCTTCTAATCCCATCATCTTGTTTGATTAGATTTTGATAAACAGAGATTTTTACTAACCTTTCTTTATGTTACACTTCACAACGTGATGTTGGTTTTTGAATCAGACTTATAGTTTCTTTTAAATAAATTCGACCAATATACTGAATTTAACTTGTTTGAAAATTAAGCATTTGTCTTGGAAGTATTCAGTTAAATTTTACCAAATGACAAGCAAATAGGTCATATGATCAATTCAGCTTCAAGTTAGAACTGCGTTTGGCATATAGCAAGTTTATTTATTTATTTATTTATTTATCTATTTAATTTTTTTTTTTTTTTTTCGTGTACAGTATGAAGCTTAATCAATACAAGTAACAAATGGAAAAGTACATATGTGATGGCGAATCAGATTTAGTGTAATAGTCTCTCAACTACGGCTCATAATTCCATATAAATCACATTTAACTAATTCAAGTTATGTACAGTGAGTATATGTTTTATTTTAGATGTAACAAATTGAAATGTTAGTTCAATTTGCTCATTAAATTAAAATAATCCATTATGTAATATTATCATGTTTAAAAGGCATATTAATTTTGTTAGTAGTAGAATATAGACTACTACTGTTATTCTAACTATTGAACTGTTGACCTAGTGTATTATACTTAGTACCATATATGGTTGTAGTATATCTAGTTCAACAGATAGCCAGCTGCTAGCGATCTCCTCTCGAAGAGTCTAGTATTTTCTCATATTCATCCGGCGACGTTTGCTTTACAACGTAATTTCATGAATATTCTAATCTCGATTAACCATACCCGAGATCTAATTTCATGAAATTGTTCACCTCAGTTTCATGCAATTTACCAAAGAATCAAGTTGAGAGTTAGTTTAAAACTTATCGGAAAAAAAAAGTGTAATTTGATGTTTAGTTAAATAACATGTGAGGAAGAAATTACGCATTATTATATATTTCTTAACTTCTGGTGCCTTCTCAAGTATTACTATGAAGTGGAATTAAATATAAAGGAGAAAGTTTGAGATGGTAAGG
Source organism: Geotrichum ghanense (nom. inval.) (assembly GCA_022023575.1). Taxonomy (NCBI): domain Eukaryota; kingdom Fungi; phylum Ascomycota; class Dipodascomycetes; order Dipodascales; family Dipodascaceae; genus Geotrichum; species Geotrichum ghanense (nom. inval.). The sequence goes on along the minus strand of JAKKCX010000003.1, from coordinate 3,975 downwards.
TGCGAGCTCTAGCACTAATAATAAAAGTTTTGATTCAGCAAACAACAGTTAAAGTGTTTGGTTGCAACCAAACTTGAAAGGCCTTGAAAGTTTTGAATATCTTGAAGGGTCTAGAAGTATATAAATGAAATATTAAAAAAAAAAAAAAAAATTCAAACAACAATGAGAACATTATGCTGTTTAATGATTTCTTCCGTTTTATCTAGTAACTGTTGAAGAAAACAAGATCTTTGATGCATTGAGATTTTTGATTCAATCCAAATTATGCAACAAAGAAGAGTATTCGAAAAATCGAGGGAGCTTCAACGCATTTCATGATAATGCCATTAGGAATCGAGTTTTAGATATTCAAATAAAAACTACAACCATCATACTATTATTATGTAACTTCTTAAGACCGAGATACTTTATTCGCCTGTGCGCCTTGTGTAAACTTCTATTCAGCTTTTTGTGAACCCAGTTTATCTCAGTGCAAATCCTAAGTTAAATCCATCTTAAGTCCAACCTTCATATTATTTAAACCATGTAATTGTTTTTTTGTTTTGTATTGTATTGTATTGTATTTTCATTTGCATAACAAGAATATTTTCGTTTAATTGAACACTTTTTCCTCGAAATGTCACAGATATTTTGCATCAATTGTTTGTCTCTATTCATAATCCATAAAAGCTTGTATTTGTATAAGTAAGTTTGGGCGCATGGGTTAAGCTAAGTGTAAGTGAATTGACTTTATTCATTTATTCATCTATTCATTTATTTATTTGTTTATTGATTTATTGCTGATACTATGACGTCGATCTTTGTTTTGGTGTCTTAGATTTGCTTTGTTCATTTAAATGGTCCATATTTTGTTCTCTATATTGCCATTGTATTGTTATTGTTTATTTATTTATTTATTTATTTATTTATTTATTTATTTAAAATGATACAATTTTCAAGATGGAGTTGTACTCAATAGATTTAGAATCTTATTATTGTGTATAAAACTATTGCAATCAATACTACTGATACTGATGCTGCTGCTGCTGAACATAATTTTCGAGGCCGTCACCAGAGCAGCAACACATATGTACAGTAGTAACCAAAATGAAAACATCACCACACACAACTTGTGACTTACGGTACAGGTTTATAGCTCACAAGGCTAGTGTTGCGTTTATATTACATCATAGATTAGTCAGTCAAAATATACAAGTTTGTGTAGTTGTCATGGCAACCAGCCTTGCCGTAGCCGAGCTTAGTTTCTGAATGCGACAACGCCAAAGTAATGTTTGTTCTACTATAGACTTTACAACTTTGGTCTTGTTGCGTTTGCTGCCACATGCGACACACACTCGCGCACGCTTTCTTTGTGGCATGTTATCACAATTATGTATATACGTAAATGATTTTTTTATTTTTTTTTTTTTTGGTGAAGCAAGTGGAATCAATAAACTTCTGAGTGTTCTCGAAGGCCCAATTCGCACAAAGCTTTACTTCAACGTTTGGAATATAAAGCTGAGGGCGGACGCATGAATTGCCATTTTGTACGAGTGGGTTCAGGTGTGCAACGGGTGCTGCCGAATAAATAAATGCAAGCGATCCTGTGAGAAAGAAGAGTTCTGGGCGTGCAATAAAAATAAAAATAAATAATAATAGTAGTAGTAATAGTAATAGTAATAGTAATATGTGTGTGTGTGTGTGTGCGAAAGAAGCAGACAAAAAGAAGTTCAAATGGTTCAGCTGGAAAGCTTATATCATGGCTTTATTAGAAGTCTCTTTCGGTAATCATGATATGGGCTAAATGAATACAAGGACAGAAACCTTGTATGTTTAGAATGAAAAGGCAAATGAGCTAGCAATTGAAAGTAATTACCGGTTTATGGGCACTAAGTTGACTAGAATACGCTTGTGTTCGGGAATGTAGTGGGTGGAAATTGTATATTTATAGGCGGGGACTGGGCTGGCTCAGTATTTATTTCCCTGTTTGTATTTCTTCTTTTCTTCTTTTTCTTTTCCTTTTCTTTTACTTTTTCTTCTTCTTCTTCTTCTTTTTCTTCCCTTTTTTTTTTCTTCTTCTTCTCTTTTTTTTTTTTATTTTATTTATTTTCTTACCTTTAGGTAAAACGATTTATTATATTCCATTACAGAATTAATTAATTACGAGCGAAGTATCTCTTGTCAATTACATTCATTCGTGCAAACAAAAATGGCTGGTAAACCAATCCTCACTACAGTCGCCTTCCTCTTACAAGCTGGGTATGTTTCTCTATTCAACTATATACATGAATAAATAAAAAGTCATTGATTGTTTTTATGTCTCATGAACGATCAAATAATCAAACACAATTCTTAATGGCTAGAGTACTAACTGTTGGTTTTCAATTAGCGCTATTGTCATGCTTTTCTTTATCCTGCTAGCAGGTGTAAGAAACTCGACTCCTCTCAACCAAATCTACTTTTTCGAATTCGGTACCAACAATATGGGTAACTCTGACATTCCCAACCCCGTGAGATGGACTCTTTACAATTACTGCGGCGTGTCTTCAAGCGGAAGGAATATGGATTGTTCTAGTACTAAGGCTGGACTCGGTTTCGAACCTCAAAGAGTATTCCACACCTCCACTGGTGTTCCCAGCGATATCATTACCAACAATAGTACCTACTACTACTTGACTAAGATTGCGTTTGCCTTTTACATTATCACTGCCGGTTTTTCAGTTTTTTCTTTGCTCATTTGTCTTGGTGGATGCTTTTCTCGCCTGGCCGGTGCCATCAGCTCTTTCTTTAGTTTCTTGGCCTTGCTGTTTGTTGCAGCGGCTTCAAGTATGATTACAGCTGCCTATGTCATGGCTCGTAGTGCCTACCGGTCGGACAATTTGGAGGCTCATCTTGGTGTTAAGGCCTTTGCCTTCACCTGGGCTATCACTGCTTGTTTGCTTCTCTCATTCTTCCTGTTGTGCTGCTCTTGTGCTACAGGTAGAAGCGGTGGTGGCCGAAGAAGACACAGTGGTGGTGAGTCTGCTTCGCCATTGAAGAGAGAAAGCTCATTTGAGAGAATCTACGACAATGATAAGGCAGAAACTGGCGGTAAGACTAAGAGAGGTTTCTTTAGCTCTTCAAGAAGAAAGAATAAGGACCAACAATCACAAAGCTTTTTTGAGCCCAACCCACATCAACAGGAGGCTCCTCCAGTTGATCCTCTAATCATTGATCAAAGAGCGTGATGACATTATCATGCTTGTGTGCTTGTGTTTTTATTATTTTTATTATTATTATCCCTCTTTTATTTTATTTTTGCAATATTACTGCTACCTCTACGATATTAAAAAAAAAAAAAAAAAAAAAAAAAAAAAAAAAAAAATTCTCGCTTTTTTTTTATTCCAGAATGTGTGGTTCTTTTTGTAAAACTGGGACGATGTTTTTATTTTATTTTTTGAGAGAGTGTGTGTGAGTGAGACAGTAAATGAATTATGGAAAAAATTGGTAAAGACGAATTTGTTTTTGAATTGAGTTGTTGCTTGAATATGGTGTGGAGCTCATGAGAAACAATGAACTTTTTTTTTTATTACTCTTTTATATCTTTTCACCTGTTTTTATTTTTTTTATTCAAGCAATAAAACATTCAAAACTCGCACGCTTCTACTTGATGAGATTTATTTTATTTCTATTTAATTTTTATTTTTATTTTTATTTCTATTTCTATTTTTCATATTATATTTATATTTATAATTAATCTAATTCTGTGTACTAATTTATAATGAGATTTGATTGTTTGTGCTTCAAAGCCCCTGAAAATGGATAGACAGCACAAGGCGCAATTTTTATATATATATTTATTTATTTAGTTTTATTTTTTGGGTTCTATTTGGTGACATTTTAGTCTTGATTAGTTTGTCCCAATGCGCTATAATGATTCTGGGAGTAAAGAACATGAAATCAACCATAAGGTGTTCAAAAAAAAAAAAAAAAACAGTTAGCATACGAATACAAGAA